>CM060686.1:1200000-1635000 GCA_030686995.1 Artemisia argyi | reverse complement strand
CCAAAACACAAAACATATATGTTTTATACGTAAACATATATGTATCTTTCCAAAACATATATGTTTTTCGTTAGTTAGATCCCGCTAATTAAAAAACAAAACATGTGTATCGACGGCAACTAGCATAACGCATATGCACAATCTTGTGTATATTAAACAAATGATGTAAACATGTTTTTTAATCATAAACAGTTGAACACAAAACATATATGTTTTATAATCCAAAACACAAAACATATATGTTTTATACACAAAACATATATGTTTTATAATCCAAAACACAAAACATATATGTTTTATACGTAAACATATATGTATCTTTCCAAAACATATATGTTTTTCATTAGTTAGATCCCGCTAATTAAAAAACAAAACATGTGTATCGACGGCAACCAAATCGTAATTCAAAACATGGTTCTCAAACAAACGTAATTCAAAAAACAAAACATGTCTTCCTTTTTCACATATTAAACCATAAAAACATACGACTACCAGTATAAATTAAACCATAAAAAACATAACTTTATAGGGTATTATTCCGACGAAACATCAATTAGCATTTCATCAATAAATTCGTCAAACAGATTCACCTCGTCCACAAAAATAAAATACTTTTAGACAATTACAGTCAAGATATGCATACAGTATTATTCCGAAAGTTGCAATCATAAAAACTAAACAAAGTATCTCATCCCCTAATATAATAGTCGGATATTAAAAAAAAAAAAAAAAAAAAAAAAAAAAAAAAAAAAAAAAAAAAAAACCTCGGCTAAATCTGTAATTGAAAAAAATATCAAATGAAACCATTAAAAAAAATCGTTTTTCATTAACTTGTATAATCAATCTCGAGTTACTATATCATTTAGCCAACCAAATAAAAC
The DNA here is from genome assembly GCA_030686995.1 of Artemisia argyi. Classification (NCBI taxonomy): domain Eukaryota; kingdom Viridiplantae; phylum Streptophyta; class Magnoliopsida; order Asterales; family Asteraceae; genus Artemisia; species Artemisia argyi. The sequence goes on along the minus strand of CM060686.1, from coordinate 1,634,119 downwards.
ACCATAGATGTATTAAATTAGATATTAATTACCTTTGTCTCAATCATCTCAATCATGCGTGCAAATGGGAATGAGTGAATGACAGTCTTCTGATTCGAAAAAGTTACGGCAAATAGATATAGGGAATCATAAGAATAAAATGAAATTATCTAATAGTTTTATGGTGGTTGTGATGACTGATGAACAATTAAGGGTGGCTAGGGTTTGGGTGAGGAAGAAAGAGATGATAATGGGTGATGTTTTTTTTACTGGAAAGCAGATCTAGAGGGAGGCGCATAAGAGGGTTTGTGGGGGGGCGGTTTTTAGGTTTTGTGAGAGAGAGTAAATGTGTTAATTAGATAATTGGTTCCTTCCATATTTTTAGGGGTAAATTAGAAATGTCCTTTTTACCCTTTCTCATTAATGTTCCAGGAAATGAGGTCTCAATTAATCACAAAAATGCCATCTTGCATTAAATTGTTGCACACTCTCCTTTATTGATAGTACAAAAGTGGTTTTCGCAGTTCTTGCAGTTAAAATGGTTCTCATTTGAAAGTTACACTATATATATATATATATATATATATATATATATATATATATATATATATATATATATATATATATATATATATATATACATACTCCCTTATAAAGCATGGATATCCTACTCCTAACTCCGAACCTAAAAATTAAGATTCAGACATACAAACCTATATCAAAGCCTAAATTTACACACACCAAACCAACATCCAACCCTAAAAATTACCAAACCAACAAAATCAAATAAAGATACCTTACAAACAAATACCCCACACATTTACTTTTAAAAACACACACACACACACACACACACACAGATACTCTCTCATCTAACTAACACATACAAATTACACAACACAAAAACACTCACACAACCAATCTTATTAAAATAAAAAATCTCATTCCTTCCGCTATTCCCACTACCACCCGACGCCGCCACCACAACAGAAACCGCCGCCACCACTAAATCCACCCTCCATCGTATTCTGCCGCTGCCGAAACCTCCAAGACCCAAAGGGTTTTCAATTTTTAAGGTATTTTTTTAATAGATCTACTAATATTAATAAAGTTTTGAAGGTTTTTTTTAGATCTATAGGTTTTAATTGTAGATCTAAAGATTTTATTGTGGATTTATATGTTTTTTTTCCTTAGATCTATATATTAACATTTTTGATATTTTTTTGTTAGTGCGACCGATTGCTGCTGTTAGCTCGCCGAAAAGAGCCATCGACGCCGTCGCTTCACCAGAAAGTTTCTGTGTATATAAACATTAAGGGGATGTTTGGTAGGGTGGAATCGCAAAGAATGGAATTAGAGTAGAGAATGGAATTGTAGAGAAAAGGAAAGACTTTGAAGTCTCGGAGTGGATTCTATTGTTTGGCGTGATTAGAGATTTGAGCATTGGAATGTGCTCGAGAATTAATTCTTTTGTTTGGTATGTGAGAGAATCAGTCAATAGACTACACATTCGTTACCCATATATTTTGCAGAATGAACCATTTCACATGTGACTACATATTGCATAAACACTCTCAACAAGCATAAATAGCTAGTGATTAAGCATGAAACTTTTATAAAACTAAGGTACACGAGTTGAACGTGAACCATTTTATTAAATTACACCAAATTAAAGAAAAGAGTCATAAACAAAATGAAATCACCAACATCAAAATCATGACCAGAAGCCATGCATAAACATGTTTGTGGAATTATTTGCAGAAATTAAAAAAGGCAATCTGAATTCTGAAACCAATTATAATTGGTAGAAGCTAATCCAAAGAACCATCTTCAAGCATATGAATGTAGATGATTTTATCTTCTTCTGAACCTCGTAGAAATATATGGGCCTTACTTGCATCACGCCCAATGACGTGCATCCCTCTAATAAGCTCATTTGCAGTTAGGCTTGGTATATTTTGTATAATTGTGATAACTTCGTCCAACTTATCAGCAACAATTTTTTGATTAGCACTTGCCATAATTTTTTCTCCTAGCCCACCAATAGAGTGTTCGATTTTTTCTGTCAAGTCTTTAGAACAATCCTTGAAAGTCTCGATGAACTCAGCACTCTTGCCTCTTTTACGTTTGTTAGATTCAGTAGGAATAGGACTGTCTATATCAACTTCAATAGGTGACATCTGTGTCTCTTGTACAACCTCATCATCTCCAAGATCAATGGCTCGAGAGCCTGTAGCTCTATCCTTACCGAAGATTGTACAAAGCTTTTCGTAGAATGGTAATGGCTTGCCTTTTAAAATTGGCGGCACCTTTATGAGTCTGAAATTTAAAGCAGCTTACATAAGTTTTTTTTTTATTTACATCATAATAATAATGAGATACAAAAATTAATACCTTGCAGTACTCAGTCCACACTTTGTCTTTTGCATCAACACAACAAGTCTCAGAATCCCACTTGAAGCTAAAACCACTCGTATCAGTGCCGAGTAACATGTCATGCACAATGCTAAAATTTGACTTTAATGTCTTGAGCCTTGACTTGATATGAGGCTCCGCTTTCAATCCCGAGTTTGGAAGACTTACATCCAACAATTGATGCACTGCCTTAAAATATCCGGGTTTGAAACCATTATCAGCACCTGAATACTTACCGGATACATGCAACTCCATCAATGCATCAATCAACTTTTCATCTTCATTTGATGTCCATCCTCTTTTGTTCTTACCAGGACCTTTAGGAACACTTGATTCTACCATGCCTAAGTTAACATCAAGCCAAAAATATATTGAATAAAGCCTAACATAATCAGATGCACTTATAAACATATTACCACATATTGCAAGTTCAACAAATCTCATTATTAGTAGTGAACCATGAATACTACATATTGCAACTTCAACAAAAGAAAACACAGGTTACTAATGAACCATGAATACATATTTCGTGTCTAATATTGCAAGCATATAAATATCAAGATAGGTGTGCACGTCTTGCATTCCACTCATTAAACATTTCATTGGCAAGATTATCTCTACGGTCACTCCATCCTTGTGATGCCTCGACAGTGTTAATAACATCGTCATGATCATTTGCAGGTTGTGTATGATTGTTTGCTACATCATTATCAATTGGGTCCTCGCTCATTGTTGCACGAATGAAATTATGCATTAAACAACAAGCAATTATAATCCGTGACATCAGATCTAGTGGATGGTACGAAACATCACGTAAAATGGCCCATCTAGCCTTAATCAAGCCAAAACATCTCTCAATACAATTCCTTGCTGATGAGTGTCGCATGTTATATAACTCTTTCGGGGTTGTAGGTGGACGATTCCAATCATTAAGATGGTAACGTTGACCACGGTAAGGACTTAAAAACCCTCACCGTTCATATATCCAGCATCACAAAGGTAGTATGTGCCTATTGATTATAAATATTTAACTATTAGCTAACTCTTATGAATAACTATATGTAATTATCATATACAAATGTTTGATATATAAAGATACTGTACCATGTGTTACTTTAAGACCATTTGGCCTACTAATAGCATCTCGAAGCACTCGACTATCGGCTGCCGAACCCTCCCATCCCGCTAGAACAGAAATGAACTCAAGGTCTCTTGTACAAACACCAAGAACATTGGTACATATCTCACCCTTTCGGGTTCGATATGGTTTTCGATCACTAGCAGGGACCCTAACTTTAATATAAGTTCCATCTAATGCTCCTAAACAACCCTTCTCATATAAAAATATAGTGTTAGCTTGTTAATGAAATCCATAGTGTTATGAAACAAAGGTATAGTTCACTAACCTTGAACCATCTCCATCTCTCATCTAATTCATTATCCGGCACTGGCACACGTGTTTTGTAAAACTCTTTATGTAGTCGACATACCGCATTTAAGACTAACTTGAAATACCGACTAATTGTTTCACCCGACCTTTGGAACCTATTAACTATTATACGATTTTTCTCATTATGTGCAAGCACGTGCAAGAACATAGCAACTTGTTCATCGACATTCATGTGTTTACTACAGCTTAACCCTCCTCTAGTTTCAAGAATCTCACATAATGTCGTAAACGCGTATCTATTCATTCTTACATTTACCACACTCGTCGTGTCACTTTCATATACCATCCGTCTCATATTTTGATATCTATTGTAATAACTTGTAAAATATTTTTTGCGCAATGTTCTAGACTCGATAATATGATTCATAGCAACACCACATAGCATAAACCAACGTATCACAAAAAACATTGTATGGGCTGCTCCTAAGGTGGCCATCATTGTTGCTTTTCGACTTTTGATTCTTCGTTGGGACAAAGATGTTATCGCCATCTACAAAGTGTATTACTTTAGAAACAAAATATACAAGAATGCGTTTTGAAACAAAATTAAGACCATTTTAGTAATCTACTAGTATAAGTTTAATCAACTAATAGCAATAATATGTATTCTCTGGTTCTTGCTTTTCTAATATACTCCATAGTAAACAAGTTCAAATTACTTGATCTGGCCATGTGATTATTTACAGACCATTTTAGAATCCACTACAAAAAAGTGGCTACAAAAGCACACAACAGTTATAATTTCAACGTAGTAGAGCTCTATCCGCAAATGTAACTAACTAGTCAAGACGATGATTTCCATAAGATAAACTTTGGCCGAAGCTTCATATACAATTACCAAGTTTTGTTGCCTAACTTGAATTACAAAAGATCATTAACTGATTTGTTATGACTGCAAATTATCATGAATATGACACTAACAATAATCAATTGAATCATTCTTTTAACCAAATTATGAATAAACAACAAATTACAACCAAACAACATGCAAAACGTAATCGATCATTAGCGATTTACAAAAATTAACAGTGGATTTGTGATAAAGTAAACCTTGAAAAGAAGGTATAGGAACATTTACCTTAGTTGGGATGAAAAATAAAGCTACCAGATATGCAGTATGTCAAAAGAACCATCGGTATTTAAATTGTGATTTGCAAGCGTTTCATCATCTTCAATATCCCGATTTTTTTATGAAGATCCCCAATCACCGAGAATGATTAGGGAGAATAAGGCGCATTAAAATATTGAATTCCCCCAATTCTTGACTTTTTTAGAAGAATCATATCGGGGGAAGGAAAATCAATTTATAATCTCCGGTTTCCATTCTTTTATCCAACAAACACGGGATATTATTCTCCTCCCTTTTCTCATCTTTTTATTCCACCCTATCAAACATCCCCTAAATGGTTGTTTTGTTTTAATTATGTTTCATCTATTGAAATGTCATGGCTGAGGCTTTCGTTGAGTTGTTGTGTTGGTCAAATGGTCTTTGGTTAAATGGTTGGTTTGTGGGAAGGGTTGTATATTTTCTTGGTTAAAATATGGAAAAGAAAAGATGATATCTTGTGGCATTAATTATTTCTAATTCGTTTGGGATTTCTATTTAGATATCACGAGATTGATGAGTTTGAATTTGAGGTGTATGATGAACAACAGATATATGTTTCGATCATTTTTATGTATAAATTTTTGACTTCGAGGTCTATGGTGTTTATGTCCGCGTGTAGCAAAAAACTTCTCGGGTCTAATGTTGTGCTGGAACTTCAAATAATTGTGTTGATAGTTTGGTGCTAATGCTTCTTTAAGGCTGGTTTACTATAGATCTAAATAATGTTTCTTACGATGGTCTAACAACGGGTTTTATTTTTGCTACATTTATCTCTGCTGCTATATATGTTTATTTTTTAACCATGGTGAATGTGTTTTTTTCAAAGCCATGGTGAATGTGTCTTTTAAAGATTCCTTTTTAGTTTTGTTTTTTTTTTTATAGTTTTGTTTAATCGTGAATGTGTCTTTTAAAGATTCCTTTTTAGTTTTGTTATTTTTTCCTATATTTTTGTTTGTTTAAAGTTGTTTGATTTTTGTTTGTAACCGACGTTCTATTGGGGTCCATTATGGAGTGATGGGGTTACGGGGAAAAAGATCTACGACCTTCTATTGAAGGATGATGTTTTGTATGCTCAAAAGAGATTCTGAAAGTTTCAAATTTGTTGAAAATTTTAAAATTTGGGCAATTCTTGCTTGATTCAGTAGTTTTTCAAACTCGACCGGTTATTGTAGTTTGAGATTCTCTTTCAGATTCAATTTGGCGTGAAAGAAAAAAAGTACTTTGTCAGGAAAGTACGCTCATGATATGTCATAGAAATGAATATTAGTCTGAAAAAAGTTAAAAGGGGATATGGGTGTATGGCTCAATGACGCCAACTATAGTATGTAGTTTGGATAGACTACGTATTGGTCCAATAAACAATTTATATGTAGTTTGCAATACACCACGTAATTGTCCAATAAAACAATTTTTTTTTTAATCTTATCTTTTTGAAGTTTTTGAAATTGTAGGACCTTAGATATATCAACTTTAATACCAATATAAGAACTAGATTAAGTAAAGATGGTGACTTGATGCAATATGTGTGGCGTTAATATGAGAGAAAAAGAGTATAAAGATGAAGAGAGCTTTTATTAATAAACACACACACTTACACACCCAAGCACACCTTACAAATGAGAGATAAGGTGCCTTATATAGTTCCATATATAGGCTTTTCATGGGCTTGGGCTTGGGCTTGGACTTGGTTACATGATTAACTAACAAGGCTTATGAAACATAGCACATGACATATTAGCTTGCCAAGTCCAAGGCCCAATGACTAAACTATTGCTAATCTTAACAAACGACACAAAGTTACAATATGAGAATGACCATCACTTCTATATATATATTTCTTAATGCTAACAATCTCCCCCTAAGGGGTGATCATTCGAATGATGCTCCACGTGAGTGGGTCTTCCGTGTTCTTTGTCTTTAACTTTGTGTGTCATTGCAGAATAGTCTTTAGTCTTTGTTCCTTCATGCTTTGTGATCTTTGATGACTGACTTTTCATCGTTCTTTGTTCTTATGTGATGTGGAGCAATCTGCCTTTCGTCACTTCTGCGTCTGTGGTGGTTGTCTGTCATTCCAACATGCTCATACATCTTTGGACTTTGATATTCATATGCACTTAGTTCCCTTTCTTTCACTTTGATCTTTAGTCTTTATACTTTGTAGATTCTTCTTTTTGGCGTAGAATCTTTCTTTGAACTTTGCGTTGTATAGATCTTTGATGGAGCTTTCTTTAACTTCCAGATGTATGTATGAGCATGTGGAATCCTTCACCATGGAGATGATGTATAGCTGCAGGTAAACAGTTAGCAATAAATCAACCGGTACTTACAGGTTCGAATTAGAGATCGTCAACAGCATAGTGTGAAGACTCCTTCTAACCCTTACCAAGGCCGTTCCCATGTCAGATACTCTCGAGAGAGCTTACAAGACCTACTTAGTAGCTCAATGACTGGGTGAGTCGCTGGGGATCACTCCACGACTGTAGACCGTTTGAAACCACCGCGAACACTAAGCGTAACCCATAAAGAATTACCGCAGTGACCTGCTGTCAGGGCTGTTTGATGTTGACCCTGGCAGGAATTTCCATTCAATCATTGAGAATCACAAATGTGAATCCTCTCATAAATGTTCTGGCAGATTTCTAAGATCTACGTAGGACTCTTAAGTTTACATCTGACGTCCTTAATGTTGAACAACCAGTAAAGAAATATCATGTGTTCCTATGAGATCTTTTGATGAATCTCGGGGCTCTAGACTCGATAAGTGCACATATGGTTTCCTATGCGGAGATTAGGGAGAGGTCTCCTACTTCAATATCAACCATCTCTAAGAGACAGGTCGATAGATTACACCGGTTCCCCGTGAGAATGAAACAAGCTCTTTTAAGAGAACTTGAGTGGTTAAGAAGGTTTAGTGCAGTGCGTCACTGGGTCCATGACGTCTTGTCTTCAATACCGGTGTCACCTTAGTAACAACCAGTAGCATACGAATTGTACCCGGTGTCTGCCCTAAGGTTGAACATATGGAGGGCTATTTCTTTTCACCCTTTTTCATAACTTTTCTTTTTAATTCTTCAACCCCTTCTTTCTCCTTTCTCATTTTCTCCTTTTTTCAATCATACCTAAGGACCTCTAATTCTAATCTATTGGATTTGTCCTTGGGTAGATCCCTCCGGCTATGGCGGATCATAGGACGGTTTTCCCTAACCTTAGTCACCTTATAACTCCATGAATCCTATAATTGCCATGAAACCTTTGATTGAAAATCTCTCAAAGTGTTTATGAATATAAACACATTTTTGTTGACACTTTGAGAGTTTTTGTTTCTTATGAAGGACTCCCCCTTCACATGTGCTCATGAATTTTTAAGAAATTTGCACATGCGTGAGGAGTTTGCACTTTTTGAATTGATCCACTTTCAGTGAACATGACCGATTCGAGACACGCTTACATCACTAGTTAGACTAGCTTGAAATTATTACCCGTCCTGATCAAGTCCAAAGAAAGTGTCTCGATATGGTACATTCTACTCAGACAAGTCCTATTCGAGACACGCTTACATCACTAGTTAGACTAGCTTGAAATTATTACCCGTCCAGGACAAGTCTTTTCGATTACTGACATTTTAAGCTTCGTCAATTCATTGGTACTTACTGAGTCGAGCTCTTTTGAGATTCAGTCACAAACTTTAAACATCTTTGATCACATTTTAATCATGTCTTCTCCCCCTCAAAAATAGCATATTGTGATATTTTTGATATCAACTGAGTAAAAAGCTTTTTGGAGAGAAAGACAGATTTCATTTTGCATGAATACGGAACATTTTTGTTTTTCTACTCCCCCTTAATGATAGCACATTTTAAAATCAATCAAGGTTTTGAGGGAGTTATCTTGAGCACTCATTTTGAGAAATTTTGAGAAATCTTTTGAACAATCTTAAAAAAGTGCTCAGGAATTGTGATTTGAAAAACGAGTTTATGCTTGAAATATGTTTCGTTTGTTTAGACTCGAACTTTTGAAAAAGATTTCGTCATTGAACGTACGAGTCCTTGATTTTAAAATAATCAGAAGTCATCATTTAAGTCCGGGTTTCGTACAGAAGTATACGAAAGCCATAGTGAAGAAACTTTTTGAGAAACGACATGTTTTGGAAAAACATTTAAAGAACTCCCGTTTAAGCATCTGTACATGTCCGTATCATTGTTGAATGACATTTCTAGAAACGTACAGAATATTGATTTATACGAGAGACATGTCGTGAGAAGAATATTTTTGGATTTTTTGATTTTATATTGTTTTTGGATTTTTTGAAAATTTTATATTTTTGTATTTTGTTTTTGTTGGTTTTTCAAATTTTGTATTTTTGTTTTTTTCAAAAATATTTACAGCGAAGCGATTTTGAAAACATTTTTCAAGAAGATTCGAGAAGACGTTCTAGCTCCTCAGGAGTTAGGCTTCGCATGCCAATTCGTCGAACTAAATAGTCAAACCGTTCTTTTGGAAGGGCTTTAGTAAATAGATCGGCGAGTTGGTAATCAGTCTTAACGAAAAATAATTCAACAGTACCCTCTTCCACGTGTTCTTTGATGAAATGGTAGCGGACTTTGATATGCTTCGTCTTAGAGTGATGTACGGGATTGCACGAGATGGCTATGGCACTTTTTGAGTCACAATACATAGGTATTCTGTCAAAAGTAAAGCCATAATCTGTGAGCTGTGTCCGCATCCAAAGAACTTGGGCACAACACGCAGATAGAGACACATACTCGGCCTCGGCTGTTGAAAGTGCAGTACAATCCTGTTTCTTTGACGACCAGCTTACTAGCTTTTCACCCAAAAATTGTGCTCCACCTGATGTACTCTTTGCTGTAACTTGATCACCAGCATGGTCTGCATCTGAAAATGCTGTTAGATTAAACCCCGAATCCTTCGGATACCAAAGTCCCATGTTAATGGTGCTTCGTAGGTACCGAAAGATCCGTTTAACCTCTTTGAGGTGAAGTTCTGTAGGCTTTGCCTGAAACCGTGCTAACAAACAAACAGCAAATTGAATATCGGGTCGGCTAGCAGTTAGGTACATGAGAGAACCGATCATGCTCCGATATTTTTTCGGATCGATGGGTTTTCCAAACAAATCAGCACCTATTTTTGGTGAAGTGACCATTGGGGTACCAACAAAATCACAGTTTTCCATTCCATGTTTTTTCAAAATCTTTATTGTATATTTAGCTTGATTGATAAAAATACCACGAGGGGATTGATGTATTTGTAAACCAAGAAAGAATTTTAGTTCCCCCATCATGGACATTTCAAATTTACTTTTCATGAGATTTTCAAAATGTTTTGAATGGTTAGGATTGGTTGATCCAAAAATAATGTCGTCCACGTAAATTTGAACGATCAAAATGTCATCTTTGAATTTTTTGATAAACAAGGTGTCATCAACCGTTCCTTTTGTGAAATTGTTTTTAAGCAAGAAAGATGATAGTTCGTTATACCACGCTCTTGGAGCTTGTTTTAGACCATAAATTGCTTTCTTAAGCTTGTAGACGTAGTCTGGATGATCTTTGTCGATGAATCCCTCTGGCTGACTCACATACACTTCTTCTTTCAGAGTTCCATTCAAGAAAGCTGTCTTAATGTCCATCTGATAGACTGTGATGTTTTTGTGAGCGGCATAGGCTAAGAAAATCCGGACTACTTCAAGTCTAGCTACAGGCGCGAATGATTCCTCGAAATCTATCCCTTCTTCTTGTGGATAACCTTTAGCCACGAGACGAGCTTTGTTGCGAATAACAGTCATTTCCTCATCCAGTTTGTTCTTCCACAACCACTTGAGATCAAGAACACGTATATCAAGTGGTCGTTCAACAAGTTCCCAACTGTCATGTAAATCGTATTGAAGAATTTCATCCTGCATCGCTTCTATCCAAGGGTATTCTGCCATTGCTTCCCGAATTTTCTTTGGTTCTTTGAGGCTGATTGAGCAAATATAAATGCACAATTCGAGATCAGTGGCAAGTTGTCTCCTCGTCTGAACTGGCTTTGAAGGTTCACCAATAACATGTTCTATTGGATGGTCTTTTGTCCATTAAAATGGCGGCGAGGTGACGGCGTCAGAATTAACTCTTGATACCGTCAGAGTGTTTTTCCTATATATAGTTTTCTAGTTTTTTCATTAAAAAAAGAGAAGTTTTGGTGAAACCCTAAAGACGATTTTGGTGCCTCTTTTACAGGTTTTTCAAGGGTTCCAAACCCTTGAGACCTTGTATTGTAATTGAGATAAGTATACTCTTAATTCAATCAATATGTCTATGTGTTGGTTGTCTATCTCTTGTTCTTATCTTAATTCTACTATGCTAGGCTAGATTTCCGTTGTGTTTGCTTAGATCTAATGAAACGTAGATGTTGATTATGTGTTGATTACTTGTCTATTCTTGTTTTGGATGAATGATATTATATGTTAGGCTTAAGAAAACTGGCAGATCTCCAAATGGTAACATGCTTGAACGTCTTAAGAAACATGAACCGAAGCGTACTAGGTCTTTATTGGTTGTATTTAATGCATGAGCCACTGTTTACAATCCCTATAGTTGTGCTGGGTCATGGTGTAGGAGGAGATAAGAGCTCATAGAGTTGGGGAGTTATGTATGCCACCCCACGAATGGTATTAAGGAATACAATCCGTCATCCATACAAGTGTAACAAGTAATTGACATGTAAAAGATATCTAGGGAGTAATGAAGTCTAAGTAAACACAATTTCTCCAACCACTGCTCACAACCTTAGTTTAAATTAGTTTAATTTCATTTTCATTAGTTTAATTTAATTATATATTAGCTTTGGGTTAGTTGAATAACAACTAATTCCGCCCACTCTTCCAAAACCCGAGATTTACTTGCTTTTATAAAAATATAAAAATACAAAAAATAATCATCTTTCATCTCTAGAACTATTAATTAGGCTTTCTAATCCTAGCGACACTATTCCTAAGCTGAACGATTAATCCCCCGGTACTTGTCACTATACTATACTACAACGATCAGGTACACTGCCTGGTGGGGGTTGTAAGCCTCGCGAGATCCCTCGAGAGGTAAAGCAAGGTGCGATTCCCACGCATCAAGTTTTTGGCGCCGCAGCCCGGGGAATAGTTATTGTCTAGGTTAGGATTTCTTTTTATTAGGTCTACTTGCTAGATTCCTTTCTAGTAAGATTTTTTATTTTTGTTTTTAGGTCTTCTTTAGTCTATCTTATTTCTTCGTGCCTTTGTTCGTAACTCTTTACCATCCGACATTATGGAAGGTGGTAACATCTTTGAACCCATCATCCCACCACAACAAAACCCACCATTAGAACCCCTTAGGCCCCGAACCTTAGGAGAGTATTCCCGACCTAGCCACCAAGGCTACCGAAACACCATTGAGCTCACCGGAGCCAATGTGACCCCCTTGCGATCCGACACCATCCGGTTGGTGCAAAGCGGATGTGCATTCCATGGACTTCGTTCCGAAGATCCAAACCAACACCTTAAGGATTTCCTCAAAATCGTAGATTCCATAGACCCAGGTGTTGAGACTAGAGAGACAACCCGATTACGCCTATTCCCATTCTCTCTACGAGATCAAGCTAGTCAATGGCTTGAGCGTTTCCCCGCGGGATCCATCACCACATGGGACAATCTCGCCAATCGCTTCCTTACCCATTTCTTTCCGCCGGAAATGACTGCAATGCTTAGAAGGGACATTTTGATGTTTGAGCAACAGCGGGGTGAACCTTTCTACGAGGCTTGGGCCCGTTTTAAGGATCTCCTCCACAAGATCCCTCATCATGGCATAAACCTTTGGTTATTAGTTCAGATTTTCTACGACCATGTTGATTATCACACTAAGCGCACTATCGACAGGGCCGCGGGAGGCAAATTGCGTGATAAGAATGCTGAGGAGTCATGGGCGATTATAGAAGAGCTCGCTGTCGATAATAATGAGATTTGGGAGTTTAAACATACGGTAGAAGCGGCCATCAATGCAGTCTCGGCATCTGGAGGAACCACCGAAATCCCCGATGAACTCTTATGCAAACTTGAGGCAAAAGTTGACTATTTTGAGGAAAGGCAAAGGAGACCCTTAAGTCCTAGACAAGCCACGGTCAATTCTGTCTCAAGATCAACTTCGGTACCATTATCTGAATCACCCTCTAGAGAACATGTCGAGACTTTTCAGAGGTGCACTCCACCTTGTTCCCCTCCCAAGGAACTTAGCTCGGAATTTGAGGCTAGGATGAGAGAATATATGGCGACCCACTCTGATCGGCTTGCTAGATTCGAAGAAGCAGTTTATAAGCAAAAGGAGGAGATGCAGGAGAAAATGAATGAGATGTTGAGTCTATTGGAGGAGTATGCCAGTCAGAAAACCCCCGAACGAATACTGCTAAGGAAAGAAAGTGCCACTCCCACCACCCAATTTGTTAACTCCATCACCATTGTCCATAAAGATAATGAGAAGGTAAAAACTCCTGCTAAACAGACCTTAGAAAAATCGCCTGAGTCCCAACCTTTGAGCTACCACCGGAAACATGACATAAACGAAAGCACCATAACAAATTGGATTAAGGGTGATAGGCGTAACCAATCCTCTGAACAGGTTCCCGAGAAAGAGAAAGAAGAGGAAGATGAGTATGATACGCTTATTGGAGGATCAGTGGTCGAGAGGTTATTGGTACAGAAAGTGGCTACTAAGCAGGTAGCATGTGGAAACTTTGAAATACCAACAAGCATCGGGGACTTGAAACATCTTAGTGCTTTCGCCGACCAAGGATCGGAAGTAAATCTTATGCCCCTAACTATTTACATCCAACTGACGTCGAAAATGCCAGCACCTACTCGTGTTAGGCTATCTCTTGTTGGACACTCGTACGTATACCCCCTAGGAATCGCAGAAGATGTATTAGTTAATGTGGCAGGATTCATGTACCCCGTTGATTTTATGATCATTGATGATAAAGGGGATGGATGCATGCCAATAATCCTTGGGGCACCATTCCTCACCACCGCTAGGGCGGTCATTAAGTATGAAGATAGGAAGATTGAGCTTAAATCTGGAAAGAGAAAGATTAGCTTCCACATGACTCCGCGAAGTGGACATGAGAATATGAGTTGGAGAATGATTAAAAACAACATTGGCGCAACACCCATTCGTGTTCAGAATAAAATTCTTGCATGGGAGGCAAGAATCAGAAGCTATAAGAAAGCTAAGGATGAAAGGAGAAAAAGCAATAAGGTTCCGATAGAACTCAAACACACTCAACACGAAAGCAATCATACACCATTTGAGGAAGGGAACTTAGTACTCTTGAGATACTTAGAAACAACAATACCACCCGATAAACCAAGTCCTTGGTGGTATGGGCCATTCACAATCGAAGGATTGAGCCAAGATGGGGTAGCTAACTTGAGAAGCAAACTAGGTGGGAAGGTGATTGCGAGTATTGATAGATTGAGGCACTACCACCATAACAGTAATGATCGAAATTATATGGGGTACATCATTTCAAATGATGAAATCACGTAGTAACCCACGACTTTGAGTCTAGCTACAAGACTCGTAAATAAAGAAAAGCGCTTCTTGGGAGGCAACCCATGTTTTGTGTGATTTTATTTGTTTGATTGTTATTTGCTTCCGTATGCATGTTTTATTTTTATTGTTGGTTGATCATGTTTCTCTATTAAAATGTGGAAATACTTTATTATGTTGTTTGGCCTAGTCTTAACTTCAACCTAAAGGTATTTTTGCAAAAGATAAGTGTAAGGGGAAACCCCAAATATGTTTTTAAGAAACAAACCGATCATGATTCTCCACAATATTTAATGAACATGTATATTCGTAATTGTTAGAGTCAAATGCTTGTATTGAGTCATAATGAAGTTTTGCAGGATTTTCCAGGAAGTAGGACAAAGTTTTTCCAAAAATTTTCCGGAAACTTAACATAAAGATTTCTGCAGGTCCATTCTGACGGCGTCAGGCTATTGCTCTTGACGGCGTCAGGAGTCAAAAATCTGGAAATTTTACCCGTTTTGTTTTTCTAACGGAGTCTTATGGTTTTTGTGAATTATTAAGTTTTATAATCTCCAGGAAATCTGCAAACTTCATTCCACAAGCATTATATCTTACTTTGTTTTCTAGGATTTAGTAACTTATATAGGATGCCGCCGATTTTACGCGAGGTTGCCTTGTCTACTTTTGTCAGGATTTACAGGTTATTTATGACAAGGAGATGATTTATATTCTGGAAGGGAAGCTTTGATTGTTCATTTTCTTGGAGGAAGATTTAACCTGGCCAACCTATAATCCATACCGAGTGAATCAGGGGAGTATTTGATTTCATTCTCTTTACTTTTAACTTTTACATTCTTTACTTGAACATTGGGGACAATGTTCATCCTAAGTGTAAGGGGAGGGTAAAAAGATGATACCTTACATATGCACTTTCGCTTGAGTTTGTTTTGTTTGATAGTAGATGTGTAATAAAACTATGAGAAATACTTGTTAGTGTAATTTTAGCGCCAAATTTAAAATTTTTTACAACATTTAGGAGTGAAACTTTAGCCATAGCAAGCGTCTCATGGATAGGAGGTTTTATGACTAGCACATAACCGTATATTCAGAAAAATTTTCCACCCAAAAATGTGAGGTTCGCCTTTAGATTTGATAGGAAAAGCATTTATTATTGGTGCTTATGAGTGTACCGGTAGCATTTAGATTCTAGAACTTGCGTTAGTGATGCATCCCGAGACCGCTAGTGAGACTACATTCGTGTGGTAGGATTTACTACATGATAAGAGACATTAGGATCACCCTTGTGTTAAACCCGTATTATAATTACTTGACCATTTAAGTCATATTACTTGGCTAGTTAAGTCAACTAATTTTTCCCACACCCTTTGCGTTGTACTCATTTTTAGTACACGATACCCCTAGTACACCCCTCCGAGCCTATCTTTTCGTTTCTAACTTTAAGCATCTTACTTAAAGGAAGAATTTATTACACCCCACTTAAATGTACACCCAAATCGCCTTAGCCTTCCGTGTATGCGCTCATTTTTAGTGCATTATTGTTATTTGTTAAACCCTAAGTTAACTTTCTAATTGATTACATGGTTGCTAAGTCGAGTCATATCCTTGTACATATTGTTTTGGGACGATTGAGACTCATGGGTAAGTACTTATTTTATGGAGTAATGGGGAAGAACATCATATTATTACCCCCATATGTACGTTAATCTTAAAAGTGCTCCAAGTGTTTTGATTTTCTTAATTCGAGTCATTAGATTAGTTAATTGTAAAGTATGTAAAGATTCAAGTGTAAGGGGAATGCTCATACCCCTATGATGTATTATTTTGGATGGTAGGGTAAGAGTGTATGCAAAAAAAAAAAAAAAAAAAAAAAAAAAAAAAAAAAAAAAAAAAAAAATTAAGAAAAAGAAAAAAAATAGAAAAAGAAAAAGAGAAAAACATACGGACTACCATCCCGTTTTCATTCTATGTTCATTTTATGTTTCTGTTAATTTTCATTTATTAGCTTAAGTCGAGTCTAGTCTTGGCTTAGCAACGCCATCTTGTACATGTAATTAACCAAGATTGTTAACTCGCCACCAGTAAAATTCCCTTTATCCAACAAAACCGTGTAATTCATATCCCTACACCTAACGTTATAACCCTTTAAAAGACCTCTTTGATAGTTTATCCTAGGTGCTTACTCCATGTGGTGGAGGTTTGATCCTTTCCCAAGCCTATGGTAATCTATTTTGCTATGACAGGTAGTGAGAGATATCTTCCATTTCCATAATGTTATATTACTTTATTACACCCGAGAGATGTGAGTATCTAAACACTATTTGTGAGGTGCTTGTGTATGACCTCCGTGCTTGTCTATTGGTCTTTAGTGGAACGATTATTTGTTGTAATTACTTTTATATTAGTGTTAAATGACCCCTAACTTGTCTTTTGAGTAGAATAAAAGCTCATTTGCTTGAGGACAAGCAAATCTCAAGTGTAAGGGTATATGATGAGGCGAAAAATGATCCGTTTTTAGGGGGTCATTTAAGCCCGAATCCGACTTTATTTGATCAAATATTGCCCTAAATCGTTCCTTTTGTGATTTTAGGTGTTTGGAGAGTGAATTCTGGAAAAGAAGCTATTTTGGACGTTTTTGGAGCATTAAAGTGAAGAAAACGGCAAAGTACCAAAAATCCATGCTGAAGATACAAGGTGACGGCGTCAAGACTTCCTTCTTGACGGCGTCAAACATGGAGAATTAAACACCGTAGCTGGTGACGGCGTCAGATGGCTATATGACGGCGTCAAAGTGGCAAAGAATAAAATACCGTAGGTGGTGACGGCGTCACATAGGCCGTCACAAGTGGATCAAGGGCGTCCGAGGAAGTATATGGCGGCGAGGTGACGGCGTCAGAATTAACTCTTGACGCCGTTAGAGTGTTTTTCCTATATATAGTTTTCTAGTTTTTTCATTAAAAAAAGAGAAGTTTTGGTGAAACCCTAAAGACGATTTTGGTGCCTCTTTTACAGGTTTTTCAAGGGTTCCAAACCCTTGAGACCTTGCATTGTAATTGAGATAAGTATACTCTTAATTCAATCAATATGTCTATGTGTTGGTTGTCTATCTCTTGTTCTTATCTTAATTCTACTATGCTAGGCTAGATTTCCTTTGTGTTTGCTTAGATCTAATGAAACCTAGATGTTGATTATGTGTTGATTACTTGTCTATTCTTGTTTTGGATAATGATATTATATGTTAGGCTTAAGAAAACTGGCAGATCTCCAAATGGTAACATGCTTGAACGTCTTAAGAAACATGAACCGAGGCGTACTAGGTCTTTATTGGTTGTATTTAATGCATGAGCCACTGTTTACAATCCCTATAGTTGTGCTGGGTCATGGTATAGGAGGAGATAAGAGCTCATAGAGTTGGGGAGTTATGTATGCCACCCCACGAATGGTATTAAGGAATACAATCCGTCATCCATACAAGTGTAACAAGTAATTGAAATGTAAAAGATATCTAGGGAGTAATGAAGTCTAAGTAAACACAATTTCTCCAACCACTGCTCACAACCTTAGTTTAAATTAGTTTAATTTCATTTTCATTAGTTTAATTTAATTATATATTAGCTTTGGGTTAGTTGAATAGCAACTAATTCCGCCCACTTTTCCAAAACCCGAGATTTACTTGCTTTTATAAAAATATAAAAATACAAAAAATAGTCATTTTTCATCTCTAGAACTATTAATTAGGCTTTCTAATCCTAGCGACACTATTCCTAAGCTGAACGATCAATCCCCCGGTACTTGTCACTATACTATACTACAACGATCAGGTACACTGCCTGGTGGGGGTTGTAAGCCTCGCGAGATCCCTCGAGAGGTAAAGCAAGGTGCGATTCCCACGCATCAGAGTACAACGCTAAGGGTGTGGGAAAAATTAGTTGACTTAACTAGCCAAGTAATATGACTTAAATGGTCAAGTAATTATGATACGGGTTTAACACAAGGGTGATCCTAATGCCTCTTATCATGTAGTAAATCCTACTACACGAATGTAGTCTCACTAGCGGTCTCGGGATGCATTACTAACGCAAGTTCTAGAATCTAAATGCTACCGGTACACTCATAACCACCAATAATGAATGCTTTTCCTATCAAATCTAAAGGCGAACCTCACATTTTTGGGTGGAAAATTTTTCTGAATATACGGTTATGTGCTAGTCATACAACCTCCTATCCATGAGACGCTTGCTATGGCTAAAGTTTCACTCCTAAATGTTGTAAAAAATTTTAAATTTGGCGCTACAATTACACTAACAAGTATTTCTCATAGTTTTATTACACATCTACTATCAAACAAAACAAACTCAAGCGAAAGTGCATATGTAAGGTATCATCTTTTTACCCTCCCCTTACACTTAAGATAAACATTGTCCCCAATGTTCAAGTAAAGAATGTAAAAGTGAAAAAGTAAAGAGAATGAAATAAAATACTCCCCTGATTCGCTCGGTATGGATTATAGGTTGGCCAGGTTAAATCTTCCTCCAAGAAAACGAACAATCAAAGCTTCCCTTCCAGAATATAAATCATCTTCTTGTCATACATAACCTGTAAATCCTGACAACAATAGACAAGGCAACCTCGCGTAAAATCGGCGGCATCCTATATAAGTTACTAAATCCTAGAAAACAAAGTAAGATATAATGCTTGTGGAATGAAGTTTGCAGATTTCCTGGAGATTATAAAACTTAATAATTCACAAAAACCATAAGACTCCGCTAGAAAAACAAAACCGGTAAAATTTCCAGATTTTTAACTCCTGACGCCGTCAAGAGTAATACTCTGACGCCGTCAGAATGGACCTGCAGAAATTCTTATGTTAAGTTTCCGGAAAATTTCTGGAAAAACTTTGTCCTACTTCCTGGAAAATTCTGCAAAACTTCATTATGACTCAATACAAGCATTTGACTCTAACAAATACGAATATATATGTTCATTTAATATTGTGGAGAATCATGATCGGTTTGTTTCTTAAAAACATATTTGGGGTTTCCCCTTACACTTATCTTTTGCAAAAATACCTTTAGGTTGAAGTTAAGACTAGGCCAAACAACATAATAAAGTATTTCCACATTTTAATTGAGAAACATGATCAACCAACAATAAAAATAAAACATGCATACGGAAGCAAATAACAATCAAACAAATAAAATCACACAAAACATGGGTTGCCTCCCAAGAAGCGCTTTTCTTTATTTACGAGACTTGTAGCTAGACTCAAAGTCATGGGTTACTACGTGATCTCATCATTGGTTCCACTCTCAAGGTCGTCTTCTAAACCAGTTTTGTATTCCGTACCTAGTTGCAAGCACTCTTTGTAGAAACCAAGCATCCTATTTCTAACATACTCTACTCCTCTACGTCTATCCTCCTCATTCCTATAGTAAGCCGCTTGCTTATGTTCCTTTTCGAAATTAGAGAGAAGGCGGTATTGTTCGATCTTGTAGGGCATTTGATAGGCAACCTCATCATTATCTTTCTTGAACCTAACTATCCCTAAAGTCGGCTCATAACTCATCCTAGTGGCCTCAACAAATGGTTTTCCAAACACTACTTGACTTAGGCAAGCATCTATCACCGTACGAATGTCTTCCACTATCATAAAATCGATTTCATAGGTGAGATTCCCTATAATCACATGTACTCCCTTAACTCTTCCTACAAAATTACTTATCCAATTTTTACCGGGCATCATCCTAAAATTGAGTTGCTTCTTCATCACCCAATTGTAATAGGTCCTAGTCATGATGTTCACGGGGGATCTAAGGTCGATTTAAGCTTTCCATATATGCATGTGCCCTATATTACATGGGATGTTAATGTTGGAGGGGTCTCCCATTTTGATAAGGGGGTCGCCAAAGATATATGTTTTCTCGAGACTGTCGAATAAATCCTTATGGTATTCCCGTTCTTCCTCGGTTGGCAACTTATCAAAGTATTCCTTTATAGGTTCTACCTCCTCTAATTCCTCATCCTTATTAACCTCAACTTCTCTACTCTCATCCTCACTATTGGCTTCTACTCTAACTTCATCCATGTCACTTTCCTCTATCTCCTTATCTATCGGCTTAATGGTGACAACATTGACAAAGTGGACATGTTTGGATGATGAGGGGTCCTTAATTTGGGTTCCACTAATGGTGTCCCTAGTGTCCTTCCTAGGTGTGATTAAGGCTTGGTTGTTGAGGACTTTCAACAAGTTGTCGATCTTGTTGGTCATCTCCGTTTGTTGTTGGTTGAATTCGGTTTCGAACCTAGCTATGCGAGCTTCTTGAGATGCCATGAATTTTGACATCAATCCTTCAAGATTGTTGGTACTACCATAGTTGTTAGAAGGATTGTTGTTGAAAGTACGGTTGGATGGTGGACCGTTTGGTTGGTAATGATTAGGCGGATTGGAAGAATTGGGTTGGTTTTGTCTCCACCTAAGGTTTGGGTGATTTTTCCATGAGGGGTTGTATGAATCACCATATGTGTTTGGCTCGGGCTTGAAAGTGTACCACTTATCTCCCGCTTCGTCGGTACGCGTGGATGCGTAGTCCGCAAAAGCTGTTCTGGGGAGTTCCACACAATCACGAGTGTCATGGGGACCACTACATAATTCGCATGAAGAAGTGATTTTGTTCACTTGGCTTGAATGCTTCGGAGCTTCGTAAGATTTCATGAGAAACTTGACTTGGTCCTCAAGTTCCATGATCCTACGGTCGGGAGTGCTAGAATTGTTCAAAGGCAAAGATATTGCCTTGACCGTTTTGTTCAAATCACGGGGATCATTCCAACTTTCGTTGTCATAGAGAGCAAGATCTTCTATGAGTTCCCATGATTGTTCCGCACTAAGATCACGTAGCTTACCACCGGCCGATTGGTCAATGGTTCGCCTCGTAGAGATGTCGATATGGTCATAGAAGATTTGGACTTGGAGCCAAAGATCTACGCCATGATGAGGGACTTTTTGGAGTAAGTCCTTGAAACGAGTCCATGCTTCATAAAGAGATTCATTCTGACGTTGTTGGAACATCAAAATGTCATTCCTAAGCTTAGTAGTTCTCCCCGGTGGGAAAAATTGAGCAAGGAAACGAGTGGTGAGATCATCCCATGTGGTGATGGATCCCGCGGGTAAACACTCAAGCCATTGACTAGCTTGATCCCGTAGAGAGAATTGGAATAGGCGTAAACGGGTAGTCACTCTAGTTTCAACACCTAGGTCTATGGAATCTACGATTTTGAGGAAGTCCTTAAGGTGTTGGTTTGGATCTTCGGAACGAAGTCCATGGAATGCACATCCGCTTTGCACCAACCGGATGGTGTCGGATCGCAAGGGGGTCACATTGTCTCCGGTGAGCTCAATGGTGTTTCGGTAGCCTTGGCGGCTAGGTCAGGAATACTCTCCTAAGGTTCGGGGCCTAAGGGGTTCTAATGGTGGGTTTTGTTGTGGTGGGATGATGGGTTCAAAGATGTTACCACCTTCCATGATGTCGGATGGTAAAGAGTTACGAACAAAGGCACGAAGAAATAAGATAGACTAAAGAAAACCTAAAAATAAAAATAAAATCTTACTAGAAAGGAATCTAGCAAGTAGACCTAATAAAAAGAAATCCTAACCTAGACAATAACTATTCCCCGGGCTGCGGCGCCAAAAACTTGATGCGTGGGAATCGCACCTTGCTTTACCTCTCGAGGGATCTCGAGAAGCATACAACCCCCACCAGGCAGTGTACCTGATCGTTGTAGTATAGTATAGTGACAAGTACCGGGGGATTGATCGTTCAGCTTAGGAATAGTGTCGCTAGGATTAGAACACCTAATTAATAGTTCTAAAGGTGAGGGATGATTATTTTTTTGTATTTTTATATTTTTATGAAAGCAAGTAAAATCTCGGGTTTTGAAAGAGTGGGCGGAATTAGTTGCTATTCAACTAACCCAAAACTAATATATAATCAAAATAAAATACTGAAAATGAAATTAAACTAATTATTACAAAGTTGTGAGCAGTATTTGGAGAAATTGTGTTTACTTAGACTTCACTACTCCCTAGATATCTTTTACATGTTAATTACTTGTTATACTTGTATGGATGACGGATTGTATTCCTTAATACCATTCGTGGGGTGGCATACATAACTCCCCAACTCTATGAGCTCTTATCTCCTCCTATACCATGACCCAGCACAACTATAGGGATTGTAAACAGTGGTTCATGCATTAAATACAACCAATAAAGACCTAGTACGCCTCGGTTCATGTTTCTTAAGACGTTCAAGCATGTTACCATTTGGAGATCTGCCAGTTTTCTTAAGCCTAACATATAAAATCATTCATCCAAGACAAGAATAGACAAGTAATCAACACATAATCAACATCTAGGTTTCATTAGATCTAAGCAAACACAAAAGAGATCTAGCCTAGCATAATGGAATTGAGACAAGAACAAGATATAAACAACCAACACATAGACATATTGATTGAATTAGAAGAACACTTATCTCAATTACAATGCAAGGTATCAAGGGTTTGGAACCCTTGAAAACCCTGTAAAAGATACACCAAATTCGTCTTTAGGGTTTCACCAAAACTCCTCTCCCCTTAATGAAAAAACTAGAAAACTATATATAGGAAAACTAGGCTGACGGTGTCAAGACAACCATGTGACGCCGTCACCTCGCCGCCAAATACTTCCTCGGACGGCCTTGATCTACTTATGACGGCCTATGTGACGCCGTCACCAACCACAGTATTTTATTCATGGCACTTTGACGCCGTCATGATGACTTTTGACGCCGTCACCACCTACGGTATTTTATTCTTCATGTCTGACGCCGTCAGGGTGTAACTCTTGACGCCGTCACCTAGTGTCTTCAGCATGGAAAATGGGTACTTTGCCGTTTTCTTCACTTTTATGCTCCAAAAACGTCCAAAATGGCTTCTTTTCCAGAATTCACTCTCCAAACACCTAAAATCACAAAAGGAACGATTTAGGGCAATATTTGATCAAATAAGTTCGGATTCGGGCTTAAATGACCCCCTAAAAACGGATCATTTTTCGCCTCACCAGTGTTGTTACCAAGAGCCACTTTATGTTTCGTATGGTAAATCGGATTAGTTTGATTTGAAATCATTTTCATTGTTTGACTTGACTGACCCGACTTAACCACCAATTCTTCTAAATGAGCAATCATGTGTTCTGACTCTACGATTTCGGCCAAAAGTTTGTCTTCTTTCTTTGCAAAGTCCTTTTTCAGCTCGTCCCTTTCTTTTTCAAGATTGGTATAAGCTGATTTTTGTTTAGAGAGTTGGTTTTGTAAATCAGAAATTTCCGCGTTTAAAGATTTTATCTTTTTGAAAGAATTAACATCAAGTGTATCAAACTTGAGTTGCAATTGTTTTTCCCTTGAAACGGAATTTTGATAACCAGTTTCTAATTCAGACAATCTTTTGTTATGAAATTCAAAAGCTTTAACGTTTTTCTTGTAATTCTCAAGCTCAGCGGTCAATTTAACATTCGCGCCCTTAACATCGCGATTGACCTTTTTCACATTCTCAATTTCAATACGACAATTATTCAATAATGATTCAAACAAAGCACGTGTTTCCTCATCATTCTCAGCATGCTGTGAAACGAAGCCTCCATTATGATTCACATCTGGAGTTGCTGAAGGAGTATTGCTACTACTTGGCGTATCCAGGTATGTATCATAAGTGGGTGCTAGCTTCTCAGAATGTTGTTCCTCATGAGGAGACATATCAAATATATCATTATTGTGACATGTGTTGAAATTTGGTACCTCAGATGGTGCATTGGTGTCATAAACAGGAAGTGTGTCAGAATCCGTGTCATACTTAGCTTCCTGAAGATTCGCCATGAATATGCAGTTCGCATCGATATCCTCTCTATCTTCCATGTCATCCATAAGAGCCATAAAATCATTCTCCTCTGCGTTCAACTGAAACCCTGCCTGAACCTTTTGTGCCAACATCACTGCTTTCTGCAGGTACTCTAGATCTTTTTTGTTCGGCTTAGTAGGACAGTTTCTTGCCATATGACCTACACCCTGACAGTTGAAACAGTTTACCGGATTACCCTGATTCACATTTCCCAAATTCCCAACTACTGGAGCTGCAACATTTCTATTCTGATTACCCATTGCCTGATTACCAACATTCTGACCCCTCTGATTTCCAACAAACTGACCCAACTGATTCCCTGCATACTGACCATATTGATTTCCTGCATTCAGCATATTCTGATTCCCCATGTTAATTCCAGTAGCATATCCTTGCTGATTCCCATAAACTCCAACCATTTGGCCTCCATTGCCCATATTGAAACTCGGCTGAGCAATCTGCTTGTTGCGAGTGTTTGATGAAATCCTTTGGTTGTTGTTAGTTGGTGTAGAATAGCGTCCTTGGAATGCCTTTGACAGAAAAGCAAACGCTTGGGTCAATGCTGCAGTAGCTTCATCATTTTCAGTGAATTCTGGTTCTTGGAATTGTTGGAATTGCTGTTGTGGAATAACATGTTGTTGTTGCTGTGGGTAGAACTGTTGTTGGTAGACCGGTGTTGGTTGTTGAATGTATGATGGTTGCATGTAGTTGTGAGTGAAAGATGATGATGGTTGTTGTGTGTTCACTGGTAGCGGTGTTGGTGTAGTAGCAATTAATGCAAGAGGATCATGATTCTTTGCCAATCTTTCTTTCCTTACTTCATTAGCCTCAGCTTGGTTTTGTTTCAGAAAATCATAGAGTTGATCATAATTCACCTTATGTAAATCCTTTGTTTGATTCACAATTGTAACATAACGACCCCATTCTTCTGGAAGGTTATTGATGAATTTGATGTTTGTTGCAATTGTTCGAGGTGTCAACTTGTTTCTGATTAACTCATTCATCAAAGTGCAAAACCTTGTGTAGTAAGATTCAATCTGTTCACCTTTAGTAGATGTAAAGTTTTCCCATTCAGTAAGAAGTTTGTTCTCAACGTCTTGTTGTCCAATCTCTGTTCCATGACATATCCTTCTAACACGTTCCCACATAGCATAAGCAGTTTCACAGCTGTCGACCGCAGCAAAGATCTCCCGTGGTAATCCAAGTTGGATTAAATGCATTGCCATATCATCAGCGGCGATCTGCTTCTTGTCTTCCTCTGTGTAATCTGCTTCTGTTTGTTCACGCACGAATGGTTGAGTAGGAGGTGTTGTATTTGGATTACCTTCAATTTGAACTTGTCTTGGCTTGAATGGACCATTTGTAATGGAGTTGATCATTAATTTACCATCAGGCTTTGTTTTGATGTAACGAAGCATGCGGCTTGTCCATGGGAGATATCCACCTTTTTCAAGCATTGGAGGTCGGTTTTCCGCACAAGCTGCATGAATGTCTTGCTGAGTTCCCATTGATGAAGTGTAGATGGATAAAGTTGATTCTTGGATCGTTCCAACGAAGTAGGAGTTGTGTTTAGTGTAAGTTGATGCAAGTTTTTATGGTGAAAAATTTGATCTGAAACCTTAAAACCTCAATAACTTCTTCCCGGAGCGTTTTTAGGCCTCGAAACTTCGCCTAAATTGATAAACCAATTAGCGTGTCGTTCTCCTCTGTCTCACTGTCGTTTTGACAGCTGATTCGTCGAAAACGGAGTTACGGTTCAAAAGTTATGGCCGTTTGAAGTTTGGTTGTCAAAAGTCAAAAACTTACGCGTAAACTCAGATCTTATGCGTAGAAAATGAATCTTATGCGTAGACAGAAACTTATGCGTAGAACAAATGTTAGGCGTAAACAAAAGTTATGCGTAAACAGTAAACTTATGCGTAAGAAAAATACTTATGCGTAAGATTAGTAGTTTATGCGTAAGCTTAGTGTTTATGCGTAAGATTTATGTTACGCGTAAGGTTTATCTTATGCGTAAGATTTTACGCGTAAGGTTTATAAACCAAACAAATCTCTCAAACTTATCCAAGCTTGAAAGATATCCCAAGTCGAAGTATTCCACAAACTTATCCAAGTCAGGGAAGTACTGAGTACAACTTCTGCGTAGGATCTTATGCGTAGAATCCAATCTTAGGCGTAGAATCCAATCTTATGCGTAGAAACAGACTTAGGCGTAGGATCTTATGCGTAGACTTCAATCTTAGGCGTAGAATCCAATCTTAGGCGTAAGAACAGGGTTTTGACCAATGTTACTCGTAAGAAAAGGGTTTTGACCACAACTTACGCGTAGAAAGTACTGTAGACAGCTAAGAAATCGTACTATTCACCCAAGTTACGCGTAAGATGACCAGAAAACATGAAAAATCTGATTTTTTCAACCAAAACCACTTTTTCCACTTGTTTCTATTGATCAAATCTTTCCCAAAACACTTAGAATCACTAAAACTTCTATAAAAACAACAACTTTAACACCAAAACTTGTAAAAAATCAAAACTTTTTGAAGAAAAAGTACACAAATGAATGAAAAGTGTAACTTTTTAACAAAAAACTTGATAAAAACACTCCTAAATCATTGTTAGGCGATTGATACCACTTGTAGGACCTTAGATATATCAACTTTAATACCAATATAAGAACTAGATGAAGTAAAGATGGTGACTTGATGCAATATGTGTGGCGTTAATATGAGAGAAAAAGAGTATAAAGATGAAGAGAGCTTTTATTAATAAACACACACACTTACACACCCAAGCACACCTTACAAATGAGAGATAAGGTGCCTTATATAGTTTCATATATAGGCTTTTCATGGGCTTTGGCTTGGACTTGGTTACATGATTAACTAACAAGGCTTATGAAACATAGCACATGACATATTAGCTTGCCAAGTCCAAGGCCCAATGACTAAACTATTGCTAATCTTAACAAACGACACAAAGTTACAATATGAGAATGACCATCACTTCTATATATATATTTTTTAATGCTAACAGAAATACTATATGAATTTATGAAACATGTTAGCTTTAGCAAGATGAATCAAGTGTTTATGTGTATGTTTGGCGAAATGGGCTGGGGCTGGGGCTGGGGCTTATATTATAAGCCGAAATTAAAATTTGTATTTTTATAAACTTCTTTGGCAAATGGGCTGGCGCTATGACTTATTATTGAAAAATTACTAAAAATGACATAATTAAATGAGTTTTTGTATATGTTAGATATTTTTGTGGGTAAATAAGTAATTTATTCTTCAAAAGCCCCGGGCTTAAGTTTTTAGCCTCTTTTATGGGGCTAAAGTTTTTAGCCGACTTATTTTATAAGCCCTTCAATAAGCTCCATGACAAACGATATTTTAAAAGCCCAAACCCCCATAAGCCCTTTAAAAGCCCTCCCCAAACATACCCATCGATGTGTGGAAACTTGACCAATTAATAAAAATAAATATTTAAAACATTATTTAAAATTTTAGCTAATACTTGAATGCTAAAATTAATGAAATGAGAGTGTCTAAACTGATAAAAGTGAACAAAATGACTGATTATGAAAGACAAACTCAAATATCGACATGACCATAATTTGTTTAAAACAATAGACCGTTGACGCTAGGCGCAAATACACGGCTACCAATACAAGCACAAAAAAATCCGCGGGTACTCGGCTACCAATACATGCGTACAAAAAAACCACAAACATATATCGACTACCAAATTCAACTGGAAATTAGACATTGCTGAATCTATGCAATTATGCCCTCAGAAAAATGGTTGTTCGAAAAGGATTCCCTAACACTACAAATAAAACATTTCAAAAGATAATTATTCCCTGCTAAAAATTTTTCAAATACTATACACTGTTGCTGCTAGAAACCGTTGCCGCTAGGCGCGGGTACTCGGCTAGTATATATATATATATATATATATATATATATATATATATATATATATATATATATATATATATATATATATATATATCCAGTAAGAAGTAAATTAAAATAAGAAGTGGTAAGAAGTGACCAAAACCACGCATTTGAGATGCAACGACTTGCATTAGATGCATTTCTATTCATATAGATGCAACATCTTGAGTTTCGAAAGTTAATTTGATGTATAGATTGTGCAAAATGATTTTCATGATTTTGGCACGTGCATAGGAACAAAAAATAAGAGAAATCATGAAATGCATCTAATATACGTATATGCATCTGATTAAAAGCTGGAAAACACACTATGGTGCGTTATAATGCATCTAAGATTATAGGGATGCATCTAATTTAGGTCGGTGCATCTCGGATTTGTAGTTATAGTTCTTCTTATTACTTCTTATTTTAAGTAATCTTCTTATTTGATCCTAACACACACACTCTCTCTCTCTCTCTCTCTCTCTCTCTCTCTATATATATATATATATATATATATATATATATATATATGAGTAAAGATCATTTGAGGACCAAACTTTTTTTACATACCAAGGGACTAATCTCCACCCTCCATCTTCTCTCCATCTTTATTTGATCTAATGGATGAGATTAATCCCAACAATTTAAAAAACCCACTTTCATCCTTTTTTTTCAAATATTAATATCTTTCAAACCGTTAATCGTTAAGCGAAAAAAAATATACCGTTACGACGAGCATTTAATTATCTTTCTATAGATAGGTTAATTGATATATTTTCGACAAAATTTTTTTTTTTCATTTTTTTCACGTTTTTTTTTCGTGGCCGAAAAAATCATATATGATATTACATATAATATCATATATGATATTACATATCATATATGATATGTAATATCATATATGATATTATATGTAAAATCATATATGATATTGCATATCATATATGATATGCAATATCATATATGATTTTACATATAATATCATATATGATATCATATATGATATTATATGTAATATCATATATGATATTGCATATCATATATGATATGCAATATCATATATGATTTTTTTTTTCGGCCAGGAAAAAAAAACGTGAAAAAAACGATTTTTTTTTTCTTTTCGAAAGTATATCAAAGTGCCCGTCTATAGAAAGATAATTAAATGCCCGTCGCGATGGTGTAATTATTTTCGCTTAACGATTAACGGTTTAAGAGATATTTAAATTATAAAAAATGAGTGAAATAATAAAATCCTTTTAATCTCAACCATTGATTTTCTTTTTAATGGATGGTGGGGATGAGTCCCTTGGTATGTGAGGAATGTTTGGTTTGTAATATAACTCGACTCATATATATATATATATATATATATATATATATATATATATATATATATATATATATATTTGCGTTCACGTGGTGACCACCTTTAAAATAAAAACAATAGGAACCAATTAAATTGTGACAAGTGTCATTAACCATTTTTCTCATAAGAAAATTATTAATTAAATTATAAGGTTATTTTGAGTATTTGATCTATCTCCCTTATAACCCTGATATCATTTACCTAATCCCTTGTCATTTTAACCGCCCCCATTTCCCATCTCCCTTTAACAAATCTGCTTCTACCAAATCACCCTAATATATTTTATTTTCTTTTTCTCATCTCATACAAACCGATTGTAAAATTTGTGATGGGGGACCCATTTGTTTATGTAAGATTCCATCTTTTTATTTAAAGTTTCAATTTCAATTTGCTCTTCAATCAGTTCTATAGCATTGCTTTTAATAGAAAACCAGACGGTACAAATTTTGGCACGTTTCGAAATAAAATGTATAAAATTTTTCTAGTTTGGAATCCTCCTCCTTGTCGAACCAGTATGGATTTAGTTTGTCAGATCTTTGCCGGAACCATGGTCGGATTTTAGATTATAGATCTCGACACCGCCATCATGGACCTTTTATGACGGTGACGATAACTACCGACTCTCACATGGTGATAAAGTACCATGCCTCTTTCAACCACGGTCGATGAACCTGTAAGTGTCAGATCTATCTCCGTCGATGAACCCCTAAGTGCCATCTAAACCCGAACTGTTAACCTTGGTTGTTAATGGAACCATTACTGGAACAACATTGTTGTCTTTCATAGTTTTCACAGAATTCGATTCACTTGATATATTGATCCGGTATTAAATGATTTTTTAATCAATGTTATTTTATAGATCAATCATTGAATCAGGGTCCGCTTGGTTTAAAGTGGTGATAGGGAAAGGGAAAGGGAAAGGAATGCAAAGGAATGAGTGAGGTGGGTAATCTATACCTTACCCCCCAATTTACTCTATAATGGTTGATTACCCACTACCGGGTAATCAATACCTTACCCTTCCCCAACCAAGCACCATTATTTGAAATATGTGGGCCCTTTTCATTTCCTTACCCATTCCCCACCCTCCCTTTACCCCCTACCAAGCACCCCCTCAATGTTGTAAGTTTTGTCGATGTGTATCAATAATTTTGTAATTTTATTATACGTATCAGTAGATACTTACGGTGTATCAGTTTATTTTTTTTATGGATTTTTAATATATATCGATTGATATGCATCAGCTGTTTTGACATGCATCAGTTGTTTTGGACATGCATCAGTTGTTTTGATATAATGAATATTAAATTTTTAATAATGTGTACCAATACTATCAAATTGACGTATAAGTTGAGTAGTACGAGTAGTAAATTTTAACATATATTATTTCATTGAATGAAAGTTAAATGGATTTGTATATTTGTTAAAAAAAAGATAAAGAAAAAAAAAAAGAAAAAAAAAGACATGTGTCACACTTGACAATTAAAAAGTCATGCTTTTTCAAAACCAAATGAGTAAGGCCATGAGGGTACCAAAGAGACCTATATATAATGCACATCATCCGGTGGCATGTGTTATAAGTTGAAACAAGGACATCTTATAAGATGTATTATCGCCATTGATTTTTTATTCGTCATGGATTTCTTTTTATCTACTGATGCATCAAAAGATGAAATTATCAATAATGACAATAGTTAACTGGGACAATACGCGAAAAATTTTAATTCAAAGGAAATCGGTGCTAAAAAATAAATAATTAAAAGATTAGCAACAAGGAAAACATCTTTTTTATTGACTCATAATCGTAGTAATTCTATAGCATTTATATATATTTTTAGTGGAATAGTTTACGAGATTTAAAAATTGTGATGGTGTTAATTTTAGAGAGAGAAGCAGAAAGTTAGAGAGAGAAGCAGGAAAAAGAGATAAAGACATGGTGGTGGTAGTGATGGTATAACTTTTTGGTTAAACACACCGTTCGTCCCTAAGGTTGTACCAAAAAAATTAACCAAAATGATGAAATAACCATTTTGCCCTCATATGCAAGACACATGGGGGAAAATAACAGGCGTTGACTAAAGGTAAATGGGTTAAGGGACACATTTGGCCTCAAAAATCAAATGTTTGGACGCATAGCAACTATTCTTCAAACTTAGGGGGCATAGTGATGTTTTCTGGAAAGTTTAGGAACCAA
The DNA here is from genome assembly GCA_030686995.1 of Artemisia argyi. NCBI lineage: Eukaryota > Viridiplantae > Streptophyta > Magnoliopsida > Asterales > Asteraceae > Artemisia > Artemisia argyi. The sequence goes on along the minus strand of CM060686.1, from coordinate 1,602,170 downwards.
CGGTGTATTTTTGTCTAAATTTAATTATTATATGTTTTATAAATTGATATAATAAAGTCAAATCATAATTTACTAATATAAAAAGAATCACTAATATATTTTATGCGGTAGAGATAAATATATGGCCCACCAAAATTAAAAAAAAAAAAAAAAAAAAAAAAAAAAAAAAAAAAAAAACAAGTTAGATGGTATTTTTGTAATCCCATAGGTTAGGATTTGTAGATGGTAGGATATTAAGGAGTGAGTCCAAACCCATGAGCCCTTAAAATGAACCAAACACTAATTTTTTACCATCATCCCTTGGACCCACATCAAAACATATGAACCAAACACACCCCTAAATCGTAGTTAAAATCCAAATCTTAATAAGTTATAGTTTAAAGTAGGGGATAGTGGTTACAAGTTTTGGTATGTGATTCATTTGCTCTATGTAAGATAGTATACAACCATGCTGCTAATAGGTTTTTTTTGTTAAGAGTAAATTACATGGTTCGTCCTTGTGGTTTGGCCAAAATCCCTAATTGAGTCCTTATCTTTTCAATTGCGTCAATTGAGTCCTTATTCTGAAACTATGTAACATTGTTAGTCCTTTTAGCTAACTGTCGTTATCTCAATTGGCAAAGTTAGTCCATTAACCAAACGATCATTTGCAACATTAGTCCTTTAACCTAATGGTTGTTTGCAATGTTTGCACCGTTAATCATTTTAGTTAAAAAATTGGAAAAAAAATTTTGGAAAATTTTTTTCCCAAAAAAAATAATTTGAAAAATTCAAAAAAAATTCTAATTTTTTTTATCCAAAAAAACTAATTTGGAAAAAAAAATTCTAATAAAATTATTTCTTAAAAAATTCGAAAAATTTTCAAAAAAAAAATGTGACGAAATTTTTTTTTCCAAAAAAAAATAATTTGAAAAAAAAAATTCTAATAAAATTATTTCTTAAAAAATTCGAAAAAATTTCTAACAAAAAATTTGAAGAATTTTTTTTCCAAAAAAAAATTATAATAAAATTATTTCCTAAAAAATTCGAAAAAATTTCTAAAAAAAATTTGACGAAAAAATTTTTTTGCAAAAAAAAAATAATTTGAAGACATAAATTTCTAATAAAATTATTTCTTAAAAAATTCGAAAAAATTTCTAAAAAAAATTTGACGAATTTTTTTTTTCCAAAAAAAATTAATTTGAAAAAAAAATTATAATAAAAATTTTTCTTAAAAATTTCTAAAAAATTTCATAAACAAATTCGACTAGCCAAATTACCAAATTAGCGAATATGTTTTTATCATCATCTCATACACTTTCTATTTCATCATTTTATGTGAGCTATATTCATTCCTCTAAAAAAAAACAAATCAAAAAAATAAAGAAAAAAAAAAAAAAAAAAACTAGATCGCTATTTATGAAATTTTTTAGAAATTTTTAAGAAAATTTTTTATTAGAATTTTTTTTTCAAATTACTTTTTTTTGGAAAAAAAAAAAATTCGTCAATTTTTTTTAGAAGTTTTTTCGAATTTTTTAAGAAATAATTTTATTAGAATTTTTTTTCAAATTATTTTTTTTGGAGAAAAAAAATTTTCGTCAAATTTTTTTTAGAAAATTTTTCGAATTTTTTAAGAAATAATTTTATTAGAATTTTTTTTTTCAAATTATTTTTCTTGGAAAAAAAATTTTTAGAATTTTTTTTGAATTTTTCAAATTATTATTTTTTTTTTGGAAAAAAAAATTTCGTCAAATTTTTTTTAAGAAATTTTTTTGAATTTTTAAAGAAATAATTTTGTTAGAAATTTTTTTTTCAAAATATTTTTTTGGAAAAAAAAAATTTAGAATTTTTTTTGAATTTTTTAAATTATTTTTTTTGGAAAAAAAATTTTCCAATTTTTTTTTTCCAATTTTTTAACTGAAAGGACTAACGGTGCAAACATTGCAAATGACCGTTTAGGTTAAAGGACTAATGTTGCAAATGATCGTTTGGTTAATGGACTAACTTTGTCGATTCAGTAACGACAATTAGCGATAAGGACTAACAGTGTTACATAGTTTTAGAATAAAGACTCAATTGGCGCAATTGAAAAGATAAGGACTCAATTAGAGATTTTGGCCAAACCACATGGACGAACCATGTAATTTACTCTTTTGTTAAAATTGTAATAAGTCCTAACTTTTCGCAAAACTATGAGTTCTAAGTTTTTAACTCATTTGTTTGTTTTTTTATGTAATTCTGTTTTGATATCTAAGTATTAGTTTATTGACATGGGGATGTAGTAGTTTAACTAAAGTACATTTGTTCTTTATTAGTATCATAGCTGAAAACATGGTAACCCAAAAAGCAAAACAAAAAAAGCAAATCATACCTCAGAAATCTTCATGGCCGATACTAAATTCGATCTCAAAAATAAAATAAAATAAACTGTCGGTCAACATGGGTTTTAGTTTAGTTTAACTAAAGTACATTTGTTCTTTATTAGTATTACATATTTGCCCCCACCAACTTTTATTTTCCTCACTATTTCGATTTTCTTTCTATACATGTCAATAGGATGAGCATAGGTATCGAAAAAAAAAACGGTACGGCAATGGAACCGTACCGGTACCGGTACACCATACTCGGTACGGTACTGGGACTACGGAACAAGCTAAAAAAATAATTCGGTACCGCTAATTCGATATGAAAAAAATACGAGAAATCCCGGTTTTGGTATCGGAATACAAGATCTAATTTTTTTCTGTAAATAATCCTCGTTTAAGAGACCCGTTCTTGTTCAGAGGCATTTATAGTGTAAATATATATGTATTGCATGAGAATACTAACGAGATTAAACTATATAAGTGTGTGTGTGTGTGTGTGTGTGTGTGTGTGTATATATATATATATATATATATATATATATATATATATATATATATATATATATATATATATATATATATATATATATATATATAGTGAAGCGTTCAAATGAGAAGGACTTTTTTTTGTGAGAACGCGAGAAGAGATCTGGACCATTAGATCAAATTAATCTCATCTTAAGATCAATTGAGCGGAATGGCATTTTCATAAATTTTGCCTCAAGATTAGAGGGGTCTAACTGAAATATTGTCATTTGTTCCCACTCCCAAAAAATTTCCAGATTTCTCTCTCTCTTTAAACAAAACACACACAAACACATGCACACACCAACCACACGTCTGTTCATTCTCGAATTTAATAACACCACCAACCACCACCTCTATCCGGTTATTAAGACTATGTTTATCGATGATCTTCCCCAACCGATTGGGACCGCAAAACTAATAAATACATGATATTAAATTAATTTTATACAAAAGTTGGAAAATAATAGCACCGATCCGGTCGCTTGGTGACCTTCAAATTCTTTACCCAATCTGCTACATGTCACAATATGGTTGGCTGCTCGCTTTGATGTGTGAAGCTGCGTTTATGTTGTTGGAGAGAAGGGAGGAGCGTACTTTGGAGAAATGATGTTCAGTTTGTGTTTGACTGACATATCAAGTTAACAGGGGGGCTTGAGTTTAGATGAAGAGGATGGGGTTGAAGTGTGCAATTTTTTAGGGATTATATAAAAAAGTATTAGGTTAGTTGATGATGGGCTTATCTTATGGGCTAAATCCAAATTGTTGACAAATTATGGATTTCGAATTTTTAAGTTTGGGGCTGAAATTTATTTGAGCAAAAATCATAGCCGAAATTTTAAGATGAAAGTGAATTTATCTAAAATTTAGGCTTTATTGTTAATTTGTTTGTTTGTTAATAATGGATTAATGGTTACATTTAACATAAAAAATAATATTATATGTTAGGTTGAGTTGTTGATAAATGGTAAAAAAAATTGAGATTGGTTGTATGTATAGGTTGTATAGGTGGAGTAGTAAAAAAATAATATTTTAATGAAAGATTGGGTTAAATGAGGTTGTAAATAACCACCAACCACCACCACTCGCCGGTTATTAATAACACACCAACCACACCTCTGTTCATTCTCGAATTTAATAACACCACCAACCACCACCACTTGCCGGTTATTAATAACACCACCAACCACCACTCTGTTCACCACCGTCCGCCACCACAATTATCACCGATAACCACCATCCTCCATTGATTATCATCATCATTAGTAAGTGCGAATTAAGCTTTTGATTCATAATTTCTTTTGATTCAATGAGTATAGATAAAATATTTTTTTTTCTATATATTTAGTAATTACTTACATATTTTATAAACTGATGATGAAATTGAAGATATAGATCTAGATAAATGTCTCTTTCAAGATTTAGGATTTAATTTTCACATGTGCACAAGTTGTTCGAATTTAATTTTCACATGTGAGCAAGTTGTTCAAATTTAATTTTCAAGGCGAATTAAGTATATTCGAATGTTTGATCTAGATAAATTCTTTTCCGTGCTTTATATGTTTTATGTTAGCTATTAGTTATGTTGATGAGTAATTTAGATGATTATGTATACTTGATGAAGAAATTGAAAGTTGAATTTGTTTTCTTCTCATTGTTTGTCAATGCACACTACGTGTTCGCTGAAATGTTAGTTTTCTTCACATGTGAAGATAGGTCTATGTAAGATAGTATACAACCGTGCTGCTAATAGGTTTTTTTGTTAAAATTGTAATAAGTCCAAACTTTTCGCAAAACTATGAGTTCTAAGTTTTTATATCATATTTGTTCGTTTTTTTTTATGTAATTCTGTTTTGATATCTAAGTATTAGTTTATTGACATGGGGATGTAGTAGTTTGCTATGTGGTTCATTGACTTTAATTGAGATTGTTTTTTGAATCTAGAAAGAAAATAGTTTATTGATGCCCCTTTTAAAGTTGGGATAATGGTTTGAAAAAGCATTCAACTTGTCACCTTTTCATTTTGTATGTACTCAACTTTTAATTTCCCTATTAAATTCAAAAACTTTCTTAATATTCCGATTGCAGGCATATTAGTGGAAATGTTTGACGTGGCACAAATTAACCATCCGTTAAGTGGGGGTAATTTAGTCATTTTACCCTCTCATCCCCTTTATCTTGATTGTTCTTGTTTTTTACTATTTCACTTCATCCCCTTCATCCAATCACCAGGAGCCCCCCACCGCTTCATCTCATTCATCACCAGCAGCCCCCACCTCCTACCTCTGCCACCCGTACTACCTCCCGACACCATATATGCCGACATCAAACATGGACGAGTGATCCATTTAGATTGATGGATTTGTTGAAATAAACACATATGAATGACCTATTATGGATTCCAACCAAAACCCCTAAGTCAATTCATGATAACAGACAACAAATCTCAAAACCCCAATTTGGGTTGTCGTCAAAGTGCTACACTGCTGTTATTGATATGTATGCTCAAAAGGTGTTATCATGAGTGAGTTTGGTTGTGAAATGAAAACAATATCCTCTTTTTGTAAGCATAAATTATTGTCGAATATTTGTATTATTTATGTGTATCTGTACATACTATAAGCTAGATAAGCTTATTGGATTCCAAAATAAATTATAATTAGCATGTGCTAGGCCAAAATGATCTTTTTTGTGGCTTGTGAATGATGGAAATGAAATGTATATGTATAGAAGATGAAGAAGATAGGTAGTGAGTAATATGGGTGTTAGTGGTTATGGATGAATATGGCGGTTTGTAGGTATTTTGGTGGGTTTTTGAAAGAGAATTAATGAGGTGATGTAAAGTTGAAGTAAAGGGGTGTTTGGAAAGATCTATTGTTGTATGAAGGAGACGAAAAGGGTAAAATGCCCCCACTTAACGGATTACTATTAAATGGTTAATTTGTGCCACGTCAAACATCTTAACTACATTATAATGCATTTAGGCAGTTCCTAAAAAGGAAGTCTTAAAAAATTAAGACAAAAAACATTTCTTTAATTGGAAGGATTTCAAACTAACACATACTTATGAATAGGAGTTACATTACATTATGAATTTTAATCTCATTAATTGTAGGAGCCACTAATATTTATAAACCTCATTAACTTGCAATAGCTCATTTAATCAATGTGATATAACAACCCAATTAAAAAAAAAAAAAAAAAAAAAAAAAAAAACTCTGCAATACGATTTAAAAAAAGAAACGTCTATACTATAATTACCTTTTAATGCATATTTCGTATACATAAAGCCTAAAAACTAACCCACAAACTAACAAAGTTTAATCTCAGCCTCTAAACACACATTGCACTATAGTAATAATTTAAATGTTCTACTTTTAAAAAACATATATCTACTACGTTTTAAAGTATTCAGGACAACGCTAAATAAGGAAAGATTTAAAATGAAAAATATTTGCTCACCACAAATATAGTCACCGAATACCCACCGCCGCTATGTCGGGTACCCTTCTAGTTTCCACTAATATGCCTACAATAGGAATATTAAGAAAGTTTTTGAATTCAATAAGAAAATTAAAAGTTGAGTGCATACAAAAGAAAAAAGTGACGAGTTCGATTCTTTTTCAAACCATTATCCCATTAAAGTTTTACATAGTAAACTTTTGGTCTATATGTAACTTATTTGGTGTGTGTGCGAGTTAATGATATCTAAATACCTTTCATTGCACTGTTGCTAAAAAAAGAAGACAAACCTATTGATGTTCAGAAATGAATCAGCGACACATAATATGTTTATTGCTCGATGTTCCAAGGCTCATAGATCATGAAAGGAAGCTTTGGCTTCAAGTGTGTTCAGTTCAATCTTGATCTTTTCCTTATGACAATTGAATGTCGTGTGTGACCGCTTTAACTTGAATATGATTGTGAACTCTATATGCATTTTGAAGTAGAAAACCACAACAATACCACACATATTTGTTTATGCGTACCTCCAAGAAAAAAAAGCTCTTATTTAAATACAAGTGATACAAAATTAGAAATGTCTTGATTAAAACCAATTATGTAATTAGTGTCTTTCCCAAATTTTTTTAACTATTAATAGTGATAAATGTGGAGTATCACTCTACTATTGCCACTAAGGAGCAACCTCAACACGATTCCTTTACCAATGTGGTACCTCAGAGAGTCTCCAGGGCTATAGATCATTCACTGGTACTTCATTCTATCTTCTTTAATTTTGAGTAATATTGATAGAGGGTATTTGGGATTGCTTATGCTCCATTGTTTTTTTCCACATATTTACATAAAAAAAAATTTAGTTGTATAGCAAGTTGTTGAAAACACCGCTGAATAATAACATTATACATAATATAATTGGTATTATGCACAAATAGGTAATTTGGCTTTAAAATTGGGAAAAAGAACATATTGCTACAATCTTTCAGGCCACCCCCATCAGACACTAGGGGTGTAAACGATCCGAGCCGAGTCGAGTTTTGACCTAAACGAGCTAGGCTCGTTTATTAATTACTCGGCTCGAGCTCGGCTCGAGCTCGAATAAATTTTTAAGAATTGGCTCGAGCTCGAGCTCGAATGTTTTTTTGTTGTTCGAGCTCGAGCTCGAAGCTCGTTTAATATTTTTAACTTTTTTGTAATCCTATAATAAACTAACTTTCAAGTTTAAAATGCTCGTATAGAAGATCGAACTTGATATGCTCGTTTATTTACTCAAGCTCGAGCTCGAAAGCTCATTTACAATTATAAAAATTGTTCTAATGCTTAATCTAAAGTAATACTTATAAGCTTGAATGAAAAAAGAAAAAGAAAAAAAAATTCTATTTCACATCCCACATTGGATGAGTGAAACAAAAAGAAAATAATGTGGGGTCTATAAAAACAAAAGCTCAAGCTTAATAATTAAAACTTATATTTTATATATAAACTAAAGTGTAGATCTTTGATGTGATTGAAGGTTAACATATTATTAGTTTTGGTTTTTAACCTATAATACTAATAGTAATTAAAAATTTATAATTAAAATATTTTGTAACTTCATATTTAGCTTGATTAGCTCGTTCGGCTCGTTTAGCTTGAGTAACTCGTTCGGCTCGAATAACTAAACGAGCTTTCGAACGAGCCGAGCTAAATACCAGTTTTAAAAGCTCGGCTCGTGAAATTATTCGAGCTCGACATTTTGTTTGAGCTCGACTCGAGCTCGAAAATTATCAAGCTCGACTCGAGTTAAACGAGCTCGAGCTCGAGTAGCTCGCTAAAAGCTCGACTCGTTTACACCGCTATCAGACACCACACGAAAAATTAGGGTGTAAAGATATCTGATATTGTTTAGTATTATCTGATACATTTCTGTAGCTACATCACTTCTTATTTAATGATAAATTATGTATTTTAGCATGTTGCATCGACAACTTTATTAGATATACTGGAATACTGGTATATATGTATGTGGTCATATTTATGTTCACAATAGTTTACATCTTCATACAACTTTTAAGGTCGCCCTCTTTTTTATATGTGTATTATACAGGGCCTTGGTAAGAAACATAGGAAAGGAAGATAACGACAACTCTTCACTATTTGTGAGTCTGTTCATGCTTCAACTTCGTCTTCGACTCCAGCTTCAATCAATAGACCATTGTCACCAACAAGGCTTCTGGAACCAAGTGAAGATGCCATATGGGAGAATAAGGGGAGGTTTAGAAGGAAAAAGCTTGAGGTTTCTCAACTTAAACTACTTGCACCACCAAGACAACGAGTTGATGCCAATGACTCATGGTCTATCCCAACACCAATTGTACCCTTTGGAAATACTGATGAAATAATTCCCAAGTAACTATAGTTTTTCTCCACAATAAAGTACATGTACTTTTTCTTATGGTTAATATGAACATTACCTTATTTTTTGTTTTAACATTATATTCATTCAATGTTATTATATCAAACATTTTACTATTTCTTTTATCGTTAAAAAATTCTTAAAGCTAGCCGCCCATCGGGCGGGCCTTGAGGCTAGTTTAAATACATTACTCGTTTTACTAAAATGCATGCTCGTTTACTTAAACACATTACTCGTTTACTTATTACATGCTCAATTACTTTCTTTTGGACACAAGTACTTAAAACTTTTTCGTATTGCCTACCGACCAAATGTACCGGTCAACAAGACCAAATGAACTGTTAACAAGACCGAATGTACCTGTCAAACAATTACACACACGACCGAATGTATCGGTCAAACAAACATTAAATCTTGTGGTCCACACTACATTACTATGAATGAGTGCCTAATTTTATTTAAAACCACATCTATTAATGTGAAAAATCCGACTATAAAAGTCATCCCCGCGCCTATCCGTGGCTCTTCAGAGTATTGTGAACGTGTTACCGTCAAAGGTGCATCTAGAGTGACCATCAGGAGTTTTGCCAATATATATCGTGTTTTGGTACGTCCTTCAGAAACATGGGGGTGGCATGACAAGGCCCATATTTGTGTTCATAGGTAAGTAAGAATCAATCCGGCATTTATCTTTATTTTATTGAATGATGACAAATTCTGCCTCGCTACACTTTTAACCTTTTCGCTTAATTATTTAACTTAACATAGCCAACCGCTGTCTGGGATAAACCATGAACCCCAATCGACCCATCTATAACTAGACTGTCTAAATAGCCTGCAGCAGGTCTTAGTGATACATTTTTGCTCACTTAGAAAGGTGTATGCAGACATGCTTCACTGGGATTATGCCAATGTGAAAAGGATGATTGGAGGCCCCTTGAAAACGAAATGTGGAGTTTTGTCATGTCCCCTTATGAGGAACGTTATGTGGATGTGAAGTTTAGAAGTGTAATTTATGGTCATGTTACCTTCTCTCTTGATGAATGTATGTGTTCAAGTCTCTGTGATTTTATTGAATTCGTAGTTTCTGCAAATTATACTGTCTTTTCAGCATTCTTATCTCGTGTTGCAGTACGAGATGGATGGTATTTTGCTTATCTTTCAACTGGAGTCGCTTTACTTTTCTTGGCATCTCGTGATAGCAAGTGGGTTCCATTTTAATACATCAGCTCGTTAACTTTTGAATTTTGGCTGTTATTCTCATACTATGTTTATCAGGTACTTTCTGCCCGCCAATGCTGATTACATTGTAGCCCGCTTTATCAAACTGGTGCTGTGTGTCATCGGAGTTGCGTGTATTTTTCAGGTCAGTTATATATGGTTCCTTTTTTGTTTGTGATTTTCTGTTTTTTAATGACTTTTGCATTTCAAAAAAATAAAATCATTCCTTATTAAGTAATAATTAATTTATTCTAGATTTATTTTAAAATATTTTAAATAAAAGAAAGGCTAAATCTTTCCAAATTTGAGTAAAATTGGATTATTTTCGTTTTCTAATTTAGCCGAGGAAAAAAGTTACAAATACACATATACTTAAGTGCTTTTTCTTCATACTTTTGGACTTGATTGTACACTTAAAAAGAAACGGAGTCTTACACCCATCTTCATTCTCATATAACAAAACCAAAAGAAAAACCCTACAATCCCAAACTCGATCTCACACAATATCATCACAAACAACATTCTGAAGATTATTTGATGTTATGGTTTCCAATGTGTTTAACATATCTGCATCCATTGTGTTAGTATCATTTAAGTTTTGATTTTTATTGTGTTTTGATAATGTTTAAGTGATAAACATTTGATAATGTAGCTGTGACTGTAATCCTAATGTGTAGAATGACGTAATAGAAATATGTACATGTTTAAATAGAAAGCTCTTTAAATGAATAATAAAGCATTAATAAGGGTATGTAATTTTGTATCCTCACGCGTCTAGTTATCTTCTTTAATGCTTTTTATTAATCGTTGAAAAAAGAGTTATGAAAGAAACGATAAAGCTACATGACGCTTAGCAAACGAGTTTGTGTGGAGTCTTTGAAATCATTTTGAAGCCGTGTGACCGATGTGATTTTGATGCTCGTTTGAAATGCCTCAGACACACATATATAAAGACAAGTTGTTAAAACAAAAAGTCAAAACATACACTACAAGAAGATTGGCGTGTCTTTTGTTTTGAGTTTTAAGTCCATATGGGTAAAGAAAAGAAACATTGCTTATGGGATTGGTGGTATCATTACATCTGTTTGATGGTGTACTGAATGGTGATGTGGTGCTAACCGCTGATGTGCAGGTGACGAGTTTGGTGACTATTATACCTAGTTGGTGATGATGTTGGTGGTGAAGAAGGATCTTGTGTGACGCCGATTTGGCGGTAGTGATGTTGGTCGCCGCTACACCGAGTCTAATAGTGAGTGTACCTAACTTATATTTAAGGTTGTGGTAATAGTAGTTTTTACGAGTTTGTATAGTAACTTTAAGAAAATACTAAAATTGACAAAATTATATATATTTATGTGGTATAATAGTATTATTTGTGCTATTATAATTGCATAAAGATCATTTTGTTTTCTTATGACTTTTTGTTGGCATTTTTATGTAGTTGCGGGCCTAATTAGTCTTTATCTTTTGAGTAAACTGAAAAAAATGTCCTTAAATTTTGCAATTTTTGCGAGAAATGTCCCCTTTTAAAAAAATTGCGAGAAATGTTCCTAACATTTTGGTTTTTTGCGAGTTATGCCCTCGAACAGTTGGTGTAGTTGCAAATTCCTCATTTTGGCTAACGCTCGTTAATAAAACTCGTTAGTCAAAGTCAAACCCCATGCGAAATGACTAATTTACCCTTGTCTTCTTCCCCACTTTTATACTCTTTTCAATTTGCGCCTCCACCATAATCAAGAAAATATAATGTTCTTGTGTAACTTTATTATCCTTTTGTGTTATTTGGCTATTTCGTTTGATAAAACGTATAAATTTGTACCGACTATATAGAGTTGCCAATACCATTGCGGTTTCGGCTATTGTCTATTTTTGTAACGCGTACCTCATTGTATATTTTGGTTCCATCTCTTTAAAATATCTGTGAATTTCACGGATCTTTTAGCTACTAATATATAGAAGAAAAATACTATATATTTGTTGTGGTATGATAGTATTATTTGAGCTATTAAATAATACTTTAATTAAATAGTTAACAAAACGAGTCACATTCATAGTTAAGTCATTTCAGCAACACTTGCTCAAATATTTACAAAGACAAGCTTGTTTTTTCGAAACATACTACAAGATACTTTCTTCGTTCGTCGAGTATTGCGTTTGAAGGTGAATATTCTCATGTATTTGGCTTGTTTCATATACATGACTAGCTTCATAACCCGCCCGATGGGCGGGTTCGTTTCATGATTATACTTGAAAAATAATGAGTATGTCAACAACCTTGAAGAATACCAACATGTTATTACTAAATGAAAAAAACTTAAATATTCATGTGAAACATGAAAAGAATGAATTAAGATGTCAAAAGAACAAAATAAACGGTGCTCATTCAAATCCAAAATAGAACTTCTTTGTAAACCCGTTGGCAATGCACTTTGTGTAGTTTTCGTCTTTGTTGCAACATAGAAGCTTCAATCATTTCTTGATTTTCACTCTTGAAACAACCACATATAGTTATCCGTGTGAGAAAACTGGTTGTTGGAGAAACAACCAAACTTGTGATTAAAGTTTGCCTTTACAGAAACTGTCTCCGATTTAGCTTCACAGAAAGTGAAAACACATTATCTGATGCATTACATGGAAATCAAATAAATAAGGTAGTAATTTGTAAAGCACGGTATAGTGATTGAGATAAGAACATGTCACACCCTCGCCGAAGGCGGAAACACGAGGTGCAACGAAATCGATATACATCACCAAAGAGAAATAAGACAATACCATAATTTACATTAAGGAAAAGTATAACATTACAATATTGTTATTGCCGACATTGGCAATTTAAGACATGAGTTTAGTTTCCAAAAGATGGTATTTTAGTACATAATGAATAGTAGTGACATGTGAAAACTTCATTATGCAAGACCTTGATGACAAGCTTACTGACGATCACCTGAAATGCATGAGAGAAAACGGGTCAACTATGAAAATAGTTGGTGAGTACAAATGTTTTATATAATAAGAAAACCATTTGAGAAAGTTCGCCCGGCAAAGGCATTGTAAATCCACTCAGTTTCAAGTCCCGCCATAAGAGACTTGTAACCTGTGTGTTTACAACCCACTGCCAAAAGTTATATGTCTGATAGTCAAGCACATGTGGTCAATATAGTTCACAATATGGGTACATAGTATATAACAAAGTATGTGGCAAGGCTCCTAAAATAAATAATATGCGTTTCGTAGACAGGGGAACGAGAGGTTGGCCGACCTCTAATAGCGCTATCCATACTACCTACTGCTCCACACAAGGAAGTCGTACGAACGGTACGTATAAACTGGAGTGCGAACGGCAAACCAGTCGGAGACTAACAATTGCGGATGCACGAACAGTACATCATTCACAAACTATTACATAGTATAAAGTCAAAGTTACTCCGTAGACAGGGGAGATTTTATGTTGCTCCGAACATGGGAGACTTGATAATGCTGCTCCGTAGACAGGGGAGACTTTGCACTGCTCCGAACATGGGAGACTTTAGGTTATAGTACGTACGGTACTTTAGGGTCAAAAGTTTAAGTCAATTTCAAAAGTCAAGTCAAGTTCAATAGTCAAGTCAAGTTCAAAAGTTCAAAACAAGTTATAAGGTCAAATGAGTTCAAAGAGTAACAAACAATTTAGTTCAAGAAAAAAAATTCATGCATCCACCCCAAAGAAGTTGAAATAGTTAGAAAAAGGGGTTCGTGAATACTCACCTGATATAAGCGATATGATAACAAAAGGTATGAACTAAAGTAAGGCGCGCACTCTATCCGCAACCTAAATGAATGATATGATCTACTTTAGATCATGAAATGAAGAAAGAAATGTACATGCACATGCTTCCTATACCACTCTTAACTTGAAAAATACTAGTTGATATCAAAATTATACATTTTCCAAGACTTAGGAAAATAAGGCAAACTATAAAATAAAACTAGTCGAAATGTATATATATCGTATATATATGTCTTAGTGTTGAAATCCTCGATTTGAAATTCTTGAAATATCGTCTTAAAGCCATAAAAATATACTTGAAAACACTAATACTTCATTAGTTATGAAATTGGGCACTTGGTTAATATTTTTAGAAATCTAGAATTTACAACGTACTAAATGTCATTATTTTTTCTAGTTAAAAGCTGTCAATTTGTATAAGGTTTTGCCGATATTGAAACGTGAATATCTTTGTCGTTATAAGTCCGTTTTTCTCGTTCTTTATATCCATGGTTACGTCTTAGTATGTAGTAATATATTTTGGAAAGCTCGGCTCCTTCGAGTTACGTCTAAAGCCTCGTATTGCCCGTTGAAAAACGTCCAACAGCATGTATTTTTCCGGAAAATAGTTTTCGTCGTTAAATTTGAAAAATTCATATCTCCTTCGTTATAAACTCGTTTTAATCCGTTCTTTCGCCAAAAGTTTCGTTTTTGAAAGTAGTTTCTAAATCTTTGATCAAAAATTACCCACCTCCTACTGATTTTTCCACGTTTTCAAAATAGGGACAGTAGGTATATATATAGTTTCCAAATCCATTTCTAAGGTTCTAAACTAGTTTCTAACATAACCAAATCTCTTGCAAACACCACAAAGCTAATCTAATCTTACCATACACCTTCTTAGGGTGCCATGGGTTCCTAATCATCACTAATCATGTTAATTTAACAAGGAAATCAAAATAAATATTTCTAGGGTTTCAAAGTTTAAAAGTTTACAAAATAAAGTGGTATAAGCTAGTATAAGCATGAAATATTGTATGAAAATAATATGATCATAGTAAATACTTGAAGAAAACATGAAAATAAATTTGGTAAACTTACTTGTAATGATTTTAGGTGATTAGATGATGAAACCCTTGTGATTCTTGTGTTTATATTACTAAACCCCAACAATAGTCACTAAATAAACTTGATTTAGACTTGAACTTTGAAAAAATAAATGGATCTTGGTTGGTTTGGATTTGTTGCCGTGGGTTTTGGAGAAGAAAGGAGGAAGACAAAACCAATTTTGCTACTAGAAATATATGAGGTGTGTTAGGAAAGTTAGTTAGATATTTTGTAGTGTTTAATTAGTTTAGTTATAATCGGGTACCGGGTTTGATAGAAATAAATATTTACGAAGTTATTCGGGTCAAAATAAAGTTATAAAAATGTTAAAAATATGTTGGGTACAAGTGTTGAGTGTTTGGATAATTATCGTTTAGTTTTCACGAAAACCGTCGTAATATTATTAAACTTACGATATAAATAAAATAAATTTCCAAAATACTGGGTAAATGAATTTTATAACTTTTATGAGGTTATAAGGGATATAAAAATATGTCGGGACCATAGTGGGAATATTTAGATATATTCGTCGTATTTATTAATCGCGTGTTAACGTTTAATTATAAATACTTATACATAAAACGTTAAATATACTAAATATATTAATTTGAAAATCCTAAGAGTGGTATAGCATGTGATGAGGCGAAAAATGATCCGTTTTTAGGGGGTCAATTAAGCCCGAATCCGAATTTATTTGATCAAATATTGCCCTAAATCGTTCCTTTTGTGATTTTAGACACTTTGGGAGAGAAATCTGGAAAAGGAAGCAATTCGGACGTTTTTGGAGCATAAAAGTGAAGAAAACGCCAAAGTCTTAATTTTCCATGCTGGGAACAGTAGGTGACGGCGTCAAGAGCAAATCCTTGACGGCGTCAAGAGCAAATTTCATGAATTTCCATGACGACCCAGTAGAGTTTTGACGGCGTCACGTGGGAAGGGCGTCAACAGTAAATGAGTCATGACGGCCTGGAAGTGTCTAACCCTTGACGGCGTCAGAAGTAGATCTAGGCAGTCCGAGGAGAGTTTTGGCGGCGAGGTGACGGCGTCACAAGATTACTCTTGACGCCGTCATATATAGTTTTCTAATTTTTACATTTAAAGAGAGAAGTTTTGGGAGAAACCCTAAGTACGATTTTGGTGTAACTTTACAGGTTTTTCAAGGGTTCCAACCCCTTGATACCTTGCATGATTAATCAAGATAAGTGTTCTTCTAATTCAATCAATATGTCTATGTGTTGGTTGTCTATATCATGTTCTTGTCTTAATTCTATCATGCTAGGCTAGATCTCCTTTGTGTTTGCTTAGATCTAATGAAACCTAGATATTGATTATGTGTTGATTACTTGTTTATTCTTGTTGTGGATGAATGATTTATATGTTAGGCTTAAGAAAACTGGCAGATCTCCAATTGGTAACATGCTTGAACGTCTTAAGAAACATGAACCAACGCACACTAGGTCTTTATTGGTTGTATTTAATGCATGAGCCACTGTTTACAATCCCTATAGTTGTGCTGGGCATGGTGTAGGAATACGATCCCATGAATGGTATTAAGGAATACGATCCGTCATCCATGCAATTATAACAAGTAATTAACGTGTAAAAGATATCTAGGGAGTAATGAAATCTAAGTAAACACATTTTCTCCAATTACTGCTCACAACTTTAGTATAAATTAGTTTACTTTCATTTTTAGTATTTTATTTTGATTGCATCTTAGTATTGGGTTAGTTGAATAGCAACTAATTCCGCCCACTCTTCCAAAACCCGAGATTTTAACTTGCTTTCTAAAAAATATAAAAACACAAAAAAAATCATCCCTCATCTTTAGAACTAGTATTTAGGCTTTCTAATCCTAGCGACACTATTCCTAAGCTGAACTATCAATCCCCCGGTACTTGTCACTATACTATACTACAACGATCAGGTACACTGCCTGGTGGGGGTTGTAAGCTTCTCGAGATCCCTCGAGAGGTAAAGCCTGTTGCGATTCTCACGCATCAAGTTTTTGGCGCCGCAGCCCGGGGAATAGTTATTGTCTACGTTAGAATTTCTTTTTATTAGGTCTACTTGCTAGATTCCTTTCTAGTAAGATTTTGTTTTTATTTTTATTTTTAGGTCTTCTTTAGTCTATCTCTTTCTTTGTGCCTTTGTTAGTAAAAACCTTTCCATTGACTCTTCCGTTCACCATTATGGAGAACGTGAATCCACCAAGTCCGACACTAGAGTTTTACTAGAAAAAATATAATTACACCAGTTTGGATATACCAAGATGGACGAATGAAATGAGGAGGACAGGATCTTATATTGATTTTATTGAGTACCTTGAGAAAAGAGTCCAAGTGCATAAGACTTTTAAAGAATTCACCTTAGGTGCTCCATCAACCCCTCAAAATGCCTCACTTAGTGAAACCTATGCACCATATGAGCCTTCACCTAGGATAGTTTCGTATGAGCCACCTAGATGCATGTCATGGTTAGGCACTACCATAATACAAGATGAACACATAGGTGATATTGATGTGATGGAAGAGATAGTAGAAAACCCAAGCCCACTAAGTACCCCACAAGTCCTACCATCATTTGAGGCATACACATCGCCCGTGACTTACCCGGAAGAAGTAGAAGAGACTATAGGAACCCCAATAGAAGTAGAACCCTTGGACCAGGCACCACTTGAGGATATAGGTTTGAATACTTGTAGTGATAACCTTACTCCTAGTTCTAGGGAAGTTCCTAGTTTTGATGAACCGGAGCCTCAACCAAAACCGTTACCTAATCTTCCATCCTTGGATGAAAATTTAGGAATTGAAATAGGTTCCGATCCACCCATCAAACCATATAGTCCGGGTAGTCTTAGGACAAAGGTAGTGGACTCTAAGCCTTGTAGAGAGGAAGGCAATATAGGAGTGGAAAATGACCTTACATGCTTACATCACCCATTTATGATTGATCATAAGAAACATTATGGGTTTAAACCGGGTTTATTAGGTCAAGATGGATCCCCAACTTGTAATCTCTTGAAGTTGATCGAAAATGATCCCTTTCTAGGAGAAAATCTTAATTCACCCATTAACCCGATTGAATTAGGTAAGGTTATGATGATAGGAGAACACCCCTTTGAGCATATAATTCATCCACCACTCTTTCCTCATGAGGCATATTTCCACCCTAAGGGTGTGTATCGCTACTTCCACCCGCACTTAATCCTAAGTGTAGGAAAAACCTCCCCTATTTCCGTTAAATAAGGGTAGAGTCAGGCTCGTGACTCGAACAAAAACAAGCGCTTCTTGGGAGGCAACCCATGTTTTGTTTGATTTTTATTTTGTTTGTTTGTTATTTGTTTCCGTATGCATGCTTTACTTTTATTGTAGGTAGATCATGTTTCTAAACTAAATAGTGGAAATATTTTACTTTGTTGTTTTGGCCTAGTCTTAACTCCACCTAAAGGTATTTTTGCAAAAGATAAGTGTAAGGGGAAACCCCAAATATGTTTTTAAGAAACAAACCGATCATGATTCTCCACAATATTAAGTGAACATGTATATTCGTATTTGTTAGAGTCAAATGCTTGTATTGAGTCATAATGAAGTTTTGCAGGATTTTCCAGGAAGTAGGACCAAGTTTTTCCAAAAATTTTCCGGAAACTTAACATAAGAATTTCTGCAGGTCACTTCTGACGGCGTCAAGAGTTTACTCTTGACGGCGTCAAGTGTAAAAATCTGGAAATTTTACCTGTTTTGTTTTTCTAACGGAGTCTTATGGTTTTTGTGAATTATTAAGTTTTATAATCTCCAGGAGATATGCAAACTTCATTCCACAAGCATTATATCTTATCTTGTTTTCTAGGATTTAGAAACTTATATAGGATGCCGCCGATTTTACGCGAGGTTGTCTTGTCTATTTTGTCAGGTTTTACAGGTTATGTATGACAAGAAGATGATCTATATTCTGGAAGGGAAGCTTTGATTGTTCATTTTCTTGGAGGAAGATTTAACCTGGCCAATCTATTATCCATACCGAGCGAATAAGGGGAGTATTTGATTTCATTATCTTTACTTTTTCACTTTTACATTCTTTACTTGAACATTGGGGACAATGTTCATCTTAAGTGTAAGGGGAGGGTAAAAAGATGATACCTTACATATGCACTTTCGCTTGAGTTTGTTTTGTTTAATGGTAGATGTGTAATAAAACTATGAGAAACACTTGTTAGTGCAATTTTAGCGCCAAATTTAAAATTTTTTACAACATTTAGGAGTGAAACTTTAGCCATAGCAAGCGTCTCATGGATAGGAGATTGTATGACTAGCACATAACCGTATATTCAGAAAAATTTTCCACCCAAATATGTGAGGTTCGCCTTTAGATTTGATAAGAAAAGCATTCATTATTAGTGCTTATGAGTGTACCGATAGCATTTAGATTCTAGAACTTGCGTTAGTGATGCATCCCGAGACCGCTAGTGAGACTACATTCGTGTGGTAGGATTTACTACATGATAAGAGGCATTAGGATTACCCTTGTGTTAAACCCGTATTATAATTACTTGACCATTTAAGTCATATTATTTGGCTAGTTAAGTCAACTAATTTTTCCCACACCCTTAGCGTTGTACTCATTTTTAGTACACGATACCCCTAGTACACCCCTCCGAGCCTATCTTTTCGTTTCTAACTTTAAGCATTTTACTTAAAGGAAGAATTTGTTACACCCCACTTAAATGTACAATCAAATCGCCTTAGCCTTCCGTGTATGCGCTCATTTTTAGTGCATTATTGTTATTTGTTAAACCCTAAGTTAACTTTCTAATTGATTACATGGTTGCTAAGTCGAGTCATATCCTTGTACATATTGTTTTGGGACGATTGAGACTCATGGGTAAGTACTTATTTTATTGAGTAATGAGGAAGAACATAATATTATTACCCCCATATGTACGTTAATCTTAAAAGTGCTCCAAGTGTTTTAATTTTCTTAATTCGAGTCATTAGATTAGTTAATTGTAAAGTATGTAAAGATTCAAGTGTAAGGGAAATGTTCATTCCCTATGTTGTATTATTTTGGATGGTAGGGTAAGAGTGTATGCAAAAAAAAAAAAAAAAAAAAAAAAAAAAAAAAAATGAAAAAAAGAGAAAAAACATACAGACTACCATCCCGTTTCATTCTATGTTTATTTTATGTTTTCGTTATTTTTCATTCATTAGCTTAAGTCGAGTCTAGTCTTGGCTTAGCAACGCCATATTGTACATGTAATTGACCAAGATTGTTAACTCGCCACCAGTAAAACTTCCTTTATCCAACAAAACAGTGTATTTCATATCCCTACACCTAACATTACAACCCTTTAAAAGACCTCTTTGATAGTTTATCCTAGGTGCTTACGCCATGTGGTGGAGGTTTGATCCTTTCCCAAGCCTATGGTAATCTATTTTGCTATGACAGGTAGTGAGAGATATCTTCCGTTTCCATATTGTAATTTACACTTTATTACACCCGAGAGATGTGAGTATCTAAACACTATTTGTGAGGTGCTTGTGTATGACCTCCGTGCTTGTCTATTGGTCTTTAGTGGAACGATTATTTGTTGTAATTACTTTTATATTAGTGTTAAATGACCCCCAACTTGTATTTTGAGTAGAATAAAAGCGCATTTGCTTGAGGACAAGCAAATCTCAAGTGTAAGGGTATATGATGAGGCAACAAATGATCCGTTTTTAGGGGGTCATTTAAGCCCGAATCCGAATTTATTCGATCAAATATTGCCCTAAATCGTTCCTTTTGTGATTTTAGGTACTTTGGGAGAGAAATCTGGAAAAGGAAGCAATTCCGACGTTTTTGGAGCATAAAAGTGAAGAAAACGCCAAAGTCTTAATTTTCCATGCTGGGAACAGTAGGTGACGGCGTCAAGAGCAAATCCTTGACGGCGTCAAGAGCAAATTTCATGAATTTCCATGACGACCCAGTAGAGTTTTGACGGCATCACATGGGAAGGGCGTCAAGAGTAAATGAGTCATGAAGGCCTGGAAGTGTCTAACCCTTGACGGCGTCAGAAGTAGATCTAGGCAGTCCGAGGAGAGTTTTGGCGGCGAGGGGACGGCGTCACAAGATTACTCTTGACGCCGTCAGACCTGTTTTTCTATATATAGTTTTCTAATTTTTTACATTTAAAGAGAGAAGTTTTGGGAGAAACCCTAAGTACGATTTTGGTGTAACTTTACAGGTTTTTCAAGGGTTCCAACCCCTTGATACCTTGCATGATTAATCAAGATAAGTGTTCTTCTAATTCAATCAATATGTCTATGTGTTGGTTGTCTATATCATGTTCTTGTCTTAATTCTATCATGCTAGGCTAGATCTTCTTTGTGTTTGCTTAGATCTAATGAAACCTAGATATTGATTATGTGTTGATTACTTGTTTATTCTTGTTGTGGATGAATGATTTATATGTTAGGCTTAAGAAAACTGGCAGATCTCCAATTGGTAACATGCTTGAACGTCTTAAGAAACATGAACCAACGCGCACTAGGTCTTTATTGGTTGTATTTAATGCATGAGCCACTGTTTACAATCCCTATAGTTGTGCTGGGCATGGTGTAGGAGGAGATAAGAGCTCATAGAATTGGGGAGTTATGTGTGCCACCCCATGAATGGTATTAAGGAATACGATCCGTCATCCATGCAATTATAACAAGTAATTAACGTGTAAAAGATATCTAGGGAGTAATGAAATCTAAGTAAACACATTTTCTCCAATTACTGCTCACAACTTTAGTATAAATTAGTTTACTTTCATTTTTAGTATTTTATTTTGATTGCATCTTAGTATTGGGTTAGTTGAATAGCAACTAATTCCGCCCACTCTTCCAAAACCCGAGATTTTAACTTGCTTTCTAAAAAATATAAAAACACAAAAATAATCATCCCTCATCTTTAGAACTAGTATTTAGGCTTTCTAATCCTAGCGACACTATTCCTAAGCTGAACGATCAATCCCCCGGTACTTGTCACTATACTATACTACAACGATCAGGTACACTGCCTGGTGGGGGTTGTAAGCTTCTCGAGATTCCTCGAGAGGTAAAGCCTGTTGCGATTCCCACGCATCAGCATGTAAATGACATTATGATGATATGCAGACTATTCTAGTCCGTATGAGAGGTCCTTACTGATAATGCACGTGAATAGTAAAATTTTCAAATGTTTCTCAGAATATCAAACAGACATAAAAAATGATGAATAGTAAAATGATGAATAGTGTTTTGATGAATAGTAATCGATGAATAGTGAATTTCCAAAGTTTGGGAATAAACGTAGACGTGGAAAATATCGGGTTGTTACAGAACACTTCACCTCAGCTCTAATGAAGTCGCGACAAAATTAGCGAGTGTTACTTCTGTAGCTTTGACATCAGGTCCAAAGAATGCAATAGCCAACGCCCACAGGAAAACAATGTCAGTTTTATTACAAAAAAAAAAAAAAAAAAAAAAGAAAAAAGAAAGAAAGCAAAATGCAACGTTTATCATACAAATACAATATTATTATTATTATTTTCATGCAAGTAAAATTGAATTTGTGTGAAATCTAAAAATCTTATTTTGCATAAAAGGCTAAATCATTATGTCAACTAAGTAAGCAATCCCATGCACCCATATTACGATTCCATAAGGAAATATATATATTAAATAAGCAATCCGGACACCCCTCGAATGTACTACAATTACTGTATCTAATGTTCCTTTTGTTCCAAAATATTATGCAAACCAATGTCTATTTGTGTTTCTGAGTATTTATGAAAGTATCTAGTTCTGTAAGCCCATATTCAACTACGTAAGGGATATAAAGGTAAACAGTTTGTCTCATGTTCGAATATAAATTTGCATATCTGTATGCAAGTATGAAGTGTCAGATTTATTAAAGGAACCGATTTTTGGATTTTTTTTTTAATTTATTTTCTCTATTAGAATAGCAGTCAAAGCATATTACCTCAATTGTTTGAACAATTATTTACCATCCGCTCGGGTCTGTCCTACAATAAGCACAAGAAAATTAACAATAGTGGCATCACCCATTGCATTAATGGGTTATTTAATTATAGCATGCCATTTCAAGAACAAAAATATGAAAATAAAAAATGCAGTAATACAACATCCACACCTCCTGATATGGAGCCCTATGGGCTTCAAGGTGCCGATGAGAAGACAGAAGATCTATCATCATACATGCTTCTTGGGGGTCCAAAGGATATTGAGTGCATTCTTGGAGAAATAGGTTTAGACGTATTTTATGGGGTTCCTGATGCTGATAGGCTTAGAGGTGATCCAAGAGGTGTTAGCCGAGGTGTGCTTTTTTGTGATGCTAACAACAGGCCCGGTGAAAATAGAAGGTCTTGGGACTGAATATGAAACAAAAGCATAAAACAGTTTTAGCTTATGTGCAATATATCAATCAATTTAGATGAGTAGCAGGAGATATTATCATTATATATCTAGCTCACCATCTGTCACAAGCTCATCTTAATAGGAATTTTGTACACAACTTTGTACATCTGATGATTGGCTCGTTATTGAAGGACTTGGAGGTAGTGGTCTCTCCTCTTCATCTTAGGAAAAAAATACTCTCATTTGAAGCTCTTCTATGGATTATAAATATGTGTAGTCAAATTAGAAATTAGATAACCTCCGGTAATTGATTGGGACGATAAGCTTGTATGGTTTGGCGTTGTTGATGCATCAACCAAAGGATCCTTAACCTACAAATGATAAATTTTGAATGAGGGAATGGTTAGCCCTTAAGTTAAATTTGGTTGTTATTCAGTGCAATTAGCTATATTATTGAACCAAAGATGTCCAACCCTCTAAGAATTGGAATATCGTATTGTCAAAGTTCAAAGTATTCTCCTTTGCTCTTAATATACATATGCAACATACACGTATACCTCAAATGATAAAAGATAGCCATTTATGTATTGTAACTTATATAGGAATTACTTACAGAACTTCCATCTTCATCATGAAGCGAAATCATGAGCGTCTTCGTGAAGCTCTCCAACTGCATTAGTTAGAAAAATAAGATTCAAGTGGGAGTTAAGATGGGATGCTTGGCATTACATTTGAAAGTATCATGCGAACTAATAATAAAAAAATATAAATTTAGATAACATAGATACCTATACAATCCGGAGAACAACCAATTGCCAAGTTATCATACAATTCGGAGAAGAACCAATGCCAAAAACACTAATCCAAACTTCACAATAATGTTCTTGTAAGACTCCTACTTTTTACCATTTCCATTTTCATGATTGGTTTACCCATTTGACCCATTAAGCAAAAATAGATAACCAAATTGACCCATTGATAAGTCAACGGGTCAAAAATGGCGTTGAAAGTGTTGTTATTTATGTTTGCAGTGTCGAAACCATACGCTCCCGACTTTTTCATCATCCTCATCCACCAGATTGTAACACGACGCCTATTAAACATATTATCATATCATATTGAGAAAATTTGTAAGAAAATTATTTAATACAATTCCAAAATGGCTTACGATGTCTTGTCCTTGATTTAGTTAAAGGCTGATTTGGAGGAGTATGTGCCTTTTCCGTCTTTGCATATCTGTTACGGAAATACAATCTCAAACACCACCTAAGCACCTATAAAAATCAATAAACAAATAATCACTTCAAAAATAACAACTTCCACATGGTGTGCTTATAGTATGAATGCCTTATTTGCTCTGCAACTCTTCTCTAACCGCCCTCCCACACATTATAATTAATACCAATGCAAATGAGTATTAGAGATCCGTGATATAAAATAAAACTGAATAAAAGATTACTTTTTATCTTGTGAGTTTCTTCTCATTGCCATTGATGTTACTATTAGCCAAACACTTATATTTCGATTTTGTTGTTTCAAACAATGGTGTCTTTTGAACTCTCTTGAAATACCCTCAACTCATGTTCCTTTTTGCATAATCTCTTTATGATATGAACAATAATTAGCGTAATGCTGAACCAGATTATGATATGAACAAAAAAAATAAATATTGTAATGAATAAAAGAGGCTTTACCAAAGCTGAAAAAAGTAGTAAAAGTAAAACATAATTTTGAACATCAGGGCTAATCTTGTAGAAGAGGAGTAGCTTGTTGGAAGGAAGTTTAAATAGTACAGGTGTCCACATTGAGATATTTTCGCGCTCTTGATCAATAACCTGGGAGTGCCAGTAATCATCCTATCCAGTCCATGAATTTTGGTAAAAACTCAGTGTGAGAATGATAATAATAAGCTGATATGTTTAAGCATACATACCTTGTGCATTTGTAACCAAATTTCGACATTAGTTGGCCCTTCATATAAACCCTTAAAGTATGCGGCCGAGAAGTAGTCTTTATCACTCAAATTCACAAGATTGGCCAATGGAAGCTGCACCTCCGGCTATGTTCCATGAGTTACCAAGAATAGCCCCTGCCCCAAGGGATTGTGTGGCACCCGCAAACTATAGGTGCACAAAAAAAGTTGATTATCCTAACATCTCTTAAAAATAAATCACCATCATCAAATTATCAAAATACAACGCTAAAAAAACATACGTAAAATGAGTTTAAAAGATCAAGAAAATACCATTAACATAGGAGCATCATTCTTTCAAACAGCCAACAGTGGTGGCATTTATAATCAAATCTGTTTGTAAGGACTGAATAGCTGCATAAGTCACAAGAGATGCATATGTTGTAAATGACACTTTTAACCCCTGTGAAATAAATAATTCCAAAGGCATAAATAAGTAGCAATAATACACCAGATAATAAGCCGCATAGTCAATTCCAATCTCCAATTCGAACACCTAATTTTAAAAACACACAATAAATCATTTACCTGAGTACGTTGCTTAGACCTTGCTTTCTCCACAAGTTCCTTCCATTTATTGGATAATAAATAAAGATCCAACTACAACACACACAATAATAACCAAAAAAAGTTTCAAACTTGATTAAAAAATAGCATCTATAAATGAAAAACACTAAAATTTATCGCACACCTCACCAGCGTCTTGGAGAACAGGGGTAATCAAACCACCAATGATAACAACAGCCAAAACAGCATCGATACTACCATTATACACCCTTTACATCTTTACAGCTACCATTTACAACAGGGTGTTGCAGAAGAGTCATCACAGAAGCCTTTGCTAACAATGTAGGCATCGTAACACCCTTAGAATTAACCTAAACATCCAATACTTCATTTCCCAAGTATCAGAACCCATGACATCTTCGCACATTATCAAATGAACATAAAACCAAGATAAAAAGTTTAATAAAAACGATATACAAATAGAAACCAAAAGATATAAGAACGACTGTAATCAAACCGAGATAAAAAAAAATAAAAATAAAAAAACGACATAACCATAATGTTGCAAAATAAAAAATGGGGATCCATATTATACCAGATAATTAACCGCACAGTCAAATCCAATCATCAATGCAAACACCTAATTTCACAATTGCACAATAAAATCATCAGTAATTCATAACTAAAACTAAAATATCAAAATCCCTAAAATCAAATAGAAATGATTACCTTTAATTATAATTTGAATTTAAACACTAATTATCCTCATCTTGTTGCGGTATTTAATCAGAATTCGTCATCACGAAACCATGGACGAAGACCATACATGATTGATGCACACCGTTGAAATTGAATGGGGAATTGATGCGTTGGTTTTAAGAATTTAAATCGGTTGATTGGGAAGAAAATTATTTTAAGATGGTAGTGATTGATATGGAGTTATTGATTGAGAATAAATGGCTGATTTTTAGGTGAGACGTTTCATAGAAATTTTAACCATATTTGGAAGTGGATGAAATGATAGCATGTTATTATTGTTTTGTATGCTTTAAACCAAAAGACCAAGTTGCTCTGTTGGTTGAGAGCAAGTTGAATTACTCACCATGCCTGGGTTCGAATCCCACGTGTGACATGTTTTTTTAGATGAAGGTCGAAATATAGCTGCCACGTGGAGCTGCCAGCATGTACAAAGGTGATGACTGGGCATATGACTCATATTATCCGGTCAACACTCTCATGGGTACAGATTATGATGCATCATGTGCAAGTCGAAACTTGTCTCATATATATGTAAAGATGATGGTGCATGCTTTTTTTGAGTTTTCAGTCCTACATGGGTAAAGAAATGAAACATTGCTTACTTTATATATTGTATTGTAGTGTATTTAGTTCACTTAAATTGAGATTAGCATTATATTGTATTGTCTTAATCAACACATGTGTAAGACAAGACACCAACGTGTTAACATGATACAATCAACTTAAGTTCTCAATTTTTAATTTATTTTGGGTTATGTCTCACTTGATGTTTGATTGACAAAATTAAGCTAATAAACTGATAATCATATTTGTTAAGTGGCTCTCAAATTTGTAGCACACGAGTAATGAAAAAAGAGTTGCAACCTCTAGGAATTGGTTTTCAATATTAAATCGGCGTACTTTTGATGTAAAAGGAACCTCTTATAATTTATGAATTCACTTATTATCGTTGCTTTGTTTTACCACAACTAAAACATGTCACACAAGATGAATCCCTCGAAAAGATGGTATGAAGTCTTTTTCCTTAAAACATTAGGTATGGTCGGTGTTATTCAAACAGTATTATAACAAAAAGTTTTAACACCTCAGTTTTTCCTCTATAACTTTATTCAAAACCACCCTCCCAATCACTCAAGTAGGACAGTTTGGGCCCTACAATATTTAAGTAATAATACAATTCTCAGTGGAACAGGTTTCAAGGACGCATAAAATATTCGGACAAATAACATAATATTAGTTGGAACGAATAAAATATAGTGACAAATAAAATAATATTATTGCTTTTGCACTTTACAGAAAGTAGTATAAGGTATGCAGCCGTTGTGCTTATTCGGCTCAGTGGGACGTTGGGATCCATAGGGTTACGTTGGCCCATTTTGTTGTAAAACAAAAAATAGAAGGTCAAAAGCGGGGTGATCTACTAGTACGCAACCTTCAACAATTCCAACAACAAAAGTACCAATACTATTCTAGACAGATCATATAGAAAATAATGTTGCATGGCCAAAAAATTAATTTAATCAACTTGACAATAATGAAATGTGAAACCCACAAATGCACTATACAAATTAGTACACATTCGATAAGTTAACGCGTACCAAAATAAAACAAACACCGTCTTACTAAAACGGCAGCTACCCCGCCGCAACGCGGTGGGTACATCCAGCTCGTTTAAAACAAAACACAAGAAAAAAAAAGTAAAAATCCTTGATGGCTTGGCTGCTTCAGCGTCAAATACGCCAGGTGACATCACTTGGGTTGTTGAAAATTTTTTTTGGCCCAACAACAAGCCCACTTTGACCCAGGTAAAAGCCCAAAATAGTATTTACAAAATATACCCTCTATTATATAATGGGTTAAAAAACAGCGCAAAACACTATTTACGAAACATACCCTCTACTATATAATGACTTGCGAAAACTACTTTAAACTTTTATCTAACATATATTTAGCGAGCCCCGCCGCAAAACGCCATCAAGAACCACGCCGTTTCAATTTTTTTTCCAGACTTTTTAACCCCGCATCGAACACCTGACCCACTTTCTCTACTTTAAAAAAAAAATACTGTTGCCCACCTCGTTTAAGAAACATTAGGCCATGATATACTTATATTCGTACACCAGCCCAATACAATAATGTAGCCTAGTCTACTAAAATAATCCAATCGGGTAAAAAGGCCCAACACATGTGTATCATTTGTGTAAACACCCTAAACATCCGCCCCCTTCAATTCTCTACTACCTTTCTCTTCCATCAAAATCAGCTCACATCTGCCGCTTAGCTTATAATGGCTTTTGATTTCTTTCAAAAGATCGAGCTCTTCTTGTCACGTGGAATAGACTACTTTCATAATAATTAACACAGGTTAGACATTCGTTTTGTTATGTAAAAATTGATCTATTAATTTTTATGCGTTATTAGATGTATATTACAGTTTTAATGATTATTTTTTTTGGATGCTAATAGGAAAATAGTAACGAATATGATGATTTATTATGTACTACTAGTTAGAATAGCTTTTTATATACGGAGTATGATTAGTATATAAGTTACTGTTGTTAACTTTAGATCGGTGATTATTTTTTGGATGTTAATAGGAAAATAGTAACGAATATGATGATTTATTATGTATTACTAGTTAGAATAGCTTTTTATATACGGACTATGATTAGTACGGCTGTATTCATGATTTGTTTTGTTGTTTTGTTTTATTTTAGATATATTCTTTTGATGGATGGAGAGATAGGAACATGTATCCCTATGATAAATCTAGTTGCACTGATGCTAATGGCGACCATAATGCTCAAACCATAAACAAGTAAACTTACCCAACAAAAACAGATAAAAAAAAGCAAATTGAAATTGTGGTCAGCCAACCATAACATTCATTTGGTTGGGAGGGGGACTCGGTCACATGTGGTTGGGCTACTGGGGACGCGGTCACCAACTCCGTGAGTTGGGGGTCAATATCCTAAAAATATATTTTTTTAATAAAAACGTATACACAGCAAAAAATATATCAATATTGAGCTAATTTTTTTCGTTATCGAAAAACCTTTATCATAAAAAAGCTAGTTTTTTGTTAGATATTTAACAAATAAATTTTGTTATATAAAAAGGTGGTAAACAGTAAAAAGTGATAATTTTCGCATGGTGCTATGTGGCTCAAAGTGTTTATGTAAATGTTTAAAAAAAATGTTTTTGGGCTTGTTGGGCAAATCTTTTGGTTCCATTTTTTTTTTCAATATTAGGCCTCGTGGACTACATTTTTATGGGCCACTTTTCCTACTTTGACTCTGATTAACTTTTATTGCGCAGAAAATGCTGCACACGTTGACAAGAGTGGGCTAGTTAAGAGAGATGAGAGGAAACTTTTAGATGTAGTTAAGTGGGCTAGTTAACAGGGTGAAAATAGCCCATGAAATAACCGGCCCAAAATATTTGTTTATTGTGTGGCAATAGGCACCTTCATCTATAATATAATATTATATTTATTAACAGGACAATGTTGGGCATTTGCTACTGTAGCATCGATTGAATCTATCCATCATATTGCCCTTAATACCATACTCGAGTCTAAGCTAAGTAATTAGCATGTGATCGATTGCTATAATGTGTATAAAAAGGACACTCTTTGGGCCAGGTAAAAAAGGCATTCGACTACCTCCTCGATCACAACGGTGGCAATATATGCAGTGAAGAGCAGTATCCTTCCAATTTCAAGGACGAGAGACGTGCTTGTAAAGCTGAAGGGGTTAGTATATAAAGAAGATGACTATCTTTATTTATAAGAACACTCTGAATCTAATTAATTTTTATTGCGCAGAAACAAACAGCTGCACACATTGACGGGTATGGGCGAGTTAAGAATAATGAGAGACAACTTCTTGAAGTTGTGAAGAGGCAACCAGTGGTAGCTAAGATGGTAGGTGCAGGAATAGTTAATCCTCCTCGTGCAAAGGTAAAAATACTTAATTATTATTTGCATTTTAGTGTTTTTTGCATTGATTAATTTCTTGTTTAAGGCTTATTTAGATGTTATTGTTGCTTAACATTAGCTCTTTATAGGATATTGCTTAGGATAGACATCTTGTACTTGTACCCAATTAGTCAAAATGTTGGTTTTTACCCACTTTAACCCCCTAGCCAAGCTATTTTTAGACCAGTTAACTATTTTTAAGGCCAAATTCTAGATTATGCTTTTATTTAGATGTTAACTTTTAGATGTAGTGAAGTTGCAGCTCGTAAAGGTATAGTATATCTTCAGCAATACTTAAAGCTGGTGAAAATGAAATGGTAAAAATACTGTTTAAAACTACTTGTAATGACTCATAAATTAAAACTAAACTGTTGTAAAATCATAAACCTAATATGTTCAGCTTATTCTATGCTTATTTGATAGTCATTATTAGCTTTTTATGAGGCATTTTGTCTTAATAGGTCACTTAGAGTCTAAATCAGTCAAGTTATATGGTTCAACTTAGCTTAAAATATATTGATATAGAAAGTAGACTGCTATTTCATGTGATGATTTTTAGTTAATTTTTTTAGTGAGATTTAAGTTTGATTTTGTTGTATTATGTTTTTTAGATGAGGTCGATGTTGGTGTTGTTGATTTTTAGCTATATATCGTTACTACTTGTTATGCCTTTTTAATCATTCATATATCAATATCCCATATGTTTTATCTAATTTAGCAGTTTTTTATGAATATAAAAACTATTTTTTTTTTATACTAATAACTACTTCGTGCAACTTTTTTTTTTCAAAATGTAAACTATGTAGTATTAATTTCCAAAACCAATATATACAAGACATACAAAAAGACACATCTAGTACTATGACACATCCATAGCTTCTGAGATTAGTATTAGAGTACTTTTAACCAGAGACAAAAGTCACTTGTGAGCTGCCAATGTATGTATGCATGTATACACATAAATAAGACTACTGCTTGCAAATCTCCAACAAACACATAATTATCTATTTGGTAACTGCTTATACATTTCATTTTGTTGTTAGCATGCATGGTTGCATGCATTTGCATAGTTACAAGTTGCATTATAATTGTGGTTATTCAATATTTACACATTTGCTTATTGCAAATTTGCAACAAGCTCACTACAATGAACAAATGCAACAAATAAATACTACGTATATGAATTATACATGTATCTTTGAGTTGTTTAATATTTTAACTAATAAGTTTAAGAAATTAAATTCTGTGATTTTATAAATGGCCTAGACCCGGACCCGACTTTACCCGACTAACTCGACCCGATTAGCACCCCTATATGTATGCATATATACTCAATTGTGAGGGTTTAGCTTTACTGTGACATGAATGGATTGACTAAACTATGCAATAGGCAGTAAAAACAAAGTAAAACAATATTTTTCGGGTCTTATCGGGTTGACTCGATAACCCGATAACGTGTCACTATTATTATTCAGCTTTCCATCCATAAAACTGAATCCAATTTAAAGTACCAACTTGGCAACTTTACTGGTTTCAAATCTTTTAAAATGGCTTACTTTTTATCTCTTTTAAGGGCTTAAATGATTTCTAAAATGCTTGATATGGTTTCTGTGGGTAATTCGTACTTCAAACTTTTAACATATATCTGAATCAAGCAATTTCCAAAAACATTTGTTGGTTTAAAATTTATTTGCAAAGTGCTTGTTCAAATGGACATCTGTTCTAGGGGCTTAATTAAGCGTGCATTTCTGTCTAAAATTTGAACCTGGATAGTGCTTAATCTGCTTATTCTGAGTGCTAAATTGATTGAATTAAGTTTGAAATACTTAATTCAAACTTGTATTGAATAGTTTGATGCTTGTTTGGAATGATCGATTATATTAAAAATCGTGCTTGTTTGGAATGATTGATTATATGATTTTACTGGAATTTTGAAACCAATTTCTTCAATCTCGACAGTTTGTTTTCAGTTGACACTAGCTAACGGTTCGACAAGTGGAATTGAGATCTTGTTGCTAATAATATGTTAACAACTAATTGTCTCATCTTTTATTGTAAAATTTAGCCGAAAGAATGGTCTGTTTTCGTTAGGATTTTTAGATCACGCTTGTGTTATTGTTATACGAACTTCTTATTTGTTTCACTCCCTAAATGCTATTACAGTTGGTCTTTTTTTTAAATTGTTTGAAATCGTGTTTGTTTTGGTAGTATATGTAATCAAGAACTGACCCTCTGATGTGTTGTTAGCCGAAAGAGAGGAATGTTTAGTTGTTTATAGTGTAGTTTGATTGTCGCGTTTTTTCAACGCCTTTTGTCTTACAGTTGGTGTGCATTGCATGTATATAGGTTTTTTTTGGGGCTTATGTAGGGTTTTTGTTTATCACAAATTTGTAGTAATACGCAACGATTACATTATAGAAAACAAGTTAGGAACATTGCACATCTAGTCTGTCCCATAACATATTTGACATATACAGTCAAATTACTGTCTCGAAAACATACTAGAGTACAATGGTTCTTGCTTAATAGACAAAAAAGGTCAACAAGTTGAACAACTAAGGTTTTATAGTCAAATATTACAGGAAATGCCGAGATTTAAAATGATTCAATGGTGTGAGAGGTGCAGACTAGCGCTCCTGATTTAAATCATCCTCATTCCTCACGAATATGATCCGATTCCTACCCTTGTCTACGCATTCCTATGACTTTCTCAATACCAATCGAGTCTGTGGTCTTTGTAGCTGTATTATGTAATCACGTGTTTATCCGTAATTAGGTGTTCAACTCAAGATAGTAAGAGTGTTGATCTAGACTGTCTAATACTATTTGAGCATAATTCATTGATAATCTGTCAATTTGAAAGCAATTATACAAGAGATGGGGGTGACAGTCTGCTGTATAGTTGGGGGTGTTAGTCCATAAAGGAACATACAAACATGAAACACCCATTAATCTTTCTGCATCCTCTGCCTTTCTTTGCTCCTGATTTGATCTATGTGCTTGAAATTCCAACTTTTGTCTTTGTAAGGGTGTATAGGATTGCTTATTCTAAATGTTTACCTGCTTGTTGCGTTTCCAGAAGCAAATAAGCAGTTCCTGAAGGTTTTAAGATTTGTTTCTTCAAACTGTAGACTTTGCGAGTGAAATGTGCGTTTTTGAACAAGCAACTTGGAACAGTTTGCTGATAAGAAACCAGATATATAATCCCAAACACCCCTAAATCATATAGCCAGTAGTAAAAGCGGTGGTTTCGATTGTAGCTTAAATATTTTGTATTCTTTAATATGACTGATGTATGATTATAATTGTGTTAAGTCAGAATGGTACAAAAATAGCATAAACTAACCCGATAAGCTTTTCCAGTCGACTAGTTAGGCTAATTGTACAATAGTTGTTGAGTATTAATTTCTCAAACTTAATATTGAAGTATCTCTTGTATGTGCAGGTTCTTCCTAGAATGTCATCATCACTCGACTTCATGAGTCGCCCGTCAAGTAGTCCACACTTGTATCATCAGAATACGTCAAGTAGTCCACAGTTGAATCATCCAATTACATCAAGCAATCCACCATCGTATCATCCGACTATGACAAACAGTCCACCATTGTATCATCTAACTCTATCAAGCAGCCCACCATTGTATCATATGACTCTATCAAGCAGCCGCCATTGTATTATCCGACTATGAGTGAGCCTAATTCTGATCTACAGGTAATTTCCTAATTATCTTATCCTTAAACATATTATAAAAAATATATCAAATTAGTATAATCAAGGTCATATCATGAATGTAGGTGGAAGAACAATTGCCATCAGAAGCCATAATGTCGCTCCAAAGAAAATTCCCCCGAAAAAACTTCCTCTAAAACAAAAGAACATTCCTCCTAAACAAAAAACTCCTCAAAAACAAAATCAAAGGAAAAACCACACCGTTTTGCCACAAAAGGAACCTAGCACAATCGAAAAATAATTGAAAGTGTTGGCAAATGGGCCAATGAATATTAGAAAGCTAGCTGAGAAATTCATAAACTGTCCTAAACATGGTGATTTTATCTTAGCTCCGGCGCTTGACGGGTTGTATGATGGGTTCTATACAGATCGTATTTTATCTTAGCTCCGGCGCTTGATGGGTTGTATGATCGGGTTCACATCCCTATGTTAAATCTAGTTGCATTGATGCTAATGGCAACCACAATGCACAAACCATAAACTAAGTAAACTTACCCAAAAAAAAAAAAAAAAAAAAAAAAAAAAAAAAAATTGAAATTGTGGTCAGCCAACCATAACATTCATTTGGTTGGGAGGGGGGTAGGGCTACTGGGGACGCGGTCACCAACTCCGTTAGCATCGCTCTTAGAATAATATTGATATGATAGAAAGTAGAGACTACTATTTCATATGATGGTTTTTAGTTAATTTTTTTAGTATGATTTAAGTTTGATTTTGCTTTATTATGTTGTTTAGATGAGATCGATGTTGGTGTTGTTGATTTTTAACTATGTAGTATTATAGAAGTTACTGTTGTTAACATGTTGATTTATTCCGAGTTTGGCTGTAGCCGCTGTATTCATGATTTGTTTTGTTGTTTTGGGCGCTATTATTTAGAGATTTTATTTTAGATATATTCAACCTTTTGATGGATGGAGAGATAGGCAGGGATGGAGCCAGGGGTTCCCGGCTATGGAAATGCGTTTAAATTCACCCGGTCCATAGAAATGCGTTTCTATATTATGGTTCCAAAAAATTTGTGTACCAGGTCATATTTGGTCCTAGCTCCATCCCTGATAAGATAGGAACATGTTGGAGATATATATTTTTATCCCTATGTTAAATCTAGTTGCACGGATGCTAATGGCGACCACAATGTACAAACCTTAAACAAGTATACTTACCTAACAAAAACAGATAAAAAAAAAAAAAAAAGAAAAAAAAAAAAAAAAAAAAAAAATGAAATTGTGGTCAGCCAACCATAACATTCATTTGGTTGGGAGGGGGACTCGGTCACTGTGGTTGGGCTACTGGGGACGCGGTCACCAACTCCTCAGTTGGGGGTTATGGCTGTCATTAGCATCGCTCTTACAATAATATTGATATGATAGAAAATAGAGACTACTATTTCATATGATGATTTTTAGTTAATTTTTTTTAGTGTGATTTAAGTTTGATTTTGCTTTATTATGTTGTTTAGATGAGATCGATGTTGGTGTTGTTGATTTTTAGCTATATATGTCATTACTACTTGTTATGCTGTTTTAATCATTCATACATCAATATAAAAACTATATTTTTATACACATAACTACTTCGTGCAACTTTTTTATTTATTTATTTTATTATTATTATTATTATTTTTTTTGCAAAAGGTAAACTATGTATTATTAATTTCCAAAAACAATATATACAAGACATACAAAAAGACACATCTAGTAATATGACACATCCATAGCTTTCTAGATTAGTATTAGAGTACTTTTAATCAAAGACAAATTCTATTTCTAATACAGATAGTGATTTATAATTGTGTGTGTGCAGTCAAATTAGCAATGGGAAACCAACACCCACCGGAATTTAGTATTAGAAAGGGGCGATTGATGTTTGCTTTTCTGCGTCCTAAAACCCACAAATATGAGGACCCCCATGTAGATCGAAAGGATCGAAAGACTCCTGTAGAGTGGACGACCGTAACAAGAAAACCAGAGTTTGATGATGATTTGAAAGTAGTAGTTTGCGAAATTGAAGACCTTCGTAAGCAACTCATTGATCCAAACTCAACGTATGTAATGTCTTGCAATACAAAGTCATTTGTTCATTTGCATAATCTGTTAGTATGATTTTAATGAGCCTGTTAATGTTTCTATAATCATATTAGTTTCTGGGATGCAGATACCAAGATAACAATGGGAATGGAGCATGTCAGCAGTGTCATGTAGAGGAAGTACCAACCGATGTACTCCCCACCAGAATAACCGATGGCTCAACCATGACTAGTTAGCATTATTAGTCCATTTGGTATGCTACCAACAGTGTAGTTTTTTGTACATTGACTTTCTCTATCTTTCACTATTACAACTAAATGCATCAATATCTTTATTTTGTTGTTCCGTCATAGACATAGATGTATTGTAAGCGAGTATTTTTTGCCGTTCAAAAGAAAGTTTGGGTGTTATAACGTAGACAAGTTCAACATCACTTCAAATGCAATTTTTAGCGTGTTACTCCAAATCTGTACCAGTGATAAACCACATAGTGACTTTCATGAGAGGTACAAAACCTTTGTGGATCTACAGCGGCAAACAATGGAGTTACACAAGAGATAATGATGCCTAGCTACCAAAATGATGTGGAAAGCACGAGCATCTTAAACTAAAACCACTATAGAAAAGACTCAATAGGTATGTAGACCGCAAAAGTTATAAATGTGTGTATGTAGATTGCAAAAAAATTCTTTTGGGTCGCCCTTAAACTTGTGTCACGTGAAAACATCCAAATCATTTTGCTAAATAAATACACAATAATAATAATAATAATAATAATAATAATAATAATAATAATAATAATAATAATAATAATAATAATAATAATAAAGTGACGTTACTTTTATTAAATTTAAGTGGTTGAAAAATAAAGTGACGCTACTTTTATTAAATTTAAGTGGTTGAAAAATAAAGTGACACTTACTTATACTCCCTCCGTCTCAAATTAATTTTTCATATTTCTTTTTTTGGATGTCTCAAAAAAATTGTTAACTTTTATTTTTTAGTAGTAAAAACAAGAGAATTTGGAAGGGGAATATTAAATTTAAGTGGTTGAAAAATAAAGTGACGCTACTTTTATTAAACCTTGTGATTTTTTGTCCCTGACAATTATTTCGAGACGGATGGAGTAACTAATGGCAGTACATCACGAGACAAGCATTTTACCACAATATTTTAGTTCTTCTTAAAGCCCGACCCGACCCAAAGTTTTTACGGGCCTTATACAAATGGGCTTTTAATCAACCCACGTAAACAACATAAAACACACACCACAACCACATAAACATCTGTAGGGTTCTTGACTTTTTTCATCTGCCACTTAGCTTGTAATGGCTTTTGATTTCTTTCAAAAGATCGAGCTCTTCTTCTTGTCCTGTGGACTAGACTACTTTCATAATAATAAACACAGGTTAGACATTCATTTTGTTTTTGATAAACACATGTAAAAACAGATCTATTAATTTTTATGCGTTATTAGATGTATATTACAGTTTTGATGATTATTTTTTTGGATGTTAATAGGAAAATAGTAACGAATATGATGATTTATTATGTACTACTAGTTAGAATAGCTTTTTATATACGGAGTATGATTAGTATATAAGTTACTGTTAATTTATTCCGAGTTTGGCTGTATTCATGATTAGTTTTGTTGTTTGGCCTTTTGATGGATGGAGAGATAGGAACATCTATCCCTATGTTAAATATAGTTGCACTTATGCTAATGGCGACCACAATGCACTAACCATAAACAAGTAAACTTACCCAACAAAAACCAATAAAAAAAAAAAAAAATTGAAATTGAAATTGTAGTGGTAGCCAACTATAACATTTAAGAGTTGAGATCAATGAAGAACCCATACATGCCATAGAACCTATCAACCAATCATAGCCACCCATTTATATTTTTCACCTTTTTTTTCAAAACAACATATCTTGCAAACGGTAAATCGTCAAGCTACAAAAAAAATACCATCGCAACGGGAATTAAATGATCTTTCTATAGATATGCATTGTTATATACTTTCGACGATTTTTTTTTTTATTTCCGCCCAGAAAGAATCATATATGATTCGTCAAAATCATATATGATTCGTCAAAAATCATATATGATTCGATTCTTACGAATCATATATGATTCTTACGAATCATATATGATTCGTAAGAATCATATGATTCGTAAGAATCATATATGATTTGTTAAAATCGAATCATATATGATTCTTACGAATCATATATGATTTTTCTGGGCGAAAAAAAATAAGTTCATCGAAAAAAAAGTTCGTCGAAAGTATATAACAATGCATGTTTATAGAAAGATAATTTAATTCTCGTCGCGATGCTATTTTTTTTTAGCTTGACAATTTACGGTTTGCGAAATATTTAAGTTTTAAAAAAAGGGTGGAAGTTTATTTTTTTATTTTGATAAAAAAAAATGAGTGGCTAATATTGCTTGATGTGTTCTATGGTAAAAGTTGGATCTATAAAGAACTTTTGCCTAACATTCATTTTGTTGGGAGGGGGACTTGGTCACCTGTGGTTGGGCTGTAGTTGGGCTACTGGGGACGCGGTCACCAACTCGGGCCATTAGCATCGCTCTTAGAATAATATTGATATGATAGAAAGTAGAGAGTACTATTTCATATGATGATTTTTAGTTAATTTTTTTAGTGTGATTTAAGTTTGATTTTGCTTTATTATGTTGTTTAGATGAGATCGATGTTGGTGTTGTTGATTTTTAGCTATGTATGTCGTTACTACTTGTTTTGGTTTGGTCGAAATCGGTTTATAGTCTCGTTGCTAAAACTATAAGTGATTCAATTTCCATTGCAACCTATTGGCCAACTTAAATGGTGTCTAGCTCGGTGTTAGGATAATTTTTTTAGGCTGCGATTTTTGTTGTAGTCTGATATTGTTTACTAACAATAGATAGATATAAACTTGCTTATACATTTCTAAAGGTCAGTAGGTCTTGAGAAGTGAGGTTTTGTTGCTACATTGAATTCATTAACATGTGTGTTTGTGTGTGGGTACACTGTAAGTAAATTTGTTGACTTAAAATATTAAGCACATAAATATGGCCATGACAATACTTGGGTTTACTAAGCATTTTAATGCTTGAAATTACACGGTATAACTTTGACGGAACAAGTTTTTCTATGTCTTATTGAACTGATTTTGTCAAGACACTTGCGCCAATTTGTTAACTCTTGAATATTGCCATTAAAATGTATAAGAGTTGCCTAAGACTAGTCCATTCTTACGTGCTCGGTGCTCACTAACCTTATCTTTAGCAATGAACCTATTAATATTTAATAATAGTATTTCTTTTGTTTCATGCCTACTAGTTTCATTTTTGTTAATGTGTTTAATCATGTCACTATATCTTCTCAAAGCAACCTCACAAAATCAAAATAACAAGACTCGTTTCTTGAACCCAGAAGCGATCCCCAGAAGCGATCACGGCAGATACACACATGACTAAAGTTGTAATTTACTTGACCGAAGCATTAAATTGTGAGATTTCGGGTTATAATTTTTTTGTGGCACCATATCTACACAGGTAAGATGGTACCATCTTCATCTTTATATCATTTTTAAGTTGCTTTATACAATAACAAATTGTTTGCACATGTACAGTGGTCATCATGCTCTTCTCATTATTTGCCCAAAGCATGGAAAGGGATTCATTTTGGATTCTTATACATGGATAGAAAAGAGAACCAAGAAAGACTATTATCTCGTTAAACATGTGGAACGGTAATAATATTCTTAAGTTGATTTTGAATTCACTTATGTTTTTATAATATTTAATACAAATTGTTGCTTATTTTGTCTTTTTCTTAGCGTTGTTGGTCATTTGAGTTGGGAGTTTCGTGTTGTAAATAAGCAAGAGGACACTTGGGAGTGTGGATTTTATGTCATGAAGTGGGTGCTTGACTTCGTGCTGAAATATCAACATGAAGACTTCCCGAATACAATAAGTACTTGCTAAATGTCTTCGAATATTTAACCCATTTTCAAAAGTGGGTGCGGTTGTGGTTTCTGATAGTGATGATGATGAGGTTCTTAACACGTTCGACGAATCAGCAAATCTTTTTGGTGGTGGTCATGAGCGTGAAGATGAGTTTGATGACTATGATGATTATTCGAAGCAAATTTATGATCTTCTAGAGGAATTGAATGCTCTTAATGCCATTTATGGTTTTAATCTCCAAGGTCGTAGGAAGTAGTTTATCTTTTTGTCAGAGTCTCTTGAATCATGTGGTTAATGGTTTGTTTTCTTGTTTCGAAAATAGGAAGTATCTTGTTATGTAAGCTTTCGCCTATGTAACGGGCTGAGATATGGGATTCACCCATATCCGTTGTACTTAAATGTTTTTTTGAGTAATCTATTTACCGGGTCATTGACCTTTTACCAAAAAAAAAAAATGTCTTCGAATATTTTTTTTTACACCGAATGCTAATTTGTAATATAACAATTTTTATTTGTTTATTATGGTACATATCCCTTGGGGTGAAGAGGTCGTTAAGTATGGGTGAAGAGAGGTCGTTAAGTATGGATTTTATGTCATGAAGTGGGTGCTTGACTGCGTGCCAAGGAAGACGACTCTCCTTTACAGTTTTCGACCGTTATTTTGTAAAATAATGGTGCACAAATATAATAAACTATTATTACTCATAACTCCCTAGAGGGTTTATACATATTTTCACTCAAGAAAAAAAGATACACACCAAAATTACAGGAGGAAATGATAATGTATAGTTCTTTGAAATCACTTTTCTTTTCAAACTCTTGCAATCACATTTTTAACATCAAGCACGCAATAAGAAAATAAACACAAGCAAAGCAACGGTCGTCTGCCTTTGCACGAACCTGAAGGACTTTTCCATGGCTCATCCTGACCATTAGTATCACTATTCATCTTCTAGGGATTGCACATTGTATTGATGTTTCATTTCTGAAACACAAAAGTAGTTCAAACAAATGTGAATCAACAAGACGTGTAACTACACATCTGCGTGTGCATATACATGACGCTTAGGTAATCATATTTTAATGGAATGACAAAATGAGTAAAAAAAAAGGCCTGTATAAGTAGTCTCTAGAGGCTCTTGAACAATCGATTGATTAATATTTGACCTGTTAAAAACCTTGTCAAAGGCAAGACTCTATAGGCTCTTGAGCAATCGATTGATTAATATTTGACCTGTTAAAAACCTTGTCAAAGGCAAGAAGGTAGGTCATAAGAGGATTCGACAATAGTGTCATTATTGCTTAGTTAGGGTATCCTTGTAATCCACATATCCTACATTTGTAAGTTACTACATAGCCGATCTAAAAACCCCGTTAAAGAGTGGCGTAGCTCAAAATAATATATGTTGAAGAATTGATTGAGATTTACACCATGAGAAACTCACACTTCCATCATATTGGCCGATGTGTTCTGCTCCAATAAATAAATCTCCCGGGTTGTGAATGGAACTCAATACTATACATGTGACAGATCATTTGACATTTACCCCGTCCGTGACCAACACTTGTTGATACCAAGTATTTATCTGTTAAATTCACGACATCATAAACAGTGTACATACTCTTGTCATTGAAATAACTTAACATGTTCACTATGTCGCCATTGACCTCACTTTCTTTAGTTACAGCTGGACCTAGTACACTTTATGATGAACGATAGATATTAAAATGTTTGAATTAGTCTGGACCTATATTTCAATATATAGACGGGTGGCGTAGCCCAAGTGGCATACATAGACAGTAATCTTTCCTGTAGATTTCGATGCTTAATGCCACGTAAATTTAAGTTCTGCTACTTTCAAATTCAGTACAGCCCGGCATGCATCAGTACTCGATCAGTAGTGTGTTTGCGTGTGTGCATGCGTATTAATCTTTCAACTAAGAACCTCCATACATAGACAGTAATCTTTCTTGTAGATTTCGATGCTCAATGGCAGCTAAATTTATGTTCTGCTACTTTCAAATTCAGTACAGCCCGGCATGCATCAGTACTGTGTCTGCGGGTGTCCCTGTTAATCTTTCAACTAAGAACCTCCATAAGTATACTCTGGAGAGAGCTGAGTGGAGGGGATGACACTCCCTCGGTTTATATTTTCATTCTTCTAAATATAGTTTCATATGTTCACTAGTCACACGTTGATGTTATATATTGACGGCATGGTTTTTGACTGATTATATGAACATGAGTGACATCTTGCGTACGGGTCAAAAAGTAAAAAGTATTTTGATAGGAATAAGAGCGAAAGATGATACCTCTAACAGAAAGTTTATTGTTCTTGTTTGCAATTCCCTCCTCGTTATTCCATTCACCATCAATATTGCACCTCTCTTTTCTACCCTCATCTCCTACATCGCTTTCACTGGCAGTCTCCCATTCAAAATCATCACTCCCTTGCCCATAGACATTACCTTCATCAGCCTCGCAATTAATACACCCCCCCCCCCCCTCCCCCCCCCCCCCGGTGTTTTATAGCAGCTTCCCTAAACAGCCAAGCAGCATGCATCTCTTCTTAACCAACCTCTCAGCATAATCAGGCACTTTTTGGAACATGTTTTTAAAGTCAACTGGTCTAGGAGCAATGTTTTGAAACCGAATCACCGTATCCCGAACCCAATCATTTTGCTGTTGACTCCCAAGACTTGCGGGGCTGACGTGCTTTCTTTAGTGATTCTGGGGCGAACAACGACATCAACGTTATACATCAATGATAATGTACAGTTCTTTGAAAATCAGGAGGAAATGATACACCAAAATTACAGGAGGAAATGATAATGTACAGTTCTTTGAAAATCAGTTTTTCTTATCAAACTCTTGCAATCACATTTTTAACATTAAGTACGCAATAGGAAAATAAACACACAAGCAAAGCAACGGTCATCTGCCTTTGCAGGAACATGAAGGACTTCTTTCCATGGCTCATCCCGACCATTAGTATCACTATTCATCTTCTAAGGATTGCACATTGTATCGACGTTTCATTTCTGCAACACGAAAGTAGTTCAAAAAAATGTGAATCAACAAGACGTGTAACTAACCATCTGCGTGTATTTACGTGAAGCTTAGATAATCATACTTGAATGGAGAAACAAAATGAGTAAAAAAAAAAAAAAACACCAACAGAGTTGGCAAATGAACTGAATGGGTGCACAGACGTTATTTTCATTATGGGTCAGGAAGTCTGAGGTATAGTCTTGACAATTAGGTCATTAAGTTCTATACTTATCAATTTGTCAAAGATCATGTAGATGCATGTTTGATTAATTATACCATAACTCGTAGTTAATATCAAAGACTGATATAAATTAGTTCAATACGTATCTGTGTTCCTAGATCTCAACTAAGCACTATAACTGAGTTGGTCCATAATGGTCAGGTTTAGCCTACATGGAAAGTCAGATGGTATAACAATGATGTGTTCAGATGCCATATAAAGAACAAAATAGTCAAGTGTTGATTAGCGTGATACACTCAATTTAAGTTCTCAATTTTTATTTCTTTTTGTTATGTTGTCGTA
Source organism: Artemisia argyi (assembly GCA_030686995.1). NCBI lineage: Eukaryota > Viridiplantae > Streptophyta > Magnoliopsida > Asterales > Asteraceae > Artemisia > Artemisia argyi. The sequence continues at coordinate 1,558,468 of CM060686.1, read as the reverse complement.
TTTGATGTTTAGTTATGCTAGGCCAAAGTAACTGAATGAGATTACAGATGCTTCTACCGATAAAATTAGGCTAATAAGCCGATAATCATACATATGTGAAGTGGGTCTTAAATTTTTGGATCCAAATGCATTTCAACCCAATTGTAGTTCTCAATCATTTCGTGGAAACGGGCGTGCTTAAACCATCTACCATGGGGAGCTAAACTTCGATAAGAGAATATGTTTCATTTTTTTGGCGAAAGTTGGACCAACGAGAAATAGTTTTTGGCTGAAGACAGAGAGTTGACAAGTAATGAAAAGAGTTACTACTTCTAGGATTTGGTTTTGCCGATTAAACGATGATTTTGATGTAAAAGAAACCTCTTATAATTTATGAATTCACTTATTATAATTTATTTATTTATTTTATTTTTTTATTTTTTACTTTTTTTTACCATAATTAAAACATACCACACAAGATGAAACCCCCGAAAAGAAAAGACGTAGGAAATCTTCTTGTTTAAAGTGTATGCTATAATTGCCTGCTACAAGAAAGATAAAGCTGCTTGACGCTTGTTAAACGAGAAATGTATTTTACGCAGAGCGTTTAATAGCGTTTTGAAACGGTGACCGATGTGATTTTGATGATTATTTGAAATGCCTCATACATGTATATATAAAGAAAAGTAGTTAAAACAAAAAGGGGTTGTCTAACTAGTGCCCTTAGGGCACTGGTTAAGAAGAGGGGGACACACAAAATTGTACTAAAAAAATATATTTTTTATTAAAAAGTTGTGGGTCCCTGAGTATTTAAAATATATTTTGGTACTGTTTTGTGGGTCCTCCCTCTTCTTAACCAGTGCCCTAAAGGCACTAGTTAGACAATCCCAAACAAAAAGGTCAGAACATACACTACAAGTACAAGATACATTTTTCGTTTGTTGAATATCATCATGTATTTGGCCTGTTTCTAATATATGATGATGGTGTATGTTTTGTTTTGAGTTTTTAGTCCCACATTCTTAAAGAAAAGAAACTTTGCTTACTTTATATATTGTGTTGTATTTGATTCACTTAAATTGAGATTAACATTATATTGTATCACATGAGGTTTCTCTTGTATAAGACAAAATATTCAAGTGGGGTTTCATGTGATACAATCAATTTAAGTTCTCAATTTTTATTTATGCTATAATAACCAATCCCACACGATCGATGACTTTTGCTAAAATAACGAATCGATGACTTGCTAAAATAACGAATACGAAGTACACATGCATCATATTACATAATATGATGCGAAAACACAAAGGATAGACGATATCTCTTAACTTTTATCCGGAGGAACAACATCGTAAGGACGATCTCGTACGAACTCATGAACAAACGCAACAATTTATAAGACAAATCAAATTGTCAAAAACATATCAAAGTCTTCGTGCCGATTTGGTTAAACACCTTTCACGTGAAGCTTAATTTAAGTTTTTATGCATGATATTTATTATTTTTAATTTAATATTTTTAATTATTAATGAAAGAGTAATTTGGTTTTTGATTAAATTTATTAAAACTATGGGTTTGGTGGTGATCATTACACCTGTTTGGTGGTGTGTTGAATGGTAATGCAGCGTTGACGCGAATGTGATAAGTTTGGTAACCATTACACCTAGTCTAACACTAAGGTGGTGGTAGAGAAAGATCATATGTGACGCTGAGTTGGCGGTAGTGATGTTAGTCGTCGCTACATCAAGTCTAACAATAAGTTCACCCAACTTAATTATTAAAAGTTGTGGTAATTTTTTACTAGTTTTACAATAACTTTGAGAAAATACTAAAAATAAATGAAATATATATATTTGTTGTGGTATGATGGGTAAGGATCCACTGAGAAGAAAACTTAAAATGAGAAGAATAAGAAATAACTATAACCACATATTTGAGATGCATCGACTTGAATTAGATGCATCACTATTCATTTAGATGCATCATAATTAGTTTCGAAAGTGATTTTGAACTAAAAACGATGCAAAGTAATACTAGCAACAAATTTGACCCGCAGAGGACAAAAAATACATAGAATTCGTCTAATTTGATAAAATGCATCTAATATATGCATATGCATCTAATTTTTTGCTAAAAAATATATTATGATGCATCTAAAAGATTAGGGATGCATCTAATTCTAATTGATGCATCTTTAATATATAGTTATGGTTATTTCTCATTCTTCTTATTTTAAAGATTCTTCTCATTTGATCATTAGTCGTGGTATGATAGTATTATTCGTGCTATTAATCAATAGTTTAGTTAAATAACTAGCAGGGTACCCACGCGTTGCAGCGGCGGTACCTTGAAATAAAATTTTTCAATGGAATTAATAAAAATGTCACGGGATGTCATTCCGACACCTAAATTTGCTTGGTCACAGCTTTGTGTATCGAGTCGAGTTTTATTGAGTCGAGTCTTGGTCACAGGTTTATGTCTAGGTTAAGATGGAGGGTTGTACATTGTGCTTAAATGATTGTAATATTGGGTGTATGAGTATTTTTAATGCTAGTAATGTAGAGTGGGGGTTGTACATTGTGTTTAAATGATTGTAATATTGAGTGTTGGGGGTGTTTTTAATGTTATTAATGCAGAATGAGAGTTGTACATTTTGTTTAAATAATTGTAATATTGTGTGTAGGGGTGTTTTTAATGCTATTAATGTAGAATTCTAAGGAAAGTGGTCTGAATTTCGAATCATGCTAGTTTTTTTGTTGTACACATTGCTTTGGTTGTTGTAATTATGAAAATTGCTTGCTTTAAAGTGTTGTAAACCATGCATCATTATGTGTACATCTGAATTTTTTGGAGAAAAAGTTCTTCCTCAATTATAAGTAGTATATATTAACAAAACCAGTTCATCTAATTAACTTCATTGTTAGGTCATTTCAGCAACACTTACTCAAATATTTATAGACAAAGTTTGTTTTTTCGAAACATATACTACAAGGTACTTTCTTAGTCTTTATCTATTTTAAGAGTTTTATATTTACTTGATTTCGGGTTTTATATGGAATAATCTTTGTATAATCATGTAACAATGGTCTTGCATATCCTTTCTCTGAATGTGAATATTATCATGTATTGGCTTGTTTCTAATATATGATGATTGTGTATGTTTTTTGTTTTGAGTTTTCAGTCCCACATCGGTTAAGTAAAAAAACATTGCTTACCTTATATAATGTGTTGTTTTTGGCTCAATTAAATTGAGATTAACATTATATTGTAGGATGAGCATTTCGACCCGGAACCGAACCGGAACCGTACCGATCCCGATATACGATACGGTAACGGGACTATGAAATAAGGTGAAAAGAAAATCGGAACCACTAATTCAGTACCAAATCGGGAAATTCCTGAAAAAAAACGGGGAAAACCCGATTTCCCGGTACCGATACCGGTATCGGTATCCGAATCCCGTTCGGTACGGTACCGGTACCACTAATTTATGCTCGGAAAAAAATCGGTACCACTAATTCGGTACGGAATCGGTACAAGACCGGTATCGTGCTCATCCCTATTATATTGTATCACTTGACACAATATATGTATAAGACAAAATATTGTCTCATTTGACACAATCGATTTAAGTTCTCAATTTTTATTTTTGTTATGATGTCGAATTTGATGTTTGATTATGCTAGAGCAAAGTAATTGAATGAGATCACATATGCTTGTATTGGCAGAATTAGGCTAATAAGACGATAATCATACATATGTGAAGCGGGTCTTAAATTGTGGTACCACAACCCCATCGTAGTTCTCAGTCATTTCATGGAACCTCGCGTGCTTGAACCTATGGTAGATCAATAGTCCAAAACCCGACCGGACGGACTAAAACTGGACCGGACTGAGACCGAAGAAGCCCAAAACATTAGACCGAGGACCGGACCGAAAGTGTTTGGTCTGGTCCGGGTTGGTCCAGTCTGGTTCGGTCCTTCGGTCGGTCCGGTCCAAGAAGGAATAATAGTCGTGTTTTACGTAAGACCGGTCGAGACCGGACTAGACCGAGACCTAAATAAAGAAAAAATCCTGACCGTTGGTCCTTTCATCCAGTCGATCCTCTCGGTCTTGGTCGGTTTTGGGTATGCGATGCTCAGCCTTAATCTACCATGGGAGAGCTAAGCTTAGATATGAGAATATATGTTTTGTTTTTTTAGGCAAAAGCTGGTCCAACGAGAAAAAGTTTTTGGCCACAACTCTCACAAGACAAAAAGTTGACGAGTAATGAAAAGAGTTGCAACCTGTGGAATTTGGTTTTGAGGATTAAAATAGTAATTTTTTGATGTAAAAGGAACCTCTTATAATTTATGAATTCACTTATTAACGTTGCTGTGTTTTACCATAACTAAAACATGCCACACAAGATGAATCCCTTGAAAAGACGGTATGAAGTCTTTTTGCTTAAAGCATTAGGTAGTCGGTGTTATCCAACGGTGTTATAACAAAAAGTTATGACACCTCAATTTCTCCTTATAACTTTACTCAAAAACACCCACACTCATCACTCAAATAGGACACCTTAGGCCATACAAGTTTTAAAACAAAACACAAATAAAATACAAACAAAAATAAGACTAAAAACCCTTGATGGCTTAGCTACTGAATATAGCGTCGAGCCCTATAACTTGGGCTCGGTTTGGTCTCGTGCCATAGGACGCATCGTAGGGCAATAAACCCTATGACACCCTTACCGTGTGCTATTAAAGATGGCGCTAAATTGTTTGTGCTCATAGGACAAGCTTTTATTGTTTGTGCTCATCGAGCTAGTTAATTGGGCTCGGGCTTGAGCTCGAGCTCAATAAAAGCTTGACTCGATTTTTATGAAAATTTAGTAATCACATATAGATACTTATCAGGATTTGCTAATGAGTGCCCACTCAACATCTTTCAAACTATAAATACATGATTTTAACGTGTAACTAATACACTCAAACTTTCTTTTCAAACCAAAAATACATTCAAAGAACATTAAATAAGTTTAAAATTTACTAGAATTAAATGTGATTTTCAATTTAATACAATTAAACTTTCAATATATTTACACATTAACATTATGTTCTCGAGTTAGAGCTAATAAGAAAATGAAAAAAAATGAAAACGAAACAAAAGATGTTGTGTTCTCGAGTAGTAGTTAAGGAGGAAAAGAAAAAAAAATGAAATAAAAAGTAGTATGTTTACTTTACATTGTTTTATTTTCTTTAATGATAAAACTTAAGAACATAATGTAAAAGAATATTTATATACAAAAAGATAAAAATATAATTTAATTAAAACTTGATAAAGCACGCAAACCTCACGAATATTTTGATGCTCGAACTCGGCTCGAAAGCATTTAAAAAAAGTTACAACTTGCCCAAATAATAATAGCATGAAATAAGTGCATCATTATTACATCTCCAAAATTTGGATATACCCTTTTCAAAAACAAATAAAAAAAGGTAAAAAACCCTTAAAATTAGCAAATCTGTAAACCCCCTCACAATCACATCACTTCCTCAAACTAACTAACCTCCATCCGCTTGTCTCTCTCTGTCAGTCATTCAAATCTCCCTCCGCCGTGATCTCCGCCGTCAACCGCCGTTACTGAACAAGGTACTTTTTTTCGATTTCATTTTGCATTTCTTATTATATAAAGATTGTTACTTTTAGTCAATTAAGGATACCCATGTTCAAATTTTGTAAAAATTAAGGTTCTTGTTGTATAAAGTTAGTTACTTTTTGCAAATTTAAATTCTGGGTTCTTATCTTTTTGCTTGATTTAGGATACCCATGTTCATATTTTGTGCAAATTAAGGTTCTTGTTATGTAAAGGTTGCAACTTTTTGCAAATTAAGGATACCCATGTTCATATTTTGTTAAAATTAAGGTTCTTGTTATATAAAGATTGCAACTTTTTGCAAATTTGGATAATGGGTATTTTTCTTGTTACTTGATTAAGGTTGCCCAAGTTGGAATCTTGTTAAAATTAAGGTTCTTGTTATGTAAAGGTAGTTACTTTTTGCAAATTTGGATAATGGGTTCTCATCTTTTTACTTGATTAAGGATACCCATGTTCAAATTTTCGACTTTGCGAATGAGGCATAGTTCTAGCCGAAATGACTTATATTATCTTAATTGGGTATTTTAGAAGCTATTTAGTTTGGAAATTTAGGGGCTGTTTAATTGTTGAAAAATTTTCTATTTTTCCAGAAAAGTTTTCATATGAAAAGAGAAAAATTGAAAATCCGTTTAGTTACACTTTTTTCCAACAATTTTCAAAAAATAGGAATTCCTCATTCTCTAAATTTTAACTAAAGATTTGAAAAGCCCATTCTACTCTTCTCATTTTTTTCATTCTCTAGGAATTTAGAAACGGAAAAACAGGAAAATTTGTCACCAACTAAACGGCCCCTTAGGTTCTTGTTATGTAAAAGTAGTTACTTTTTGCAAATTTTGATTCTGGGTACTCTGTTTTTTACTTGATTAAGGATACCCATGTTCAAATTTTGTGCAATTTAAGGTTCTTATTATATAAAGATTGTTACTTTTTGCAAATTTTGATTCTGGGTACTTATCTTTTTACTTGATTAAGGATACCCATGATCAAATTTTGTGCAAATTAAGGTTCTTGTTATGTAAAGGTAGTTACTTTTTGCAAATTTAGGTTTTTTTTCCGACTTTGCGAATGAGGCATAGTTTTAGCCGAAATGGCTTATGTTATCTTAATTGGGTATGTAGAAGCTGTTTAGGTTGAAAATTATGACTGATAGCCTCCTTATCTAATTTTATTTAGTTTCATTGTGTTCTTAATTTTGATTATTAAGTCATACATAGGACTTGTTTATGTTGTATAATAAGAGTGTGTTCTACTTAAAAAATTTATGACGACTTTAGGCCTGTGAATAGATGAATTCCTTAGGTGTTTTCTAGGTTAATAGTAATGAAAAATGCGGTTGCTAGAGCCCGACTGCCCATCTATATGTGCTCTAATTATATTTGAGGTTTATTCACTTAATGCCTTTTGTTTGACATGCTTCCAAATTCATAAGTGCCCTATGGGTCTACTCGACTCTAAACATAGTCTAGGACCTTAGGTATCACATCAGCGTTATTAATTACATGGACTAAGATGGGATCAACTCTTTTGGTTGGAATAAGTTTCAGGCTCGACAATAAGTAGTAACTTTTACTAAATTAAGGATACCCATGTTCAAATTTTGTGCAAATTAAGGTTCTTGTTACTTGATTAAGGTTACCCAAGTTGGAATCTTGTTAAAATTAAGGTTCTTGTTATGTAAAGGTTGCAACTTTTTGCAAATTTTGATTCTGGGTTCTCATCTTTTTACTTGATTAAGGATACCCATGTTCAAATTTTCGACTTTGCGAATGAGGCATAGTTCTAGCCCAACTTGAAATATTGTAAAAATTTGGGTTTTTGTTATGTAAAGGTTGCAACTTTTTGCAAATTTTGATTCTGGGTACTCATCTTTTTACTTGACTAAGGATACCCAAGTTGGAATTTTGTTTAAAGTTAGGTTCTTTTCGACTTTGCGAATGAGGCATAGTTCTAGCCGAAATGACTTGTATTATCTTAATTGGGTATTTTAGAAGCTGTTTAGTTTGTATTTCGACTTTGCGAATGAGGCCGTTTAGGTTCTTGTTATGTAAAGGTAGCAACTTTTTGCAAATTTAAATTCTGGGTACTCATCTTTTTACTCAATTAAGGATACCCATGTTCAAATTTTGTGCACATTAAGGTTCTTGTTATGTAAAGATTGTTACTTTTTGCAAAATTTGATTCTGGGTTCTCATCTTTTTACTTGATTAAGGATACCCATGTTCAAATTTTCGACTTTGCGAATGAAGCATAGTTCTAGCCGAAATGACTTATATTATCTTAATTGGGTATTTTAGAAGCTGTTTAGTTTTAGGTTCTTGTTATGTAAAGGTAGTTACTTTTTGCAAATTTTGATTCTGGGTACTTTTCTTTTTACTTGATTAAGGATACCCATGTTCAAATTTTGTGCAAATTTAGGTTCTTGTTATGTAAAGGTAGTTGCTTTTTGCAAATTTAGGTTTTTTTCGACTTTGCGAATGAGGCATAGTTTTAGCCGAAATGGCTTATATTATCTTAATTGGGTATTTAGAAGTTGTTTTAGTTTGAAAATTATGACTGATAGCCTCATTAGAATAGTTTCATTTTGTTCTTAATTTTGATTATTAAGTCATACATTACACAGGACTTGTTTATGTTGTATCTATAAGACTAGAAACATGAATATGTGTTCTAGGTAAAAATTTATGATGACTTTATGCCTATGAATAGATGAACTCCGTAGGCGTTTTCTAGATTTAAGGAGATTTAGAATAGTAATGAAATGCGGTTTCTAGATCCCGGACTGCCCCATCAATATGTGCTATAATTATATTTGAGGTTAATTCACTTGATGCCTTTTGTTTGACATGCTTCCAAATTCGTAAGTGCCCTATGGGTCTAGTCGACTCTAAACATATCTTAGAACCTTAGGTATCAACTCTTTTGGTTGGAATTAGTTTCAGGATCGACAAAGACTCAAAAAGTATAACACTGTGCCAATGATTTTGTATGAGCCGTCAACCCTTTTTGTGTTAATAATTTTACACCTTTTGTTTTGCTGCTCTGCTGAATTAAGTTATTGTGGGTCTGTCAATCTGATTATTGGTGTATTATTCCTAATGCAGTGTATGCTCGGAGGTTTATGAATATTTAGCTTCATGGTTTTGTAATTCGGATAAATAAGTTATATGAGCATGGACAAACTGATACCCGACTGCCCTTACCCTGGATGTTTCTTCTGTGTCATGAAAGAAGGGAATCCAAACAAGCGGAGAGCAAGCATCATGAAGTTTTTCCGAGAGCTTCCTTCACAAGACGATGACGGTCAAGTGCTTCCTATAAGTGGTCTTTGGAATACAGCTATGGCTCATCCTAACGATCCGGAGTTCATTGAGTTGGGTATATTTGAATGCATGGCAGCGCTTATTTGGAAGGGTTTAAAGAATCGCCGTTGGCTGTCTCATGATCAGAATATCTATATCCCTTATTATGCCGCTCATATAATCGGATCTTACACCATGAACATGGAAGATTTTGCTGAAACTGCTGTCAATGCTGGTGTAATCCCACCTTTGGTTGAACTTCTAAGGGGCAGGTTGACTTGGGTTGAACAAAGAGTCGCTGTACGAGCTTTAGGACACTTAGCTACATATGCAAGCACTTTCCCTGCTGTAGCAAGTCATGGCGAGATCCTTGAGCTTTGCATCCAGTTAGCGATGAGTTCTCTTGAGATTGTTTACTCTCACTTTTATCAGTACGCTGACAGAAGGCTTAGTTACCACTGTGATCTTCTTACGCGGGGCATGGGCGGTGTAGAGATGGAATCGAGGAAAGCCGAGGAATGGGCTAGTCAATTACAGTGTTGGTCTCTTCAACTTATAAATTGTTTTGCCTTTAAGCCCGAGTTTCTTCCAACAATATGTAAGCCAGAATTTCTCGTAAAACTTCCTCTTATGTGGGGTGGACTTGTAAATGAAAATTCACCAGCGGGTATAGGCTTACTAAGAACTATCTGTCATCATAAACATGGAAGAGGACCTGTTAGCAGCTGCCCTGGTGTAATTGAGGCATTATGTAATATCGCACGATCGTCAGATGACTGGCAATACATGGCGATTGATTGTCTTTTATGGTTGCTCCAAGATCCCAATACCTTCCATAAGGTTATAGACAAGGCAGCACCTGCAGTTTTGGATCTAGCAGAGATCTCGTCTCTTGGGGATCATAAAAAGCTTGGAGATTCCATTCTCAGTGTTCTTCAGGAATGTATTCAGTCACATGGAACCGGTCGTAGTTCTGTCAGTAATCGAACTAAAGAAGACGTTGAAGAAATACTGCATTCAAGGGAGAGATTGAAATGGGAAAAAAGTATGCCGAAAGAGGATCTCCATATAAAACAAGCTGCAGCATTGGTGGTAAAGTTAGAAGGCAACTCCCTTTTTTCGTCAGGAAATATCTCTGGAGCTGCATCAAAGTACTCTGAAGCACTAGCTTTGTGTCCAGTAAGATCTAAGAAAGAAAGAGTTGTACTGTACAGCAATCGTGCCCAATGTTATCTTTTGCTGCAACAACCATTGGGTGCGATAAGTGATGCTACTCGTGCGCTTTGTCTTCACAATCCTGTCAATCGACATGCTAAAAGTCTATGGAGGAGAGCACAGGCTTATGATATGTTGGGTTTGGCTAAAGAGAGCTTGTTGGATGCTATTTTGTTTATAAACGAGTGTTCTCAGTCAACAGATCCCGATCTGTCGTCTAGGCAGAATAAAGTGCCTGATTATGCTGAGAGGTTGGTCAAGAAGCAGATGCGTGCTGCTTGGTTGTTTAGGGAAGCTGCTATAAAACATGGGGGTATCGATTGTGAGGCGGAAGATGGTAATGCCTATGGGCAAGGGAGTGATGATTCTGAATGGGAGACTGCCAGTGAAAGCGATGTAGGAGATGACGGTAGAAAAGAGATGAGCAATATTGATGGTGAATGGAATAACGAGGAGGGGATTGCAGACAAGAACAAGAAACTTTCTGCAAGAGGTATCATCTTTCGCTTCTCTTATTCCTATCAAAATACTTTTTACTTTTTGACCCGTACGCGAGATGTCACTCATGTTCACATATTCAGTTAAAAACCATGCCAAATATAAATAACATCGACTTGTCACTAGTGTATGAAACTATATTTAGAAGAATGAAAATATAAACCGAGGTTGTGTCATCTCCTCCACTCAGCTCTCCACAAACACACTACTGAGTACTGATGCATGCCGGGTCTGTACTGACTTAGAAAGTAGCAAAACATAAATTTACCTGGCATTGAGCATCGGAATCTACAGGAAAGATTACTGTCTATGTATGCCACTTGGGCTACGCCACCCGTCTATATATTGAAATATAGGTCCAGACTAATTCAAACATTTTAATATCTATTGTTCATCATAAAGTGTACTACGTCCAGCTGTAACTAAAGAAAGAAAGGTCAATGGCGACATAGTGAGCATGGTTGGTGCAGCTTTTCTCGTAGAATGTAAAGTTATTGCAATGACAAGAGTATATACACTGTTTATGATGTTGCGGATTTAATATATAAATACTTGGTATCAACAAGTGTTGGTCACTCACGGGTGAATGTCAAATGTTTATTGAGTTCCATTCACAACCTGGGAGATTTATTTATTGGAGCAGATCAGCAGAACACATAGGCCAATATGACTAGGGGTGAGCAAACGGACCGGATGGACCGGACCGACCGACAAAACCGACCGGACCGGAACAGACCGAACCGGACCGACCATATTCGGTCCGGTCCTCGGTCTAGGCTTTTTGGTAAATTCGGTCTTCGGTCCGGTCCGGTCCGGACCGACCAAAAAACCGAAAAAACTTTCCAAATCTTGCCTATTTGGACCGGAACGACCGAAGGACCGACCAGACTGACCACATTCGGTCTGGTCTCGGTCAATGGTTTTTCCTTAACTCAGTCTTCGGTCCGGTCCGGTCTTGGCCGGTCCGGTCCGGTTTTTGGACTGTGATCACCCCTAAATATGGCGGAACTGTGAGTTTCTCATGGTGTAAATCTCAATCAATTCTTCAACAAATATTAGTTTGAGCTACGTCACTCGTTAACATGGATTTTAGTTCGGCTCTGTAGAGGCGTTAATTTATTAACTATAACTTTGAAGAGTAACTTACAAATGTAGAATCTGTGGATTACAAGGATAACATACCCAAACTAAGTGATAATGACACTCTATTTGTCGAACCGTTTTATGACCTTGCCTTTGACATAGGTTTTTATCAATTCAGATATTAATTGATTGCGCAAGAGCCTATAGACTACTTATACAGGCCTTTCTAAATTCTAACTGCTTGTGACATAGTTAACTCTATTAGTGTTTTTTAACTGGTTTCTCATTCCATTCAAATATGATTATCTAAGCTTCATGTATATGCACACGCAGATGTGTAGTTACACGTCTTGTTGATTCACATTTGTTTGAACTACTTTTGTGTTGCAGAAATGAAACGTCGATACAATGTGCAACCCCTAGAAGATGAATAGTAGTACTAATGGTCACGATGAGCCATGGAAAAGTCCTTCAGGTTCCTGCAAAGGCAGACGACCATTGCTTTGCTTGTGTGTTTATTTTATTATTGCGTACTTGATGTTAAAAATGCGATTGCAAGAGTTTGAAAAGAAAACTGATTTCAAAGAACTGTACATTATCATTTCCTCCTGTAATTTTGGTGTGTAGATTTTTTTCTTGAGTGAAAATATGTATAAACCCTCTAGGGAGTTATGAGTAATAATAGTTTATTATATTTGTGCACCATCATTTTACAAAATAACGGTCGAAATCCGGTATAATATGCTGGTGTAAAGGAGAGTCGTCTTCCTTGGCATTTAGAGTATTGTGGACTAGCTTTTATTGTTTCTATTAAGAGCACACAGTACGGGTGTCACGGGGTCACGTGCCATAGGACAAGCTTTTATGATGCTAAACCTTTCAATAGCTCGAGCTCAAGCTTGTATCGAGCTTTTTAAGCCTTAATGTATATATGCATCTATATACTATCTTTGAAACAAAAATTGTCAAAAGTGAAAAGTCAATAAAGTGAAATACGATTAAAAAGGAAATGTTGAAACAATTAATTATGAGCAAATTCAACTATTAATACACATCGAAAACCGGGTTGACACGAGACGCTTCAAACCCGGCGGGTTGACCCGGTTTAATTTGACCCGTTTTTTCGACCCAACCCGTCGGGTTGACCCGGTTTATATTGACCCATTTTTCGACTACAACGGTTCAACCGGTTGAACCGGGTTTCAAAACATTATTTTTAATTCCCAAATCCTCTAACTTTTACTATTTTTCGTTTGTAACTCGTAAATTTTTTTTATCACTAAAACTATCTGCCGCTATAAAATCTCGTTGATATACACGAGTACTCGTCTAATATTTCTATTATACATATTTATGTAAACAATAATTAAATATTTACTGGAGAAGGACTTTTTAAACTCCAATGCTCTCACACTCATGAACAACTTGGTGTCTGCATGAAGTGATTTGAGATGTGGTTACTACAATTATCTAGCGAATTTGTTTGCATATGTTGCTATATTTTAGGATCTTAGTTCATACGCATAATGTTTTGGAATTGTTGAAATGACTTTGTTCACTTTGTTTCTTTTGTAGGTTCTACGAGATAATGTTACTTGGTTTGAAGTTGCGAATTGGAATTTTTGTACATAGAGGTTTAAAAGTTCTGTCAGATTATTTTATAAATAAGAAAAAATTTTAAACGACCCATTGCTAGTACTGCTTTACAAACTTGGGGTAGGGGTAGGATCTGTTTACAATCTACGTCCCCCATACGGGACAAGGATTGGGTTTGTTGTTGTGTTGTTGCGGTCTACATACCTATTGAGTCTTTGTCTATATTGGTTTTAGTTTAAGATGCTCCTACTTCCCACATCATTTCATTTTGGTAGCTAGGCATCATTATCTCTTTTGCAACTCCATCGTTTGACAACACACATTTATAACTTTCGCAGTCTACATTTATAACTTTTGCATGTTAAATCACTGCACTACTACAGAATTGGAGTAACACGCTAAAAATTGCATTTGATGCGATGTTGAACTTGTCTACCCAATCTTTCTTTTGAACAGCAAACAATACTCACTTACACTATATCTATGTCTATGATGGAACAACAAAATAAAGATATTGATGCATTTAGTTGTTACAGTGAATATAGAGTCAATGTACACAAAACTACACTGTTAGTAGCCCAAATGAACTAATAATGCTAATTATCCGGGATCTCAACAATAGCGCAGACATGCTCTGTGCCCATTGCTGATTTCACTGCCGCAACCAGCCATTTCCCTTCACTAAGTCTCCTATTCTTTACACACACAAATGCGGTATCAGTAAAACATAAATGGCAGTGATTTTTTCTATTGCATGGAACCCAGTTCTGTAGTAGCAAAATTTTAAACAGTAAGTATGAAATTAAAATTGATTAATAGCGAAGTGCATAATTTACCCGAGTCAGGAAATCAAGATGACAATCACCACCACAAGCAGTTGCTCTAGTCGGACAATCAAGCGCATGTGGCGGAGAGAACACAAGTGACATGCTGAGGGGAGGCCTATCAATGATCAAGCCTGGTCAATACAAGGCATAATCTCAAGGCCTGTTAATGTGTTAATTTTTTATTTTAAAAACAAAAATATTTTCAACTAAAATTCAAATATGTTAATACGAAAGCACGAATTACATCAAAGAAAAATACTAGACAAGAAATACATAAATAATAAAACAATCTAAACTAATGTTGACATTTAGGATAAAAGTACAAGTTACATTGAAGAATAATATGAGACGTGAAATACATATAAACTAAAACAAACTAAACTAATGTCGATATTGTTTTTGAATTTGAAGTAATGCAAGTTGGTTATACACTTGTCGGCTCATTGCCGGATGGCGGATGATGATGTAGTGGGTGTAATGGTAGTGGATGTAGAAAAAGTTGATGGAAGTTGATTCGAGTAAACATGAGTATATGGTTGAGCCATCCATTACTATTTATTCATTTTGAAATGTTGTTAAGCTATACTTATGGCAATGATGCAGTTAAACAAATATTCCAGGAATAAAAGGAGCAAGTGGGTAGTTTATTGATAGAAAAAACAATGCCAAGTCAATCTTTATTCCTAAAAATTAATAAGGTGAAACCCACAACTCAAAAAATCTCCGTCTTAAACCTACAAATTAATAAGGTGAAACCCTTTAGGTTCATAGCAAGTACAATCAATTGCATCTTCAATACTTAGTACTATGTGCTTCATGAGTGGTAAAACTTACCAACATCAACATAAAGTCAACAACAACAAAATAAATATATTGATTGTAACAGTGAAGATAGAGAATCTACACAAAACTACACTATTGGTTGCCTAAACGGACTAAAGTTATTCCGGTGGGGGTCCAACCATGAAACCGGTGACCTCCTCTGTCCCCATTGAACATTTCACTATCACAAAAATTTGTCGTGATCCTCCAAGTCTGCTTATAAGCTGCACACACACAAATCGAGTATCAATAAAAACATAAATGGAAGTGATTTTTTCTATTGCATGGAACCCAATTATGTAGTAGTGGGAAATATATGGGAAATACTAAACGAAGTATTCAGAATTTAACAAGCAATTTGACAAACAAACAAACAAAATTGAATCTTTAATTTCATCGTATAAATGAAATATTATGTAAATAATAAAATAGAAATAGACGATGTGGGTAATGAATTTTCCAATACCACCAAATTTGTAGGTAATTGTGTATTCGCCAGTATTGGGGAATCACTGATTATATAAAGCTTAACCAAGCGTCATTATTCATTTTCTTTGCCATTACTTATACCTCATAACCCCCAACCAAGCATCCCCTAAGTATGAAATTTAAAGATTAATAGTGTAGTGCGTAATTTACCCGAGATCGGTAATCAAGATGACAAGCACGTCCACAATCAGTAAGAAAAGTCGGACAATTTGACGGATGTGGTGGAGGCAGCAGATGTGAAGGTGGCAAGGGGAGGTCAGACCTATCCTCACCACTTGTAGTCACTAAAGTCCACTGAAAAAAATACTTAGACATATCAGAATTTAAGTGGTCTACTTGAGCAGAAATAAGAAATAAAAACATGATACTTCACATATCATAATCAATTAAATGGTCTACTCGAGCAAAAATAAGAAATAAAAACATACACGCCCATCTTCAGAGACATCTCTGATCTCGTAGATTGTATCGTAGACATATGGACACTGCAATAAAGAAACTACTTGATTCACAAAAGACAACCAAAATAAACTATACCCGATAGAAACATGATTACATACCTTACAATATGCATCAGGTTTCACTTTAAGTGTATACTCCGTCCCGTCAAAAATGTCATGAGCAACAAATTTTAATTTAAATGAAAAGGTTACGTCTACAGTCTTTTCAAATGAATAATTTATTTTTCTAACCTGCATACAAAAGTGCAGTTTACAAGCAGCCTCATAATTTCATGAATGTAACTTCAATAAAGAATGCTAAACTAGATAAAAACATGTGGAATAATATTGTTATAACATGGATCTAGCTCATTTTAACAACATAATCAAACTTAGAAAAATAACTAAAAATCATCGATCATATGAAACACTAAATTTAGAATAATGACCTGGCAAGGTTTGTTTTTAATAACAATGTAACTCCCTCCGGCGAATGTACTAGCTTTTTGAGGTACCGTATATTTTGATCGGCTGCGGTTCAACATATCTTTAGATCTGGTGATGTTGTTAAGGGTTTGTGTTGTGGGATGACAGAGAGAGAGACAAGGAGATGGATGTTAGTTAGTTTGAGGAAGTGGAAAGAAGTGATGTGAGGGGTTTACAGATTTGCGAATTTTAAGGGCTTTTTTCATTTGTTTTTGAAAAGGGTATCCAAAATTTAGGACAAGTAATAATGTTGCACTTATTTCTTTCCAAAATTTGAAAACGGTATCTCGTAATATCCGGGTAGTAGGTACACATGGGCATATAGCTATAAGAGTGAGCATTCCGACCGTTTTGGTCGGACTGACCGACAAAACCGACTGAACCGACCGAAGGACTAACGGTCCGGTCTCAGTCTAGGATTTTTCATTAATTCGGTCTTCGGTCCGGTCCGGACCGACCAAAAAACCGAAAACACTTGCCAAAATCTTGCCTAATTGGACCGGACCGACCGAAGACCGACCGGACCAAACCGGACCGAGACCGAACCGACCACATTCGGTCCGGTCTCGGTATATGGTTTTTCCCAAACTCGGTCTTCGGTCCGGTCCGGTCTTGGCCAGTCCGGTCCGGTTTTTGGACCGTGATCACCCCTATATAGCTATTACCTTGTGGTTAATGCGATGTACCTTCCCTCCAGTGCGCCCATTATCCAAAGTCCTGATGGATCAAGTCTATTAGACCATATACGTCAACATGTCCCCCTGTATAGTATTGTTGGCCTATGGTCAATGATGCTATACTTAAACTCGGTCTTTCAATGTAATATGAGACACTTAAGTATCGCCCTTCCTATATGGGCGCCATATTGGTGTGTCTTCCATGTGGAGGTAAACGTGGTGTATTATTCATCCATCGTCTAGGCGAATGTAGAGCATCGCTAAAGAAGGTCCATCGAACAATCCACGGGCCGATGCTCTATTAAACGAATAGGGTCTATCAGACCACATACGTCATCATGTCCCTCAGTATTACATTATTAGTAAAAGAATGATGATGCAATACTTAAAGTGTGCCTTTACAATCCTTCGACACATACCCTTTGACCCTGTGTACCATACGCTTTCCGGTACGTGTCCTTCGAAAACATATGTCAACCTTTACGGCCCTTCGACACATATCATTAGGACAAGTGTAGCATCTGCCTTTCGGCACGTTTCCTTCGAACACATACGTCATCATCTCCCCCCAGTATAGTATTGTTGGATCGTTGATCGATGATGCTATACTCAAATTTTGTCTTGTGTTTTCTAGGTCTTTATGTATATATATTTTTCGTAATTTCTCCCAAATGGCTGTGGACCACCAGCAAGGTGCATTGTAGGTCGGAGGCTGAAAGCTGATACATGTCTTCCATCCTACCTTTGTTTCCAGCACAAATAAAACATAACTTCTCTACCATAATCATTATTTTTCATGAAGTGTCGTTACATGTTTTTTTAGTCATAAATCTACGCCAAACACTTGTTTTTTTATTACCTTTGCTACTAACATAGCTCCGAAGGTACAAGCTTATATGTTTGGGACACTTATTGTTTAGATTAGTTTTTGCTTGCGTGATCAGACCTTCCTACTTGTGTGAGATATCATGTACTCCGTTTTGAGTTGTTTTATTAGTGACATTCCTAATGACCGGCACTTCCGGGGTAGAACGATGAATGACCTCCCTGGTGCCTTGCACCTTTGGGGTAAAATTATGCCCGTGGGTAAATATACCTCAACCTTTCCTAGTGACTTAGCACTTTTTGGGTAATGTTTCGCCTAATGGTAGATATAACTTGGCTTATCCCTAGCGTCATCACGCTTCCGGAGTAAAGTTCATCCGTAGTGACTTAACACTTGTGGGGGAAAATCATGCCTATGGTAAATATACTTTATTCCCTAGTGGCTTAGCACTTTTTGGCGGTAAAATAATGCTCGTAAGTAAATATACCCCGGCTATGTTTGTAAGTAAATATACCCCGGCTAGATATCGATAACATAATCGATCGGAGGTAGCTAATCTCTGTCTGAATCGTTATAATGTTATGTCTAATTCTTTGTAATTGTTACGCATGTTGAACCTTATACAATTATCCCTACAAAGTGAAACATGAAAACTCTTACGCCTTTTCCTGTTAGATATGATAAACATAATATTTTGCTTGTATCAATAGTAAAATCAAGTCACAATCGGACCGTAATATAACCAATGCAGGCATCATACTACTATACTCCCCCAATTCAATGGTGCTATAGCATATTAGTATCGTTGAACTTAAATAAAACAAAGTATTAGATAACATAATCAACAATTAATAACAACGTTACATGCACATGGATGTTAAATATCAAACGTGTGGTGTTTTCTCATACTTGATGGTCGCGTGTTAACCATCAAGGTAGCCATTGAAACTCGAAAGGTGGACTCAAAGTAGGAAACTTGACATTCGAACCAGATATGTATGATTTATTCTCAAGAGTAATATGTGTACAGTGAGTTGTATTAACCTTTTTATTCGACACTTCGTCCAGATCTCTAGTAACCTTGCTTTAATGAGAAAAGCAAATGCCTCATCAACTCTTTTACATAAAAGTTGACAACACTTCTTTAGACTAAATATCTTGTGACTAGGGGTGTGAGTATTGACCCGACCCGAATCCAATAACACTTATCGGGTCGGGTTACATTGGGTTAAAAAATCTTGTCGGGTAGTTTTGACCCGAACCCGATAACCCGAAAGTGTTATCGGGTCGGGTTAGGGTTAGAAAATTAATGCTATCGGGTTATCAGGTCACCCGATAAGACCCGAAAATCATTATTTATTTTTTTCTCCTAATTTTGTAAACTAAACTTATTGGGTTGAGTGACACACAACAGTGATGTTCCTAGGGTCGAGAGGTTTTTGACACAGTATACAAATCTTTGCAAATATTGTAGTGATTACATGTAGACGTACACATATATGGGGAGATATTTTTTAAGAAAGGTTTCTAGGGTTGAAAGGTTTTTTCTTAATTAACAACAATTTGTTGTTTCTGTTAGCGGGTTATTATATTAGGAGGTTTTGTTTGCATTGGTTTTAGCTTGTTAATAATTTATCATATATTTATGGGCATTATACGATCACTTGAACTATTATACAATTATCATATATTTAGCTAACTAACAAGAAGCTAGCTAGAACGAGAAAGAAACAATCACAAAATAACAAACAGGGATGAATATAGGTTACAAGTTATTTAACCTATCCATAGATAGCCGCTTGTCCCAGCTTTCCTGAGCTTAACATGATGTAAGACTAAGTTTGTAGATACGCAACATACTTTTTTAAAAGTACCGAAATACGTAACATACTAAAAATAATCTTTATATCGCTAACAAACTTTCAAACTTGGCTAAAGATACGTAATGTTGACCGGATTTTTACCTGTTTGACCGGTTTGTAGGTAAACATTTTAAAAAATATACATTATTGGTCCCTGTGGTTTGCGTCTGTTTTCACCAGTCATCCTTTAACTATAATTCAGTTATAAAAGTTACAATAATGGTCCTTGTCGTTTGGGTTGACTTTCACCTTTAGTTCCTTGACTTTATTTTCATTTTTCACCCGTGTTTACACGTTTTGGTCCGTTTTACACGCTTTCTTTCGTTTTTTCAATTTTATAAAAAAAATCGAATAAAATTTTATCAAAAATATTCTTAAAAAAAATCGAATAAATTTTTTTTCGAATAAATACTTTTTCTAAAATATATATTTTTTTTCAAAAATATTTTAGAAAAAATGTTTAAAAAAAATTCGAAAAAATATTTTATTATTTAAATATTTTTCTAAAAATTTTTTATATTTTTTCTAAAATAATTTTAGAAAAAAAATATTTTTCTAAAAAATTTTCGAAAAAAAATATTTTTTCTAAAAAATATATTTTTTCGAAAATATTTTAGAAAAAATATATTTTTTCAAAAATATTTTATTCAATATTTTTTTTAAGAAAATTTCGAAAAAATAATTTATTTATTCAAATATTTTTCTAAAAAAATTTTATTTTTTTTCTTAAAAAATTTTAGAAAAAAAAATATTTTTCTAAAAAAAATTTGAAAAAAAAATATTTTTTCTATAAAATATTTTTTTCGAAAATATTTTAGAAAAATTATATTTTTTCGAAAATATTTTAGAAAAATATTTTTTATAAAATTTTATTTGATTTTTTTTTATAAAAGTTGAAAAACGGAAGAAAACGTGTAAAAACAGACCAAAACGTATAAAACGGACGAAAGAGTGAAAATAAAGTCAAGGGACTAAAGTTGAAAGTTAACCCAAACGACAAGGACCATTATTGTATCTTTTATAACTGAAATAAAGTTAAAGGATGATTGGTAAAAACAGACGCAAACCACAGGGACCAATAATGTATATTTTTTAAAATGTTTACTTACAAACCGGTCAATCAGGTAAAAACCCGATCAACATTACGTATCTTTAGCCAAGTTTGAAAGTTTGTTAGCGATATAAGGACTATTTTTAGTAGGTTACGTATTTCAGTACTTTTGAGAAAGTATGTTGCGTATCTACAAACTTAGTCCCCTGATGTATATGTGCAGTGTGAGTTGGATTTACCTCGTAACCCGATAATCCGAACCACCCGACCCGACAACCCAATTTCTTATCTGGTCGGGTTGCAGGACACTTTTTAAAAAGCAAAAATTGCGGCAGTGTCCCTGCAAGACTCTCTGTGTCTTTATATACCCATGCTTTTTCCACATCTCAATTCTACCCAACATCTCAAGTATATATTTACGCGACATTCACATACATTACGTGTCCCAGTCCCATTGGATGAAGAAATAAAAAAATAAAACAATATTGACTTTTATAACATGTCGTGTACAAAAATACACTACATACACGAGATTAAATTTAAACCAAATTTACAATTGAAATAGTAGTGCATGTGTAATTATTTACAAAAAACACCCTTTAACTTTTTAATATAACAAACTTTATTCGCCAAATATTTAGTAAATATCTATCGAATTCTTTGATGAAAAAATATCGTTGCGAAGAGCTCTAAATTACGAACAAAACAAGCCCAATATTAATATGCTTTTTACGTACGTACGATTTTTAAAAAAATGTTAAAGTTTGATATAAATATATTAAAAAAAAACAAAAAAAAAAACTTTCAAAACACACTCTTAAACCACATGGGACAAAGACGTACAAAATTCTATAAAATAGGAATATCGTTTAAAAATAAAAACGCAAAATTTATAAGCTAAAAACGGTATCCTTTTATTCATAAAACTAAAAAAGCTAACATTTTTTTTATATAAAATTAAAAAGTTTTATTCATAATTTAAAACATTACATAGAAAATATAAAACGTAAATGTACGAAATAAAAAGGTTATGAATGTTTACGTTTTTATTTCGTACGTTTCAACAGAGGGCTAGTCATGTCTAGTTCAATAAAATGCTTAAAAAAAGTTTATGAATGTTTATATTTTTAATTCGTACGTTTACGTTTTATATTTCGTATGTAATGTTAATTTATAAATAAAATTGTTGGTTTATATAAAAAAAAATTGCCATTTTTTTTATGATTAAAAGGATACCATTTTTAGTTTATAAATTTTACGTTTTTATTTCTAAACGATATTCCCATTTTATAGATTTTTGTCCGTCTTTGGCCCCTGTGGTTTAAGAGTTTTTAAAAAAATATATTTATATCAAACTTTGACACCGGAGCAAGATACATCGCCGGTACACCGGAATTTGTTTGGTACACTAGATACATCGTCGGTAAACCGGATTCTGGGTAGATGTGTTTATGTATATGTTTGCTATTGTTAGGTGTATTGGATACATCGCCGGTACACCGGAGCAAGATACATCGCCGGCACTTCGGATACAATCGGTTTGGATCTGTTTGTAAAAGATTTGTATACCACTGCTGCAAATCGGTTTAGATCTTTTTATGTTACCAGATTTGGTAAACAATATATCCGATGTACCAGAATCTGCTATTTTTCGATTTTGATTTGTTCTTGGAACACATATGTTTTTATGTACCAGATTTGTTTATGTACTAGATAGTGGTTTATCGGATTAGACGGATTTGTTTTAAAGATTTGTTTATGTATCGGATTACTGGGTAAACGCATGGATTCCGATGTAACGGAATCTACTGCTTTTCATTATTAGTTTGAAGATTTAATGTACTAGTGTAGCAGTTTATTTATATAGGCTCTTGATACACATACACATATATGTATATGTATTTCATCTGTATCGAATTCCGGCTAAAAAGTACGGATTCCAGTGTACCGGAATCTGCTGATGTATAAAAAATGTGGAACGGTTTTTTGTATAAAAAATAGATGAAAATTTGAAAAAAAAAAAAATTGACCCCATTTGGATTTGAATTCTCCAAAATACCCTTGAAACCCTATTTAATTGCTATAATGTTACTCATTCAATGTTAATCTCATCTAATACAAATACACTGATCCAACGGTCTAGATTGGGTCTTACTTTTAGAATTTTAAGATTGATCTCACATTAACTCTCCCTATATATATATATATATATATATATATATATATATATATATATAATCAAGTTTTAAAAACTTCATGAATACCGAAGATATATTTATAAATAATTAACTTTA
This sequence comes from Artemisia argyi, assembly GCA_030686995.1. Classification (NCBI taxonomy): domain Eukaryota; kingdom Viridiplantae; phylum Streptophyta; class Magnoliopsida; order Asterales; family Asteraceae; genus Artemisia; species Artemisia argyi. The sequence goes on along the minus strand of CM060686.1, from coordinate 1,535,377 downwards.
TAAACCAATAATTTAATCTTTTGAAAAGGGATACTATTGTGTATATAAATGATGTAAATTTTGTTAGATAATGTAAACTTTGTGAGTGTTATACTTTATTGATCGACATATAATACATAGAAACTCTAATGACCTAACCCACAAGCGGACTTGGGCCAAACATAATATTGCCTAATACTCCTTTGCATTCCGATTGGCGAAATCGTGAAAGCTCGGATTGGAGTAGTAAACTAGAAAAGAAAAGAAAAACAAAACATTGACGCAATAAAAACATAACTTTAGTCAACTTGTAACAAAACTGTACCAACGGTTGGCTAAGTCGACATGTAACAAAACCGTACCACCGGTTTACTTTAAGAACTGGTACCAACAATCAACTTTAATCGACTGGTAACAAAACCGTACGAACAATCGACTAACAAACGAACAATAAAACAACTATAACTCTTTTTTTCTTCTTTTTTTTAATACTAAAACATAAACTAATTGGCACACTATTTTTTTCTTTTTTAAATTCCATATAATTGATAGTCAGTTTCATGAAACAAAAGTGATTTTTTATTTGCTATCAACCGACTAAAGATTTCTTCTCTATTCACAACCCGATTAACCCATCCTTTAGCAAAGGTGCCACTTGTTGGAACATCAAACTAAGGTTGCTAAGATAGCAATAATGAGTATCAAAAATTTCATCATTGTTGAACAGCGTTTGTGTTATGTTGTGTTCAAGGTTTTTGATGAATTGAACGGTAAAGATAAAAATTTAGGGTTTGACAGAGCGGCCTAGGGGAGGCGGCTCAACTTAGCAAAATAGGTCTTAGGATCAGACTCGCTCTAATACCATGCTGGATAATGTAAACCCCATGAAGTGTTATATTTTATTGATCAACAAAATGATTTAACTCACAAGCGGGCTTGATCCAAATATAAAATTGCCTAATAAATTTATTATGCATTAACCTTAAATCTCTTACACACTCTAGTGACTCTACAATACATATATTATCACATGAAAAGAGATGTACAATTCTTCATCATACCTCAATGGCCACGCGTGACGCGTCTGATCCTTTCCTGAATAATTGGTTCCATGCATGTTATGAACTTTCACTCTGTATGTATGCTAAATTTTTATGCCACTACTAAATATCAAATTGAAGTCATACCAACAACCATCAACCAAATTTTTATGCCACTCATCCAATGCAATTTTGTCATGTTTTGTTAGAAAACATGCAAGTATATCTTTTTTAATACATCTAGTCAATACGACGGAATATCTTGTTATTCGAGTTATTATTGTATACCATGTAGTTATGAGACTTACTAAACTTTACAATCTAACATTCAAACAAAATTTCAATATGTTGTTTGTGTAGACCACATAATATTAGAAACTCAGTTGCTTAGTGCCCTTCATCATGTCAATGAAAAAAATGGAAGAATTAAAGGGACCAAATAAAGAATTAAATGTTATATGAAAAAAGTTAATTGGATGCATTGAATGGGGAATGATAGGCCTTTAGATGAATGCATTAAGAGAAGTATGTAAGTAGGTGGTGTACATGGAAGTCTTTAGACCGATGCTAGTAGGCGTTGCTTGGCAACCAAAACCCCACAATGCAACGCACCTCTCCCCTTAGTTCACCAAAAAGCAACGTGTCGCCCCATGACTTTTACTAAAACTCGGTTGCACTCCCAACCGAAACAATTGAATGATAAAACCTTTAATTTTGGAACATTGGGGGCTTGTTTTCAACCGTTGCACCCTTTTACTTGATGGTTTATGTATTTGAGGTGTTTGATGAGGAAGAAGAAGATGCTTTTGGACCATTTTCATTTTGTACCCTAAAATTTTATAGTAATTACATTTCTTTCCTAACTTTAGTACTTATACAAGTCAAAATAAGTGCCAAATGATTTACCAAAATAACGGTTTCAGCTCATGTTTGAAATATTTTTGTTACAAATGGTAAAAAAAAAAAAAAAAAAGTTATGGGGTTGCTTTTGTGGGCAACACTAGCTAATTGTGGTTGGGTTGGAGTTGTGAAGAGAGACAGCTGAGATGGCGCTGACGTAGCGAAGTTGCTTGGGTGAGAAAGTGGTCAGAACTAGCATAATTAGTCTTATAAACTTTTTTTAAATACAACATATTATTGAGAACTCCGAAAAAAACTAAAATACATTACAAGTCGCCCCACCTGAATTAAACAAAATAATTAAAAGAGTGCGGAACCCAAAGAACCGGAACCGTCCCGAATGAACCGAGAACCAAAATATGGAAAAAGTGGAACCAAGAACCGTCCCAAGTTCTTCGGTACGGTTCCGGTATGGTACTCGGTTCCGGTACGGGAATTTCGGGTAATTCCTACAAGAACCTAAGTGTTTAAATAATTTATTTTTTTCGTCGTCGATTATTCATAAAGACATGCTAATAATGCAATAACAATACAAGTATACACGGTATTTAACTAATGTACATGATTAAACATTGTATACTTAAACAACAACATATATACTTGATTTAATTAATTAGTATACTTGACTAAATATTACGCATTATATTGAATCCAAAAACATGAAGTACACCAACACCAACACCAACTGACAAACATTTTTATATAATATAACATGCATTTATACTTGCAATATCACATATGTTAACTACAGATTCGCCATTCGTCACATATTGCATTATATAATTCACTTGATTTTTCTATTACTATAGGTAAGTATCAAATTTACGATAATGATCTCAAGATAAACATACTTTCATGTTGATAAATGATAATGATGATGATCTTTGAATGGAAAATAATTTTTTTTAATGCTATACGCATTACACAATGTCCCAAATAGTGGAAAATAAATTTGGGACGGAGGGAATATTATTTTTTTAATGCTATACGCATTACATAATGTCACAAATAAACCGTATAAAATTTTACTACTATATTTTTAAAGTAGTCGGTTCTTTCAGGAAAGAACCGAAACGGGATGGTTCCGACCCGAACCGTCCTGAGAACCTAAAATTTGGAATTTTAAGAACCAAGAACCGTACCATGGTTCTAATATACGGTTCAGTTCCGGTACGAGACTGGTACGGTTCCTCGGTTCTTTTGGTTCCTCGGTTCTTTTGAACACTGCAAACACCATGTGCTCTAAGAGCCAAAGGCTATATTTAATGTATTGGAAAATGTGAGTTTATAATTTTACTCTGGGCAATATGTAAACTGCTAAACTAGATAAAGCATGTCGGATATTTATATGAATGATTAAAAAAACATAACAAGTAATGACCGGCAAATATAGCTAAAACCAACAACAACAATCTCGATCTCATTTTAACAACATAATACAGCATAAAATAACTAAAAATATCATATGAAACACCGAAACCCTAACTTGTAATATAAAATAAAATGCCCTCTAGTTCATTTAGTAATCTTTTACATACACGAATAACTAGCATCATAGCTGAGGAAAAACAAATATTTTCATAATTATTGAATTATCAAAAGATTTTTGGCGGTGGGTAAATGTTTTAAGTTTTCGTATAAAAGAGGATAGAAAATGGTGATATATAAAGTAAATGTATTCTACCATTTATGACTACTAGACGAATACCTGTGCATATGAACGTGATTTTATATCAATAGATAGTTGTAGTGATGAAAAAAAGTTTATATGTTATAAACGAAAAATAATAAAAATTTAAGAATTTTGGAATTAAACACAATTTAAACTGAATGAAAATAATATAATGTATGGGTTATGAAATATGAAATGAATTAAAACATTGAGGTACTTTATTGGTTTATTTTCCAATTAATGCAATATTTGTTTTAATTGATGAAATAGAGAGTATTGTATCTTTAAGAAAATGTTATTGTACAATATATGTGAACTGTGATGTGTCTAGAAAGAAAATCCTATGGTTAGCTCAAAGCAAGTATATCAAACTTTTTTTTTTTGGGTAAAAGGTCAATGACCCGGTAAATATATTATCCAAAAAAATATTTAAGTACAAATGGAATGTGGCTGAAGTACCACATTAACCTCAAGGTGCTTGATAAACAAGTGTTTATGACAGGCCATAAACACAACCAAACCTAGCTAATTACAAAGTATCAAACTAGGTATAATAACAAGACAAAACATGAGATGCGAACATCCCACACCCACCCCACAGCACGAACCATTGAAGTACATAGGATGAGGGTAAAATCCCTCACCTCAGTCCCAAAGGACACTTACAGTACCACGATGCAGACGAAACCATGGTAGTAAAGCACCAAATCTGAATCATCGTAGAACTTCCAATCACCTCCACTATGACACGATAGGGCTGTGACACGATCACGAGCTAGAGTTATTGCAACAAACCCTAGCTTAACCATACATCGATTAGCAGCAGCACATGAGCGCAATAACCAACCAATCGAACCAATAATAGGGTTAAAGATCCACGAAGCATGGATTAAATAAGCCCTAACTTCCAACAGCAACCAAAAACCAAAACAATCACTCTTCCAACCCACTTACCAAGAACCAGCAATCCTTAAAAAGGAACGTATAATCACCAAAATCGGATACACCACCAACCCAGAATGACCGAGCAGTATCCACGACCAAATCGAACACAACAAACGATAATAATATAAACCCTAACAAGGGTTAATCAATCAGCGCACAAGCAACAGCGAAACCCTAAATATAAATAATTAATGTGAAACCCTAAAAAATTAGGGTTATGGGTTCTGCTGAGCGAATCATGACGATTTCCGATGATATAACAATTAATAGCAACCACCCCTTGATGAAAACATATACCTGAATACCGATTGCATACCAAAAACGACTTAAAGGACACAAAACGACCTGAATCAGGAAACAAACGGGACCAAAAAGGTACCATATAGAGACCTAAATCAGAGATTCGAATCCTATAGAGATCGATTAAGGTAGAGAGGCGGTAGAACAGGAAGCATATGGCCGGAAAAATAGCAGGAGGTGGCGCCGGAAATCGCCAAAGGAAGTATATCAAACTTTAATTTGTGTCAAATAGATTTATAGTACTCTTAACAAATGTAAGGTATAAGTTTTAAGTTTGATTGTTACTAAAGATAATAATAGCATTGTTATACGTTAAAAGACCTTTTATTATTTATTAAGATATAATAAAAAGCATACTATATATACTCAAACAAGTGATATATATTTTCATTATTAGCTTGAGAAAAACTACAACATGTTGCATACAAGATTTTCAGCAAAATGAGTACATGTGTTGAGCAATAAACGATACGACAAGTTTATAAAACTTAATCTTGATCGAGCTTATAGTTACTGTTTAACAAAACACTTGTAGTAACAAATTGAGACAAAAGAGAAATATATGGGAACAATGAAAAAATCAAAAGACAATGATTCATTAAATTCCAAGGTGATTGCTTGCAGTATGGTTTACTCCCTCTGTACCCAACACCTTAAAACCCTAATAGACCTCGTACAATGTTCCTATGTTGACGTGTCAGTCTTTCATTGGGTGACTGATCTCTCATTGATTCTTCCCTCCCTACTCTGCTAACCATGTATTGTCTCTTCACTCTGCAGTCTTCCTGCACCATATAGCTACCCCCTCTTTCATCAGCTTTTATTTCATCACATAAAGTTAGGGTAGGTAATACATAATAATATCTTTGCTTTTTCAAAAAAAAGATATTCGTCATTTTCACACATGATTTATATCTTATCATTGATTCATCTTTGCAGAAACAGCCTTGGTCGTGATTACGTTTGTGGGACACGCATAACTTAACCATGACCTCCAACGATTTGGTGATTGAAATAAGAAAGGAATAAGCATGTGTGGCTTTATAGTAAAAAATGTGGACTCTCATTCCTATGGCCAAAGTCATAAAGTATAGTGGTTTTTTCATAAAATCGAATTCAACTCTAGTTCAAAAGCATTGTGGTTAGGTTATCACAAAAGCACTTAATTTGACTTATATACACATCTTAAAACACATAGTACTAACACAGATTGCGTGTTTCATGCTTGGTTGAATTTGAGAGAGCTTATAAGTTAGCATATATATAGGATGAGTAGGACATGTTTGTGCTTTTAAAATATACAAACCCTTGTTTAGTAAACTTATAGTAAAAATCTTGCATGTAGTATCGACCGGTGTGCAAAAAACACAAAGATGGCACATTGAATGTGATATAGATATGTGTACATATAAGCTAAAGGAAGAAAACGTAGGTCTCGTACTAGTCTCAGATAATCGTGGGTCAAGTTGTGTACATGATGAAATCGACAAATTATAAACAAGTTTAATTTGTGTTCATTACTAGTCACGTACATACAACCAACCCTTTATGAAATTAAAATGTAGTAATGCCAAAAGATGCAATCAGAAACCTACCTACCAACGAAACCTTTTATAATCATCCTCACTTTGTCTTTCACAACCATCTCACAAAACAACTACTACCATTTTCTCTCTTGAAACCTGTTACAAAGTTCAACAAGATCCATAACCATCTCATTAACAGCAACAACAACAACATTTATAGGGTTTTTGCCTGCAAAACACAACCATCTTTTCATCATTCTCTCATCCCATCTCAAACAACATAAACATATCTAGGGTTCTTCCAAGTGCTGCTTAGCTTATGGCTTTTGATTTCTTTCAGTCGATCCAGCTCTTCTTCTTGTCCTGTGGACTAGACTATTTTCATAATAATAAACACAGGTTAGAAATTCGTTTTGTTTGTGATAAACACATCTAAGTTGTTATTATTTTGATGTTAATAGGAAAATAGTAATGAACAGATGGTTTTATTGATGCTGTATTTCTGTGTGTGCAGCTTATAAGCAAACTTGAAGAATTGCGAGTTATTTTTGCGCTAGTGAAATGTTCGATGGGGATGGAGCATGTCACCGGTTTCATGGAGAGGGCCTACAAACCGTCGGATCCCCCATCAGAATAAGATTAGTCCATTTGGGCCGGATAGTCTTCTCCTTTGTGTTTTTTACTGTATATGTTTACGAATGTAAATGTTCCTGAATACTGGAGATAGAAAAACTAGCAGGTTAGGTAATGCGTTCGGTTCAAAAGGGGTAAATTTTGGAGGGGTTGAAACTTGAAGCAGATAAGGTTGCGTTGGGTTGAGCACTTGAGCTAGATTTCTTGTATCCATTTTATGGTAGTTAACTAGTGTGTCATACATGATTACTGTTAGCAGGTTTTGTGCTTTGTAAAAACTGTATGAGCAACTTTTGACATTTTTGATCTGTCTATTTGACTCATTTCTATTTTAGCACAAGATGCTATTCTTCCACATTGACTTGTTAACAATACATGAAATCCTTCATCGACCCGTTTATAAGTAACTACATATTGCCAAGTCTTCTGAAATTATCGTACATGGTCTGTGACCCTAAAATAGACATAATGGACCGTGTATTTTACGATCATTTTTACCGTCGCATGATGACTTTTCAAGGTCTTAATCCAAACAAGAATAACACACCTAGAAAAAAACATAAGTCTGTTGGAAAAGCCAATAAATCTCAGATATAAGTAATGCAAGTGGTAGTCTAAGAATTGTGGATAAGTGATTATGTCTGATATTGCTGTTAAAGTGTTCATGGCTTCTTGAAAGAGTTTACCTCATGTGGGTCAAATAATTATGTGCTGTGATTGGTTATAGAGATTTGTTTGGTAATATGTTTTAAATTTACATCATGTATCTGTTTAGTGTAGAGTATTGGGGTGTTTGGATCAGTTTTGGTCTTGTGTGTATTTTTATTTGAACTCTAGGGTCTCTCCTCCTTTTAATTTGATTAATTAATTGGGGTGGGATGACTTCTCTTTGTTTTTTGTTTTCTTTCTGTTTTATAAAGTTATTGGCTTTTAAAAAACAATACTTACATTAGAAGGCTAATTGGTTGATCGAAAATGGCCTATTAGAAGTGAGATCTTCGGAAGTTTGCCTAAAACTAGCAACTACACTACAAAAATAAGTATATATGTGACATAGTGAGATTAGTTAAATCAATGACTTACTTTTCAGAACAACCCTTAAGTAGTTTCTTTATTGCATTGTCCGTTAGTCCACAATACCGGATACCGGATAACAGATATCTCTCCAGATGCGCATATATATTTTTATTTCTTATTTCTTCTCGAGTAGACATTTCATTGATTCTGATATGTTAAGTATTTTTCTCAGCTGAGTTTACGTACTCAAAGTGGTGTCCTTAGGCCTCCCCTCAGCTTGCCACCTTTACATCTGATGCCTCCACAACATGCGTCTAATTGTCCGCTTTTATTACTGGTCGTAATTGTCATCTTGATTTCCTATCTCGGGTAAACTATGCACTACAATATTAATCTTTAAATTTCATACTTATTGTTGTTTAAATTTGAGTACTACAAAATTGGGTTCCATGCAATAGAAAAAATCACTTTCATTTATGTTTTATTGATATTGTATTTGTGTGTGTGCATTATAGAGCGAGGTTTGAAAAGAGGAAGTTGTTGTATACTCTTGTCAAATCAGTAATGGGAAGGGAGCATGTGACTGGCATCACGCAGTGGAAGTCCCGGCCGCCCCCTCCCCCCCCCCCCCCCCCCCCCCCCGAAACAAGTAGATGGCACAACGATTGATTAATTAACATTATTAATCCATATGGGCTACTAACACCTAATCTTAAATATGTTCTTCCAACACCTATTTAACCGCGGAGATGACAAACCGGTATATAGCTACCCTCAAAAAGCTAAAGCTATCGCTAAAGGGAGCGTGATTCTTGTAAATAAAATCAAAAAGCTAAAACAATGGGAACAAAGCATCTGTGTGGTATCACGGAGTGGGAGTACGAACTGGACTCCCACTGGAATAACTGATGATACAACAATGATTAGTTAGCATTATCAGTCCATTTAGGCTACCTTTTGTGTACATTGACTTTCTCTATCGTCACTGTTATAACAAAATGCATCAATATCTTTATTTTGTTGTTCCATCATAGACATAGATGTAGTGTAAGTGAGTATTGTTTGCCGTTCAAAAGAAAGTTTGGGTGTTGGAGGGCAAACAAGTTCAATATCGCTTCAAATGCAATTTTTAGCATGTTAAATTTTATTATTATGCATACTAGTTTAAAACCGGGTAATACACGGGTTATTTAGATTTTATTTGAGAAAAAAAATGTCTTCAATATCATGTATTTTGTGTTAGTTATCTCAAGTATCCACGACTGAGAGTGGCAAAGCATGTTTCTTTGCAATAATAACCTAATTATGTTAACCTCTGTGTATAATGAATACTACGTAGTAATTTGGGTTGATCAAATTACACGACTTTTATAAAGGTATGAATTTTTTTTATTTTGACACTAAAAGCGTCTCACTAAAACTCAAATTTAATCAATCCACTTACATCTCAAGCTCTCTAAGCATATCATGCTTGTACATTGCTTTTGTCCTTGATCTACAACTTCATCCCACGACAATTGCATTCTCTTACATTACTTTTGTCCTTGATCTACGACTTCTTGACCCGCTAGATGAGCGGGAGAGCTTCATGTGAAATCTTGGTTATGATGTATGATTTATATACTTATGTTGTTAGCATGATCAGTTTTAGAACAAAGTGGTAGCATGATTACCTCATGATTATAATGCAATGTTGAAAAATCAAAGAGAGACTATCAATGAAACGAAAATGAGATATTGCTACAATAATGATCGTTTATTTGTTAGGAGAATAGTTAGTTTAGTGTAAAATCAGTATAATTCGTAAGTTCTCTGGTGAAAAACTCATTAGTAGACTTGGTCTTGAGGTGTTTGGAATACAATTTACATTTATCTTTCTCCTCTTTTTACTTGAACACTGAAGTCACACAGCTTTAAAATTTGGGTCTTCATGTGTTTTGATGGTTAATTGTTTTCTTCCAAAAGGTTTCTTAGTGTAAAAAGAGGGTACACCTTCGCAACTATTAAATAGGAAATCAGGTTCAATACATTTAAATGATCCGACGGAAAAATTACCAACAGAATAGTGCCATATTTTCTTTACCGGAATTTCTGACAGAATTCCAACCGATAAGAATTACCGACCATAGATTCTCAGACAGACCATTTCTGTCACAAATGCATCGGAAACTGCTTATACTGACGGATTTTCGACATAAATGTCCGTCGCTAAAGCCCTGTCATGTATTAGTGTAATTAGCGATGTAAGTTATGCACATTAATTAATTGGACCATTTAACATAATTGTTCTTGTATTCTCTAAAATATTTGAAGTTAATTACTCGAGTTACTTTAAGGGGGTGTGTTTTAGTTTTTTTATGGGGCTAATTATTAGCTTATATAGCCTAAAAAGATCCGTTGAAGCGTTTGGATAAGTTTATAAAGTAGCCAAACATGTCAAGCAAATGACACCCATTGACCATCAACAGATTGTCTAAATATACAAGTACTAAGAATTCATTAGACAAAGTAACTTGATTGATGATTACCTTTGTATAACACCTATGGCTATTTTGGTAAGGTATTCTTCTACCATACACAACGTATAGATCAAAGTGTGCCCAAACACATTTGTGATTACAAACAAATAATTACACATTGAACAACTTAACGCAAAAACAAAAACATAAGCCAAAAGCCTATACAAGCAAGAACAAAACATACAAAATTGCATATGGACCAAAAAAAAAAGATCATTTGCGAAACAACAAACCTACATAACAGCAGGTCCTACCATGCACTAAAATAACATATTTGTATGTAATCCATATTATATTTTCATTGACTGTTTGAAGATAAAAAATCCATGCATATATGTTTTCACACTTTGAAAATAACAAACTCATCCATCGAATGATAGAATCCTCCATTCTTAACAATTAGATGCAACAATTGCCAATCAACCATTTTTTATTTATTATTTATTTTTTTATTTTTTACATGGCTATGAAAATGCAATGTGTGGTTCTTGGTTTTCTACCAAGTTGAAGTGATACCCACCTCTAATGAAACAACTATTTTTGAAGACACATAATAACAAGTTCTGTCCCACAAATAGATTGCACTCCTTATAAAGTGTAGGAAAATTGAAACAATGTCCAAAATCACATAAATATTTGCTTTATTCAATCGATGAGTTGTTAAGATCATGTAATTAATATATTTCATAGCATGTCATCCAAACAGACAAATCGTATCACATGCAAAAAAAAAAAAAAAAAAAAAAAAAAAAAAAAAAAAAAAAAAAAACCAAACTTTGTACAAGGTAGATACATTTTTAATATTATTATTAGACCTTTACACCTATGCTAAAATACATAACATGCATGATTATTAATTTAATTCATAATCAAGTTGATACTACGTACATCCAATTACATTCATCATGTAAGTAACGTACATCCAATTACATTCATCATGCAAGTAACTTACATTAATTCATAATCAAGTTGATACTACGTACATCCAATTGCATTCATCATGCATTTAAAGTGTATCTGCCTTGAAATTAATAATCATGCACGTTATGTATGCACTTTCTTGGGCGACTCTTATACTCATGGACGGAGCCAGGAATTAGAAATAAGGGGGGCCAAAAATTTTTTCTCAAATGTTAGGGGGTCATTTGCCTATAGTTGCGTCATATGCTTAGATTTTATAATATAAATAGCAAAGCGATTGAGCGTGTTAGAGGGGGCCGAGCACCCCCTGGCTCCCTCACTGTCCCCGTCTCTGCTTATACTAGAGTATTTACTTGAAAAGTGCTAGTGTATGTACTTGAAAAGTAACTTATATTAACTAGTGTATATTCTTGAAAAGTACTAGTGTAGGACACGTGTCACCAATTTTTAATAGTCGCCCACTCATTCTGGGGCGACTTTCGCCCCTAGAGCATTTTGAGAAATGAAATTATTTTGGGCATATGGGGTAAGTATATGTCTACTTTTGGGGTATTTAAGGAATTACCTCTACATTGTATTTTTTTGTAGCGGACTATATATGATTCAAGAATTATCCAAGAAATCATTTGGTTATCGAAACCTGAAAACGTACATGTCATCCCACACCGGTAAAATCTTGCCTGACTACCTACAACATCAACTTTAATTAGAATATCCAAACTAAGGTCTCGTCTATTTGATTCACTTTCTTTTCATAAAGCCCTACTATTAATGGCTTTTCAATATCAACAAGCTCCATCGTACGCTAAAGTCTTCAGGCTACTCACAAAAGTAAGGGGGTGTGGAAAACTAGAAGGGGGTTGAATAGTTTACCGCTTTTTAAAATTCTTTTTACTTGAATATCTTTTAAAACTTTACGTTTGCTTAAAGATATAAACACAACGTTATATATTCAATTCCTTGAAAAGCTTTACATGTGAATAACGATTCTAACTTTACTTGTTTGATTCTTTGAAAAGCTTTACTTATGATTAACAATCCTAACTTTGCTTGTTTAGTTCTTTGAAAAACTTTACGTTTCCTTAAAGATATAAACACAACTTTCATAGTTTAATTCTTTGGAAAACTTTACGTGTGATTAGCAATTCTAACTAAAGACAATATGTAATAAGCAAAGACAAAGAAAGAAACGATCAAACCACAACACGATTGTTTATCGTGGTTCGGCTACAAGGACTCTTTTTCCTTGCCCTACATCCACGCCCCGAGTTTCCAACTCGAGAGTTATAAGCACTAATCAACAAGCTCCTTTCACCGGCGGAGAAAACCTTTACAACGTCGCTTACACTTTTACCGACACTAAGCTAGATGTCGTGTTCTTTTACACGGGTACAACCACTCCCATCGTCGCTTACACTTTTACCGACACTAAGCTAGATGTTGAGTTCTTTACCAAGGGTACAACCACTCCCGTTAGTTCTTTTACAAGGGTACAACAACTCCCGACACACTATGTATTTTGAGGCCTAAAATACTAACCAACCACTTCTACATACATGATACAAATGAAGTATAAACTACCAAAGCTTATACATAACAAAACTAACAAGACTTGCAACTTTAGAGTTGAAGCTTGTAACTTCTTGAATGATCTTGTGAAGTCCCTTACTACATAAGAGAATCACACAAGTCAAATGTTACTAAGTTAGTTGAGAGAGTATATGAAAATATGTCCTAAAGGGGTGACGCAAAACTAACAAATGGTTTGGTATTTATAGCAAACCATTCTGCAGGTCTGGCGGATACGGCGGAACCCTCAGATGGGTTCCGCCCGTGTACCCCCAGGGTTCCGTCAGGGCTGCAGTTGGTTTTGCAATAAATCTTCCAAACCAAACAAGGTCACATCTCATTACTCCTAGTCAAACACAAAACTTGCAAGCAAACATATAGTTAGTCAAACACACTTTCTTACCATAAATGTATATTGACAAAGCTTGCCCTAAATGTGATGTGACATTACTATTTTAAGAAATAAATGTGATGTGACAAGACACTATCTAATTTAAGAAATAAAAACAATGTTTAGTTTAAAAGAAAATGTAAACCTTAGTTTAAACAAGACTTAAACACTTAAAGTGATGATTTACTCTTAGCTAAAGTTCATACTTTGTCATTAACAAAACTTAGCAAAGATCGTAAAATATAAATAACGTTTTTAGGCGATATTTGTATTCACAGGGTGGATCGACTTGCGCGATCGATTTCAGTCGGTCATGCTTGTTGTGGTGATTCGGTCACGGGACGACAAAAACCCAAATGGGTCGCTTGGTCGATCGATTCACATTTCCTTTTTGTTTGGCTTTTTTATCCATATTACCGTTGTATTGTGGACATTTGAAGTTCAAGACATAATAATAATAATAATAATAATAATAATAATAATAATAATAATAATAATAATAATAATAATAATAATAATAATAATAATAATAATAACAATAATAATAACAATAGGGTGGCACCGATATCCGGATTGGGACAGACTATGAATGCCAGGATTTACCGATGTGTTTTGTGTTACCGGTTGGGTGTTCCTCTTTTTACTGTCCAGATGCCAAGTTCAGCTTGTTCTAAGGTTTTTCCTGGAGATATTTTTGGAGATCATGCTGTATCGTGCGCAGCCTTAGTTGGTATTAAACATCGGCACAATGTTGTGCGTGATGTTCTTGTTGATATATGTTCTCGGTCTGGAGTTTCAGTTCGTAAGGAGGTGGATATTGGGCTTCATGGAGAGAGGGACAAAACCTTACGTCCGGCCGATATGTTACATTACTCTTGGGATGGTGGCCTTGATATTTGTGTTGATCTTACAGGATCGTCACCTTTGACACGTTCGTGTATGGTTGATTTTATGCCCGGTCGGGCGGTTATTGAAGCCGCACAACGCAAACGTGTCAAGTATGCAGCTAAATGCACTGATATTGGATATGGGTTCCTCCCCTTTTCATTCTCTTCTTTTGGAGAACTTGAAAAGGATGCAGTGACTTTATTAAAGCGCATTAGACGAGTCTCTATGACCCAAGAGATTGGAGCACGTGCTGCTCCACATATTTTTAGTAGGATTGGTTTTGCTGTAGCTAGAGGTGTGGGGGCTCAGTTGGTATCTCGGCTCCCCACTAATTTCTTGTAAAATCCTATTTGTTTTTCAATAAAGTGATGATTATAATAAAAAATAAATAAATAATAATAATAATAATAATAATAATAATAATAATAATAATAATAATAATAATAATAATAATAATAATAATAATAATAATAATAATAATAATAATAATAATAATAATAATAATAATAATAATAATAATAATAATGGACCTTTGCTTTGTAGCCGTTTAAAAAAAATCACACCATGAATTATTTCGAGATGTTTTTTGTCGATTCGTCTTCGGATGATGAAAATGAAGTTAGTACCGAGTTTTTGATGTTTGCGAAAGATTATTGGGAGGCTTATCAAGTGTCACAACCTAAAGAAACATGAAACCAAATTAGTAGGGATCGTTTGGGTGCTCATAACCTAAATGTTTTACGTGCATCGCCTCTTTTCAATGATCTCAAAACGGGGAGAGCACCGGATGTGGAATTCTTTGCTAACGGCGTGCCTTATAAATGAGGATATTATCTTGTTGATGGCATATATCCGGAATACTCTGTTATTGTGAAGTCCATTAAAAATTCAGGGACGCATAATCACAAGCGTCAATTGTATAAGAGGATGCATGAAGCAGTAAGAAAAGATGTGGGCCGTGATTTTGGTGTACTAAAGAAGAAGTTCCTAATGATTAAACATCCGGCTAAAGGATTTGACAAAGAGCGTCTTGGACATATAATGTACACATGCATCATATTACATAATATGATAATTCAAGACAAAGGGCGAACGATATCTCCCGAATTCTTTCCAGCAGAGCTGCACCGTTCTTATGATCCCTTAAGAACGCATGAGGAATCGTTGGAAATTACTAGGGAGATATGCGACAAAACAACTCATCATAACCTCAAAGCCGATTTGGTGGAAGACATTTGGCAGCATCATAATCCAAACTAGTCTAGGACAATTTCGCCAAACGAAATGTGTGCAATCAATGCTACCAAGCATTCCAGGAATGTGATATTTTTCCTAATGTGCCTTGAATAAGCGTGCAACGTCGTGGGTTGTCGGCCTACGTAAGAACTCTCGACTATATAATGCAATTATCGCATCGCAAAAATTATCAAGGCATCCACCTACAAAATTGTAACACCCCCAAAATCGGTACAGCGGAAGCATTCGGGTCATGGGGTGCTACTACATTGGAGATTACAACACAAGATAATAAAGAACGGAATACATACTCCGTTACAAATACATTTCATTAAAATTCATTCAAGTTTACATCAAGTTTTAAAATAAATAGATAAGCCCAACGTCAAATGGTCCCATAAAAACAAGTCATAATGTTGTGTAAAAACACTTAGGTAAATAGGTTATGACCATCGCCTTGCCATGCCTTGACAAAAATAAGCAGCTCAAACACCTGAGTAAAACATGCTAAAAGTCAGCAAAAAGCTGGTGAGTCTATAGGTTTATCAGTAAAGCAATGTGGACCAATAGTTTTGTGTACAAACATTACAACGCATATAATGTCATACAAAAATAATCTATCGCGCTAGCACTAAGTTCATGCAACCGAAGCTAAACAGCATAGTATGCCACAATGTAGCACATATAAATAATAGTGAGGGCCCATAGCAAGTGTTTAACCCAATACACTCGTAGTCCGACTTGGTATACGTTCGCATTGACCCGTCTGGCCAACCGAACGGGGGAGTTACCCCCAATAGATCTATCTATATCAATCGCGCTTCCTAACAGGAATTAACGGTTCATGAAAGTGGGCATAACAGTGGGTTCAGGGCTTAGGCTAACTACGCAATAGTGTTGCGAAATAATAGTATGGTCCAGAAAATGTTTTGCATGTTTCTCACCCCATAGTTTTGTAAACAAGTATAAGTAAAGTGGGGCTATAAACTCACCTTAGTGATTAGTAGTCGCGATAGCGAAAAGTCAAATAGTAATAGTGAGCGGCACCGACACGCGACCTAGAATAGTACGGCAATAATTTAGTTTAGAATACCAATTAAGACACAACGATGTTTTAATAAGTTAAAAGAAACTTAAAGAAATGTTCGTATCGTTGTTGCTTGTGTGGTTGGGTTTATGTTTGTAAGCAAATTTCCACGTGTATAATTTTTGATACATAGGAGTATATAACTCTTGGTTCGATAATAGTCGGCGACGAGGTGCGAGCAAGTAGCTTCAATAATAGTTTAAGTGTTGACGGAATATGTAACATTATCGTAATGAGATTATTAAGTATATTTATATATATGTCATGTAATAATAACCATTGAAAAGAGTGGTATATATAAAAAAAAATAATAAACTTCTACCTATATAATGTAAATTGACAAAACGCTCATTTCTAAAAATGTTAGTTATATATAAATTTCTTCGTGGTGGTCTTAATATGCGACGATGACTAAATTATATGCCTCGCTAAAAATAGAGTTTTAGTCATAAGTAAATAAGCAAAAGTCCGATTTTATTTTTATAAGCGAAATCTCAATTTAAATATATGCTTTCAAATAGTCTAAAAATTATACTTTCATGTATTGTTTCGTGGTTACCATTTTATAGTTTTAAATGGCAAGTATTGCTATTAAGGTTGAGTTGAGCTAATCAATCATATATATGTTTATAGTGTGGTTTGTGTCGATTTGTATATGACGGGAAAGTATGTTAACATTCATGGACGAGTAAATGATAAACCGGAAGTGAGTCTCTTATCTTTTACGTTTTTACTCGTATGATTTGTGTAACCCTTTTTATTTTCTACAAATGTTTACTACTAACGGATATATTAATTGGATCTTACGGCTGTAAATTTTGATTTAGATTATGAGGTAACATTGGGCCATTGTGGTTTGTTGGGCCATGAGTGGGCTGTTCCAAACTGAGCCATGAGTTGGGCTTTGCCCAACTGCTCTCGACATCACCCTGAGGTCACAACCAGGCGCACCATTCCACCAACAAAAATACACTACTCAAATTATTTACTTCTCATTATATACATATTAGTTGCTACAAGGGCGAGTTGGCAAGAAATTTTGGACATCATAGTTACTATAACTGATTCATATTAACTTTAAACTAAGAAGACCAATAGCATGTTTCATTTACTTAAAACAAATGTGAGACTTTCTCACAGCACTTTGGACTCGACAACAAAAAAAATATACGGCTATATTTTAAAGCAAAGGATTCGACAGCAGTATAACGCACCAAGTATCCAGTGTTGGTCCAAGTTTAGTTTTGGTTTGGTTTTGGTTAGTGTAGATCGAGCCACAGCAACACAACAACAATGACAGTAATAACAAAACATCTCATAGTTTCTCTATTTGCTTAGCATTAGTCTAGTTATTTCATAACATAAATACCCTTTTGTCTAATATGAGATTTTTAGTAGCAGTACACACAAGAAAAATACATCTCGACACAAAAAAAAAAAAAAAAAAAAAAAAAAAAAAAAAAAAAAATACAATACCAACTCAAAATCTAGTTCTTATCATCACAATTTATTTATGAGAAATCCAAGTTTCATCTAACAACAAAATTTATGTCGAACCTTAATTAAATCATAACAATTCAAGATCAAAGTTTCTCTTCAATTAAACTGTACCACAACACAATTTTTATCACCAATTTCAAAAGCCCTATGTTTTCTTCTATCAATTTCATCTATCACCAATTGTATTAAAAAAAATTTCGATTCAAAATTAATTCAAACATATTCATTTTTTTAACATTTTCTTTAATTAAATCATACCACAATGTCTAATTTATCTTTAATTACAAAAGCCCTATCAATTTAATATCCAATAATCAAACATAAAAATTAGGGTTTCTTCAGATTAAAATTAATTCAATAACATTTTAAAAAGAAAAATAACCAAACATATACATAATCGAATTTATAAACAAGGTTTGAGATTTCTTACAAATCTTTGAAGCAATTACAAGAAGAAGATCCAATCCAAGCCCCAAGCAAGCAATCCACACCAAGGAAGTTGTGGTGCCATTATGGGTCGGATGGAATAAAAAGGAAAAAAAATGGAAACCCTAAAACTTGCCTCTGATTTTTGAAATTCGTTTTTATCTATAAATGGGCTAAAAACAAATCTTTTGAGTCTTCCTCTTGTCACCCGTGACTCCCCTTGGCTGGAAAAAAAAAAAGATTGACAGCGGGAAAGTACCCCTTGGCGTGCAAGGGTTATCTTTGGAGAGCAATTCGAGGCTTCAAATGTATTTTTAATCACGTGATTCTTGGTTTTCTTCTTCTTCTTTTTTTTTTTTTTTTTTTTTTTTTTTTTTCTTTTTTTTTTTTTTTTTTTTTGTTCTTGAGATCCGAATTTTGGAAAGGGGGAGAGAGAGATCTGGTTTCTTGAAGATAATATGCGTTTGGGGAAGGGAGAAAAAGATGGGTACGTGTATATATTTTTATTTTGAGGCGTGTGGGATTTTTCTTTACTTCGTTTCATTATTTTTTTTTTTATTTTTTTTATAAACGTATATAATAATTAAAGGTGAAAAACAAATGTTATTTAACGTTTATTTTTGGTCTTATATATCCCGTGTTTCGCTGAGTTTTGCTGTAACGCAATATTTTTGGTCTGACGCGAATGTGAAAAATATATCTGCGGTAAACGTCTTAATAATGGTATTATAAGAACGTATTTAGTACCATTTATTAATTATTGTATTGTTGCCGTAATTAAAGCACTGTCGGTACGCGTGTCGTGCTGTGCTCGAGATAAAATCTCGGTTCGGTAAATAAATATCAGTATAGGTCAGAAAATAATATTTTCACATTTTCTGATAACATGGTCACTGTAACGAGTCACAGTATGCGGGTTTGCTACCCGATATAGTTATGCAAGCTTATAAACGCTTATTTAATATAGTTGAGCAATAATAAATTAATATTTATTATTAAATAAAGGGTGTAAAATTACCGTTTGTCACATCCTTCCCGCCTTGGAATGTAACCGCCCTCGGTTTCACTTAGAATTACTCACGGGTGTCGAGAAAAGATGAGGATATTTGCGCTTGATTTCGTCTTCACGCTCCCACGTGAATTCGGGACCTCTACGAGAGTTCCAACGGACCTTGATAATAGGAATGCGGCTTTGCTTAAGCCGTTTGACCTCTCGGTCAACAATTTCAACCGGTTCTTCAATAAAGTTCAATCTTTCGTCGATTTGGATTTCTTCCAAGGGAATAGCAAGAGTTTCGTTTGAGAGACATTTCTTCAAGTTGCACACATGAAACACGTTGTGCACAGAATTGAGTTCTTGTGGTAGTTCGAGTCGATAGGCTACCGGCCCGATTCTGGCTAGAATCTTGAAAGGTCCAATGTAACGGGGATTTAGTTTCCCACGTTTCCCAAAACGGATCACACCTTTCCAAGGTGAAACTTTTAACATGACTCTATCTCCAACTTGAAACTCAAGTGGTTTTCGTCTCTTGTTCGCGTAGCTCTTTTGGCGATCTCGTGCAGCTTGTAACCGGTTCTTAATTTGTACAATCTTTTCAGTAGTTTCTTGTACCAAGTCAGGACCAGTAATCTGGCTTTCTCCGACTTCAGCCCAGCAAATTGGTGATCTGCACTTCCTTCCGTAAAGTGCTTCATATGGTGCAGCTTTGATGCTTGTGTGATAGCTGTTATTGTAAGAAAACTCGGCTAGTGGCAAATGCCTATCCCAACCATTTCCAAAATCTATCACGCACGCTCGCAGCATATCCTCCAAAGTTTGGATGGTCCTCTCACTTTGACCGTCTGTTTGAGGATGATATGCAGTGCTCATGTCAAGATTACTTCCCATTGCATCTTGAAGTGATCTCCAGAATTTTGACGTGAAACGGCTATCTCTATCAGAGATGATAGAAATTGGGACACCATGTCGTGCTACAATTTCTTTTATGTATAGCCGTGCAAGTTTATCCATGCTTTCGTTTTCCTTGATTGGTAGGAAGTGGGCGGACTTGGTAAGACGATCAACGATTACCCAGATGGTGTCGTAACCGCTGGATGTCCTTGGTAACTTGGTGATAAAGTCCATAGTTATGCGTTCCCACTTCCATTCGGGAATCTCTGGTTGGACCAGTAAACCTGATGGGCGTTGATGTTCAGCCTTGACTTTGGAACAAGTCAAGCATTGACTGACATACATCGCAATGTCGGCCTTCATGTTGGGCCACCAGTATAATTTCTTTAGGTCAAGGTACATTTTGTCGGCTCCAGGGTGTATAGAGTATCTAGACTTGTGGGATTCGTGCATGATGAGATCACGCATCCCTCCGTAAAGTGGAACCCAACTTCTGTCCTTGAAGCACAACGTCCCATCAGACCTCTTTACAAAACCATTTTCATTCTCTGGCATACCATAGATTTTCTCGTTGGGTCTATTCTCTTCCTTGAGTGCCTCAGTCTGAGCCTCAAGGATTTTTGATGGGAGAGGTGAAACGATTGTCATACCTAAGGATCGCACCCTCAGGGGTTTCGGTCTATCTTTTCGACTAAGAGCATCCGCTACCACATTTGCTTTACCAGGATGGTACCGGATCTCGCAATCATAGTCGCTGAGCAATTCTAGCCAACGGCGTTGCCTCATGTTGAGCTCCTTTTGGTCAAGGATATATTGTAAGCTCTTGTGATCTGTATACACAACACACTTGGTACCATAAAGGTAGTGTCTCCAGATTCTGAGTGCAAATACCACTGCTCCCAGTTCTAAGTCGTGTGTTGTGTAATTCTTCTCGTGTTTCTTCAGTTGGCGTGAGGCATACGCTATCACCTTTTCCCGTTGCATAAGTACAGCTCCTAAGCCGCTATGCGAAGCGTCGCAATAAACCACAAAATCTTCACTGCCCTCAGGTAGGGCCAATATAGGCGCACTGCACAATTTATGCTTAAGGAGTTGAAAAGCTTCTTCTGCTTTATCACACCATTCAAACTTTTCACTCTTCTGGGTTAGCTTGGTTAAAGGTTTTGCTACTTTGGAGAAACCTTCGATGAACCTACGGTAATAACCAGCAAGTCCTAGGAATTGGCGTATTTCGGTGGGTGTGGTAGGTGTCGCCCAATCCTTTATTGCTTCGATCTTTGCAGGATCCACGTGAATGCCCTGACTATCAATCACGTGACCCAGAAATTGCACTTTTGGTATCCAAAAATCACACTTCGAAAATTTTGCATACAACTCCTCCTTCTTTAGCAACTCTAAAATTTGTCTAAGGTGTTCCTCGTGCTCCTTTTTGCTTTTGGAGTAAATCAGGATGTCGTCGATAAAGACAATCACAAATTTGTCCAAGTACGGCTTGCATACCCGATTCATGAGGTCCATGAATACTGCAGGGGCATTGGTCAAACCGAATGGCATAACTTGGAATTCATAATGACCGTATCGAGTTCTGAATGCGGTTTTTGGGATATCTTCTTCCCGAACTCTAAGTTGATGGTATCCTGATCTCAAGTCGATTTTAGAGTAGACGCATGAACCTTGAAGTTGGTCGAATAGGTCGTCAATTCTCGGGAGTGGGTATCGGTTTTTAATGGTTAGTTTGTTTAGTTCCCTGTAGTCAATACACATCCTGAAAGACCCATCCTTCTTTTTCACAAACAAGACTGGAGCTCCCCAAGGCGAGGAACTTGGCCTGATGAACCCTTTTTCTGAAAGTTCTGACAACTGGTCTGAGAGTTCTTGTAATTCCGTTGGGGCTAATCGATAGGGCGCTCGTGCCACAGGTGCAGCACCAGGCACTAAGTCAATACGGAATTCGACCTGTCAAGTTGGTGGAAGTCCAGGTAAGTCTTCAGGAAAGACTTCTGGGAAGTCTCTCACGATTGGTACGTCTTCCAAACGTTTTTCCTCTGACTCATTTCCTTCCTTCTCGGTAACTTGCGCCAGAAAGAGATGACATCCTTTTTCGATGTACTTTTGGGCCTTGGTGCAAGAGATGATGTTTAGTCTAGACGCGTTTCTTCTATCTCTCCTGTCACCTTCTACGATTAGGACTTCGTCCCCATATGGTAGGCGAACGATCTTCTCATCGCAAATGATGGAGGCATGATACTTCGATAACCAATCCATGCCGACAATTACATCAAAACTACCTAGTTCAACGGGCATGAGGTCGATATTGAAGGGGTGCTTTAATAGGTTTAAGGTACAACCTCTAATGACAGTGTCTACCCTTTCTATGTTTCCATTAGCTAACTCCACATTGTATATGATGTCTAAAGTGGTCGGGGCAATACCAAGAAGTGGACTAAATGCAGTTGAAACAAAACTTCTATCTGCCCCAGTATCAAACAATATGGATGCATAACGGTTATTTAAAAGGAACATACCCGTCACAACGTTCGGGTCCTCTTGGGCTTCTACTTTGCCCACAGCGTAGACCCTCCCACGGGCTCCTCCTCCATTGCCTTGATTTCCTTGATGCCCAGCAGCTCCATGATTCCCACCGTTTCCTTGGTTCCTCTGATTACCCTGATTACCATGGTTACCTTGGTTACCTCGGTTACCTCTATTTCCTTGATTCCTGGGCTTTCGGCACTCATTCCGATAATGCCCTTTTTCACCACATCCAAAACATGTTATTTCAGCCTTCGGGTTGTTAGTTGGTGCAACTTGTGCATTAGCGAGGGGCCTTGCCTTGCAATCCCGGGTCATGTGTCCTATCTTTTGGCACTTGTGACACTTGACCGTGCACCGACCATTGTGGTGCAACTTGCAGCGGTTACACAATGGCAATTTGCCCTCATACGCTTTCTTTTCTGTTGGTCCAGCAGCGTAAACTTTAGCAACTTCTTGCCTTTTGTTTGAGTGGTGGTTAGTGTGGTTGTTTCGGGAGTGGTCATCCCATTTTCTTTTGTTTGTCACCACTGCTCCGACTGAGTCTTCAATCATTTGGTCAGTCAGTTTGTTGGCCAACTCCATAGTCTCATGGAGATCAGCAGCCTTAGAGGTAGTGACATTCCCCTTGACATATGGGTGTAGCCCTCCAATGTACCTTTCCAGCAAGCGAGCTTCAGTCGGTACCATTTCAGGACATAGTAAGACTAACTCTTGAAAACGTTGGTTATATGTGGCCATGTCTGTGCCTTGCACTTTGAGATTCCAAAATTCAGCCTCCAACTTCATGACCTCATTGCGAGGGCAATACTTCCTGAGCATCATTTCCTTGAAATTTTCCCATGGCATTGCATAGGCGGCATCATGGCCAGCCGACTTCAGATAGTTGTTCCACCAGGTCAAAGCAGCATTCTTGAAGGTAAATGATGCAAATTTAACCCTGTCTTCATCCGCACATCTGCAGATTCGGAATACAGTTTCCAACCTTTCCAACCACCTGACCAAAACAACAGCTCCTTCGTTTCCCTCAAAATAATCTGTCATGAGCTTTTTGAATTCCTGATAGTTACAGCCACGGTTATTGTTGTTTGCCGGTCTAGAGGTTCCGACATCAGTAGTTGAATTGTTCACATTTGCTGCAGCCAGTGCTGCTGCCACTCGCTCTTCAACTAGTTGGTCGAGCATGGCTTGATCTACAACAGGTGGAGTTGTTGCAGTAGTTCTGGCGGAAACTGGGTTAGCACGAGTAGATTTAGTTGCTTTCCGTTTGGGAGCCATATTGCTACGTAAAAAAAAATAGAGAGAATAAATAAGATTTCATAACAAGAGTTTGTCATCATGTAAGAGTATAGTCATCACAAGTAGAGTATAATGATAAAATCAATTATAGAGAGAATGGCACAATAGAATAACCAACCAAGCTTGTTATAGATTAAAATCGATATGCGTTCACAAAATTACAAGCTCATGGTGTAACGAAAGAAAAGTACAAGTCTCGAATACATAAACGGAAATATAAGTCTCGAATGAAAGAGAAAAGTACAACAAATACTAAACTTGCATCATCTAATACAACAACACTACTCAACGCGAAGTCGCTCCATGCCTAACACCAGCTCTGCCTGTGTGGTCTCCAACTGCTCCAACCGCCTACTAGAGTCCTGGATAATCGTCAGGTGTGCTCCAAGCCTATTCCCCAATGATGCGATCCTCTGCTCCTGTGCATGTACTAAGTCTCTGGTCAACTCCAAATCTGAGATACGTCTCCTAGCAGCTAGAATCTCATACTGGTCCTCCTGTCCAGCTCTAGTCAACCTAGCAATCTGAGACTCCATATCATGCATCTGGTGCCACTGACGCCATGCAGTATCCCAGACTGATGTCAACTCACTCCGCATCATCCCCACACAATGGCGCATACCCTCAAGCTCACTACCTAACATACCAGTACTGTCATCCAATCTTCCTAACCTATCCAACTGCTCAGTATGCTCCTCAAGTAAGCTCTCATGTGACCCCAGTAAAACAAAGATCTGCTCCAACCCAGTCACCTCTCCATCCTCCACTGGCGAAGCAACCGGTGGGTGTGGAAACTTGAACAGATGGTGATGGTGGCACAAAAGAAGGCGAAGAAGGTGTATAATCTGGACTCACAGCACGAGGTGCGGCACTAAACACACACTCAACATCCCTCCAAATCTCACCATTAATCTCCTCCTCATGAACTCTCCTCGATCCCTGCCCAATCTCAAAAGTGGAAGGAACAACCCCTAAACCCTTCTCCAAAGTATGGAGTGTAACAGCTCCCTGACCCAAACCTGATGGTATATCATCATCTGTATCACCTCCCTGAATCTGTGCATCTCTCGAACTCTGTCCCATCTCACAGGTGATCGGCACATCCTCAAGGATAATCTCCAGTGGTCTCATACTCCCATCTGTACCTGTATGCTCAGTGATGTGCTCAACCGGTGCAGTCTCATCAGGTGTAACCTCAGCTGGTAGAGGTTCCTCTTCGGGATCTTCCTCCGAATCAGTCTCAATAGCTCTCCTCAATCTCTGATGTGGAGGGGAGTGAGGCAGTGGTGAAGTAGGAGTATGCTCATATGATGATCGAGTCCTCCTACGGGGCACTGATGATAAAGCAGATGTTAGGTGTATGTTACGCCCTCGGACTCTCCTGTAAGAAGCCCGACGTCTGATAGTAGGGTTCTGAGTATGAATGGACTGAGTGGTAGTGATGTCAGTAGTGGGCTGAGTAGGTGCATGATCAGTAATAGTAGTGGATGCAGGCTGAGTAGGAAATGATGGAGCAGGCACAGACTCAGTGATGTCAGGATCTGAAGCATGAAAATCCTGAAGTATGATGTATGGATGCTCTGAGTCTGGTGTGATCTGGAACGGTGGAGTGTCAACGGAAGGCATAGTCTGTGACACATACAGTATAAGTGTGTAAGTATATGTAGAATACTCATAGTAAATAATATAAGTTAAGTGCGTATAAGAATACATATAGTGCATATAGTCAAGTAAGATCATCAAATAGTAAAGCATGATTAAGGCAAGTAAAGTGGCAAGTAAGGCAGGCAGGCAAGTGGTGGTCATAGGGACTTGTTTTTGTAAAAAGCGGTTATAGTTTAGGATTTATATGTACCTAGTTCTCTATAACCTTGGCTCTGATGCCAATCTGTAACACCCCCAAAATCGGTACAGCGGAAGCATTCGGGTCATGGGGTGCTACTACATTGGAGATCACAACAGAAGATAATAAAGAACGGAATACATACTCCGTTACAAATACATTTCATTAAAATTCATTCAAGTTTACATCAAGTTTTAAAATAAATAGATAAGCCCAACGTCAAATGGTCCCATAAAAACAAGTCATAATGTTGTGTAAAAATACTTAGGTAAATAGGTTATGACCATCGCCTTGCCATGCCTTGACAAAAATAAGCAGCTCAAACACCTGAGTAAAACATGCTAAAAGTCAGCAAAAAGCTGGTGAGTCTATAGGTTTATCAGTAAAGTAATGTGGACCAATAGTTTTGTGTACAAACATTACAACGCATATAATGTCATACAAAAATAATCTATCGCGCTAGCACTAAGTTCATGCAACCGAAGCTAAACAGCATAGTATGCCACAATGTAGCACATATAAATAATAGTGAGGGCCCATAGCAAGTGTTTAACCCAATACACTCGTAGTCCGACTTGGTATACGTTCGCATTGACCCGTCTGGCCAACCGAACGGGGGAGTTACCCCCAATAGATCTATCTATATCAATCGCGCTTCCTAACAGGAATTAACGGTTCATGAAAGTGGGCATAACAGTGGGTTCAGGGCTTAGGTTAACTACGCAATAGTGTTGAGAAATAATAGTATGGTCCAGAAAATGTTTTGCATGTTTCTCACCCTATAGTTTTGTAAACAAGTATAAGTAAAGTGGGGCTATAAACTCACCTTAGTGATTAGTAGTCGCGATAGCGAAAAGTCAAATAGTAATAGTGAGCGGCACCGACACGCGACCTAGAATAGTACGGCAATAATTTAGTTTAGAATACCAATTAAGACACAACGATATTTTAATAAGTTAAAAGAAACTTAAAGAAATGTTCGTATCGTTGTTGCTTGTGTGGTTGGGTTTATGTTTGTAAGCAAATTTCCACGTGTATAATTTTTGATACATAGGAGTATATAACTCTTGGTTCGATAATAGTCGGCGACGAGGTGAGAGCAAGTAGCTTCAATAATAGTTTAAGTGTTGACGGAATATGTAACATTATCGTAATGAGATTATTAAGTATATTTATATATATGTCATGTAATAATAACCATTGAAAAGAGTGGTATATATAAAAAAAAATAATAAACTTCTACCTATATAATGTAAATTGACAAAACGCTCATTTCTAAAAATGTTAGTTATATATAAATTTCTTCGTGGTGGTCTTAATATGCGACGATGACTAAATTATATGCCTCGTTAAAAATAGAGTTTTAGTCATAAGTAAATAAGCAAAAGTCCGATTTTATTTTTATAAGCGAAATCTCAATTTAAATATATGCTTTCAAATAGTCTAAAAATTATACTTTCATATATTGTTTCGTGGTTACCATTTTATAGTTTTAAATGGCAAGTATTGCTATTAAGGTTGAGTTGAGCTAATCAATCATATATATGTTTATAGTGTGGTTTGTGTCGATTTGTATATGACGGGAAAGTATGTTAACATTCATGGACGAGTAAATGATAAACCGGAAGTGAGTCTCGTATCTTTTACGTTTTTACTCGTATGATTTGTGTAGCCCTTTTTATTTTCTACAAATGTTTACTACTAACGGATATATTAATTGGATCTTACGGCTGTAAATTTTGATTTAGATTATGAGGTAACATTGGGCCATTGTGGTTTGTTGGGCCATGAGTGGGCTGTTCCAAACTGAGCCATGAGTTGGGCTTTGCCCAACTGCTCTCGACATCACCCTGAGGTCACAACCAGGCGCACCATTCCACCAACAAAAATACACTACTCAAATTATTTACTTCTCATTATATACATATTAGTTGCTACAAGGGCGAGTTGGCAAGAAATTTTGGACATCATAGTTACTATAACTGATTCATATTAACTTTAAACTAAGAAGACCAATAGCATGTTTCATTTACTTAAAACAAATGTGAGACTTTCTCACAGCACTTTGGACTCGACAACAAAAAAAATATACGGCTATATTTTAAAGCAAAGGATTCGACAGCAGTATAACGCACCAAGTATCCAGTGTTGGTCCAAGTTTAGTTTTGGTTTGGTTTTGGTTAGTGTAGATCGAGCCACAGCAACACAACAACAATGACAGTAATAACAAAACATCTCATAGTTTCTCTATTTGCTTAGCATTAGTCTAGTTATTTCATAACATAAATACCCTTTTGTCTAATATGAGATTTTTAGTAGCAGTACACACAAGAAAAATACATCTCGACACAAAAAAAAAAAAAAAAAAAAAAAAAAAAAAAAAAAAAAATACAATACCAACTCAAAATCTAGTTCTTATCATCACAATTTATTTATGAGAAATCCAAGTTTCATCTAACAACAAAATTTATGTCGAACCTTAATTAAATCATAACAATTCAAGATCAAAGTTTCTCTTCAATTAAACTGTACCACAACACAATTTTTATCACCAATTTCAAAAGCCCTATGTTTTCTTCTATCAATTTCATCTATCACCAATTGTATTAAAAAAAATTTCGATTCAAAATTAATTCAAACATATTCATTTTTTTAACATTTTCTTTAATTAAATCATACCACAATGTCTAATTTATCTTTAATTACAAAAGCCCTATCAATTTAATATCCAATAATCAAACATAAAAATTAGGGTTTCTTCAGATTAAAATTAATTCAATAACATTTTAAAAAGAAAAATAACCAAACATATACATAATCGAATTTATAAACAAGGTTTGAGATTTCTTACAAATCTTTGAAGCAATTACAAGAAGAAGATCCAATCCAAGCCCCAAGCAAGCAATCCACACCAAGGAAGTTGTGGTGCCATTATGGGTCGGATGGAATAAAAAGGAAAAAAAATGGAAACCCTAAAACTTGCCTCTGATTTTTGAAATTCGTTTTTATCTATAAATGGGCTAAAAACAAATCTTTTGAGTCTTCCTCTTGTCACCCGTGACTCCCCTTGGCTGGAAAAAAAAAAAGATTGACAGCGGGAAAGTACCCCTTGGCGTGCAAGGGTTATCTTTGGAGAGCAATTCGAGGCTTCAAATGTATTTTTAATCACGTGATTCTTGGTTTTCTTCTTCTTCTTTTTTTTTTTTTTTTTTTTTTTTTTTTTTTTTTTTTTTTTTTTTTTTGTTCTTGAGATCCGAATTTTGGAAAGGGGGAGAGAGAGATCTGGTTTCTTGAAGATAATATGCGTTTGGGGAAGGGAGAAAAAGATGGGTACGTGTATATATTTTTATTTTGAGGCGTGTGGGATTTTTCTTTACTTCGTTTCATTATTTTTTTTTTTATTTTTTTTATAAACGTATATAATAATTAAAGGTGAAAAACAAATGTTATTTAACGTTTATTTTTGGTCTTATATATCCCGTGTTTCGCTGAGTTTTGCTGTAACGCAATATTTTTGGTCTGACGCGAATGTGAAAAATATATCTGCGGTAAACGTCTTAATAATGGTATTATAAGAACGTATTTAGTACCATTTATTAATTATTGTATTGTTGCCGTAATTAAAGCACTGTCGGTACGCGTGTCGTGCTGTGCTCGAGATAAAATCTCGGTTCGGTAAATAAATATCAGTATAGGTCAGAAAATAATATTTTCACATTTTCTGATAACATGGTCGCTGTAACGAGTCACAGTATGCGGGTTTGCTACCCGATATAGTTATGCAAGCTTATAAACGCTTATTTAATATAGTTGAGCAATAATAAATTAATATTTATTATTAAATAAAGGGTGTAAAATTACCGTTTGTCACAAAAATATTAAATAGTAAATAAGAAAATAATGAAAACTTTATCAAAAAAGACCGAATTAAATAAATGAAAATGACAAGGTTAACCTGACGTTCTTCGTGCCATGTTTAAATAGTCATCATATCTATCCGGAGTTCACCTGTTGCGAGTTGCCGAATGGCCGATGTGCATCTTTGTAACGCCGTGAAACTTTTCTTTCCCCTCGCGTCTTCACCCTCTTGAAAATATTCGAAATTCGCTTCAATATCACCAACAATTTTTAAAAACAAGCTTTTAGTCATACGAAAACGGTCACGAAAAACATGGGCGGGAAACTTTGGTTGTTTGACGAAATAGTCATTCATTAGAGTTTGTAAAGCTTTTTCACGAAAACAGGTGTTATACTTCCAGATTTCGGTAGTGCTTGCCTTGTCTTTAATGGATTCGTACGCAGCTAATAGGTTTCTAGGATACTTCCGGATAACAATAGTTCGAAAGAGTCGGCGGGAAAAACTAACTCGTCCCCTCGGATGAAGAAGAGGAGGATGAAGATATTTTGTTTAGAGTATTGTGGGTGATTTTTTGTTTGAAATTATGTTAAATAAAATGTGAAGTGTTTATTTATAAAGGAACTTTTTTTTTTTTTTTTTGAAATCCAAATGGTCAAAAATATCTTTTTTATAGCCATTGAACGGCTCTTTTTTTCTTCCACTATCTTCATGCTTCATCAGCATACATTGCCGTGCACTCCCTTGCCGAATCCATGCCTCATTAGTGGCGGCGGTGTTCATGGGCGACATGGGGCATGCCAAACCCGATCCCACTGCCACCCCCTAAACATCAAACTCTCCATCCACCTCCAAAACGCACATGCATGTTCATAAATAATGTCACAACATGTGTTCTTGTACTACCTCCGTTCCACAATAAGTGTCCAGTTTGAATTTTCAAAGTCTTTCTCATTCAAATTTGACCATAAATATTTTTATTTGTGTTATGTTATACTTGATGAAAAATATATGAATGGATTGAGTTTTAAATGTATTTTCATTGATATAATTTTCATCAATTATTATATAACACAAATAATAATATTTATGGTCAAAGTTGAATGTGAAAGACTTTGAAAATTCAAAGTGGACACTTATTGTGGGACGGAGGGAGTACTATTCTGCATCCATACATAATATGGAGTTAATGGACTAATGAAATTAAAGTCATCTTGAATGTTAAGATTTTAAAAGAGGTCAAGTTTACATGCATTACTTCGTCACGTCTCATGCCAGTTGCCATGCGTGTAGCGTGTATCTATGCATGTGTTTTTCATGTCTGCGTGTATCTATGAATGGTCACTGTCATGCTTTTAAGGAAAGAAAAAAAAAATTGTTCATGATGAACATATATGTGTACATGCCACCTCTAGCATTTGTCTTTCACTGTTGAAAGGGCATGACGAAGTACAAAAACAATGGAATACTTGTGTGAAAAGTATTTAAGAATGAGGTACAAACAAAAGCCAATATTTGTCGCATTGTCGCAACGATGAATTTATCCAGTTTCGTGATCACATTTTTCCAAATCATTTTTTTATTAGTACGAAAAATAAAACGAAGAAGATGATAAACGAACGACAAAATGGTTGGCAAGTAAAACGTGTTTATCGTATTCATGGCTTATGATCAACTACATGATGTTAGTTGCCACTTCTGGCACTAATTAGACATACGCGATTATACTGCCTTGTTATGTCAAATACAATGTTATGGATACCACATTAACTTATGGGATAAGTGAATATTTAAAATTTTATAGATTATGCCTTGTTTTCTTTTAAAAGCAAAGATAAATATATTAAAGCACCAAAGAAAAAACTATCCCACATGGGCTCTAAAGACGGAGCACCAAACAAAAACAAAAAATCTAAAACGTAACTAAACTAATAACCAAAAAACTACACTACCATATCCGGACACATCTACAGCTCCATGAGGATTCGAAACCCATCCGCACCACTTCAGGTTGGAACGAGAACATCTATTGGAAATCCAAAGACGAGAAAGTCTTTGTCTAGATAGGAAAATGTCTTCTTGTCTGACACTGTCCACATCATGCAGGGAAGCATGCAAAATCCAATTTCTCCAATGCCATATAGACCACATAGCAACATAACAAACCCCATGTAGAGACTTTGAAACAAATTTACTCTCAATAGAATGACTTTTCCTAGAATTATATCTCGAAGAGAAGTATCTGGCGAGGAGCGAATCCTCCACCAACTCCATATTTTTGACCAAACACTAGAAAAAATAGTATTGATGTGCTTATGAAGCAAGATTCTATTTTGGAATGTGTGATTGATCCCACATGTGCTACTAAAATCGCCCAAGGCAATATTACTCTTGGGAGCACATGTAGGATCAATCACACGTTCCAAAATAGAATCTTGCTCCATAAGCACATCAAAACTATTTATCAAATCAAAAAGGTTAGTTCTAGTAATATTCCTAGTTCTTCTAATCTGGGAAAATGAGAAAAAAAGGCGGGTAATCCGTTTTCTGAAGTTGGCGATGTGGTAGTCTCTGATAGTGAGGATGATGATGTGTTGGATTATCCCAACGTAACTAATTATTCTGGTGGTGAAGGGAACCCGAAGAGTTTTTTGGAGCAATGGAGAGAGGATACATACGACAAGGCTGCTGGGCATCCATGACATCAGACTTGGACAGGTTATTCTTCTTTTGATTTGCATAGATTTTGATGTGTCTTAGTTTATGCTAGTTTATTTTACCAGAGTGGAAGTTCTCTTTTACACACACACACACACACACACACACACACACACACACACACACACAAGTTTATGCTAGTTCATGTTTGGTAGTTAAGTTGTTTGTAGCTAGTTTATCGTTTGTAGCCTGTCATAAATGATCTACTGGTTGTTCAAGCATTTGTTAGAGGTTAATTTGGTACTTCAACCACATTTCATTGTACCTAACAGTTTGTTTTTTGTTTTTTTTTTTGTTTTTGTGTTTTTTTTTGTAAAGGGTCTCCACTCTATAAAATATATTAAAAAAAAAAAAAAAAAAAAAAAAAAAAAAGTTATCATTATTGTAGACAAAAGTTTAGATCATCTCAAATTTAATGGAGTGTTCAAATGAGAAATCAAATTTATGTAAGAACACGAGAAGCAATCCTAACCATTCATTTTATCCTCCTTTAACTTTGTTCTAAGGGCTAATATTAGTTAATTAATTTTTTGAAAACTTTGAAAACTTTCCGAAAATTAAAAAAAAAATCCGAAAAATTTTTTCCCGAAATTTTTTTTTAAGAAATTTTTTTTCCCGAAATTTTTTTTTCTGAAAATTTTTTTCCGAAAAAAATTTTTACCAAACTTTTTTTCCGAAATAAATTTATTCAAAAAATTGTTTTTCGAAAAAAAAAATTCCCGAAAATTTTTTTTCCCGAAATTTTTTTTCTGAAATCTTTTTTCGTCACATGTGGAAAAAAAGTCACGTGTGAAAAAAAAAAATCGTCACGTGAAAAAAAAATTCGTCGCATGTGAATTTTTTTTTTCATCACATGTGAAAAAAAATAAATTTCCGACACATGTGAAAAAAAAAATTCGTCACATGTAAAAAAATAAATTTCCGTCACATGTGAAAAAAAATTCGTCACATGTGAAAAAAAATTCATCACTTGTCAAAAAAAAATTTGAAGAAATTTTTTTCAAAATTTATCAAAAAAATTTTCGAAATTTTTTTGAAAATTTTTAAAAAAATTTCCGATTCGTTTTTGAAATCTTTTTGAAATTATTCAAAAAAAATCCTTTAACTTTAATTCAGTTATGAAAGTTACAATAATAGTCCATGTCGTTTGGGTTGACTTTCACCTTTAGTCCTTTGACTCTATTTTTATTTTTTCGCCCGTGTTTACACGTTTTGGTCCGTTTACAAGTTTTCTTTCGTTTTTTCACTTTTATAAAAAAAATCGAATAAAATTCTAAAAAGAAAAATTTTTCAAAAAAATCAAATAAATTTTTTTTCGAATAAATATTTTTTCTAAAATATATTTTTTTTGTCAAAAATATTTTAGAAAAAATATTTAAAAAAAAATCAAAAAAATATTTTTTTTATTCAAATTTTTTTCTAAAATTTTTTTATTTTTTTTTCTAAAAAAATTTTAGAAAAAAAATATTTTTCTAAAAAATTTCCGAAAAAAAATATTTTTTAGATAGTTTAGAAAAAATATTTTTTTTCGAAAATATTTTAGAAAAAATATTTTTTTAAAAAAAATTTCGAAAAAATATTTTTTTTATTCAAATATTTTTCTAAAAAAAGTTTATATTTTTTCTAAAATAATTTTAGAAAAAAAATATTTTTCTAAAAAAAATTCGAAAAAAAATATTTTTTCTAAAAAATATATTTTTTCGAAAATATTTTATTCAAATATTTTTTTTTAAAAAATTTTGAAAAAAAAATATTTTTTCTATAAAATATTTTTTTCGAAAATATTTTAGAAAAAATATTTTTTTTCGAAAATATTTTAGAAAAATATTTTTTATAAAATTTTATTTGATTTTTTTTTTTTTATAAAAGTGGAAAAACGGAAGAAAACGTGTAAAAACGGACCAAAACGTATAAAACGGATGAAAGAGTGAAAATAAAGTCAATGGACTAAAGGTGAAAGTCAACCCAAACGACAAGGACCGTTATTGTATCTTTTGTAACTGAAATAAAGTTAAAGGATGATTGGTAAAAACAGACGCAAACCACAGGGACCAATAATGTATATTTTTTAAAATGTTTACCTACAAACCGGTAAATCAGGTAAAAATCCGATCAACATTACGTATCTTTAGCCAAGTTTAAAAGTTTGTTAGCGATATAAGGACTATTTTTAGTAGGTTACGTATTTCAGTACTTTTGAGAAAGTATGTTGCGTATCTACAAACTTAGTCTCCTGATGTATATGTGCAGTGTGAGTTGGATTTACCTCGTAACCTGATAATCCGAACCACCTGACCCGACAACCCAATTTCTTATCGGGTCAGGTTGCAGGACACTTTTTAAAAAGCAAAAATTGCGGCAGTGTCCCTGCAAGACTCACTGTGTCTCTATATACCCATACTTTTTCCACATCTCAATTCTACCCAACATCTCAAGTATATATTTACGCGACATTCACATACATTACGTGTCCCAGTCCCATTGGATGAAGAAATAAAAAAATAAAACAATATTGACTTTTATAATACGTCGTGTACAAAAATACACTACATACACGAGATTAAATTTAAACCAACTTTGACAATTGAAATAGTAGTGCATGTGTAATTATTTACAAAAAACACCCTTTAACTTTTTAATAATTACAACTTTTTTATATAACAAACTTTATTCGCCAAATATTTAGTAAATATCTATCGAATTCTTTGATGAAAAAATATCGTTGCGAAGAGCTCTAAATTACAAACAAAACAAGCCTAATATTAATATGCTTTTTACGTACGTACGATTTTATAAAAAATGTTAAAGTTTGATATAAATATATTTAAAAAAAAACAAAAAAAAAACTTTCAAAATACACTCTTAAACCACATGGGACAAAGATGTACAAAATTCTATAAAATAGGAAAATCGTTTAAAAATAAAAACGCAAAATTTATAAACTAAAAACGGTATCCTTTTATTCATAAAACTAAAAAAGCTAACATTTTTTTATATAAAATTAAA
Organism: Artemisia argyi; assembly: GCA_030686995.1. Taxonomy (NCBI): domain Eukaryota; kingdom Viridiplantae; phylum Streptophyta; class Magnoliopsida; order Asterales; family Asteraceae; genus Artemisia; species Artemisia argyi. The sequence continues at coordinate 1,499,683 of CM060686.1, read as the reverse complement.
AAGTTTTATTCATAATTTAAAACATTACATAGAAAATATAAAACGTAAATGTACGAAATAAAAAGTTTATGAATGTTTACGTTTTTATTTCGTACGTTTCAACCGAGGGCTAGTCATGTCTAGTACAATAAAATGCTTAAAAAAAGTTTATGAATGTTTATATTTTTAATTCGTACGTTTACGTTTTATATTTCATATGTAATGTTAATTTATAAATAAAATTATTGGTTTATATAAAAAAAATTGCCATTTTTTTTATGATTAAAAGGATACCATTTTTAGTTTATAAATTTTACGTTTTTATTTCTAAACGATATTCCCATTTTATAGAATTTTGTCCGTCTTTGGCCCCTGTGGTTTAAGAGTTTTTAAAAAAATATATTTATATCAAACTTTGACACCGGAGCAAGATACATCACCGGTACACCGGAATTTGTTTGGTACACTAGATACATCGTCGGTAAACCGGATTCTGGGTAGATGTGTTTATGTATATGTTTGCTATTGTTAGGTGTATTGGATACATCGCCGGTACACCGGAGCAAGATACATCGCCGGAACATTGGATACAATCGGTTTGGATCTGTTTGTAAAAGATTTGTATACCGCTGCTGCAAATCGGTTTAGATCTTTTTATGATACCAGATTTGGTAAACAATATATCCGGTGTACCGGAATCTGCTATTTTTCGATTTTGATTTGTTCTTGGAACACATATGTTTTTATGTACCAGATTTGTTTATGTACTAGATAGTGGTTTATCGGATTAGACGGATTTGTTTTAAAGATCTGTTTATGTATCGGATTACTGGGTAAACGCATGGATTCCGATGTAACGGAATCTACTGCTTTTCATTATTAGTTTGACGATTTAATGTACTAGTGTAGCAGTTTATTTATATAGGCTCTTGATACACATATATGTATATGTATTTCATGTGTATCGGATTCCGGCTAAAAAGTACGGATTCCAGTGTACCGGAATCTGCTGATGTATAAAAATTGTGGAACGGTTTTTTGTATAAAAAATAGATGAAAATTTGAAAGAAAAAAAAAATTGACCCCATTTGGATTTGAATTCTCCAAAATACCCTTGAAACCCTATTTAATTGCTATAATGTTACTCATTCAATGTTAATCTCATCTAATACAAATACACTGATCCAACGGTCTAGATTAGGTCTTTCTTTTAGAATTTTAAGATTGATCTCACATTAACTCTCCATATATATATATATATATATATATATATATATAATCAAGTTTTAAAAACTTCATGAATACCGAAGATATATTTATAAATAATTAACTTTATAAACCAATAATATAATCTTTTGAAAAGGGATACTATTGTGTATATAAATGATGTAAATTTTGTTAGATAATGTAAACCTTGTGAGGTGTTATACTTTATTGATTGGCATATAATACATAGAAACTCTAATGACCTAACCCACAAGCGGACTTGGGCCAAACATAATATTGCCTAATACTCCTTCGCAGTCCGATCGGCGAAATCGTGAAAGCTCGGATTGGAGTAGTAAACTAGAAAAGAAAAGAAAAACAAAACATTGACGCAATAAAAACATAACTTTAGTCAACTCGTAACAAAACTGTACCAACGGTTAGCTAAGTCGACATGTAACAAAACCGTACCACCGGTTTACTTTAAGAACTGGTACCAACAATCAACTTTAATCGACTGGTAACAAAGCCGTACGAGCAATCGACTAACAAACGAACAATAAAACAACTATAACTCTTTTTTTTTTCTTTTTTTTAATACTAAAACATAAACTGATTGGCACACTATTTTTTTCTTTTTTAAATTCCATATAATTGATAGTCAGTTTCATGAAACAAAAGTGATTTTTTATTTGCTATCAACCGACTAAAGATTTCTTCTCTATTCACAACCCGATTGACCCATCCTTTAGCAAAGGTGCCACTTGTTGGAACATCAAACTAAGGTTGCTAAGATAGCAATAATGAGTATCAAAAATTTCATCATTGTTGAACAACGTTTGTGTTATGTTGTGTTCAAGGTTTTTGATGAATTGAACGGTAAAGATAAAAATTTAGGGTTTGACAGAGCGGCCTAGGGGAGGCGGCTCAAATTAGCAAAATAGGTCTTAGGATCAGACTCGCTCTAATACCATGCTGGATAATGTAAACCCCATGAAGTGTTATATTTTATTGATCAATATTTATAAAATGACTTAACTCACAAGCGGGCTTGATCCAAATATAATATTGCCTAATAAATTTATTATGCATTAACCTTAAATCTCTTACACACTCTAGTGACTCTACAATACCTATATTATCACATGAAAAGAGATGTACAATTCTTCATCATACCGCAATGGCCACGCGTGACGCGTCTGATCCTTTCCTGAATAATTGGTTCCATGCATGTTATCAACTTTCACTCTGTATGTATGCTAAATTTTTATTCCACTACTAAATATCAAATTGAAGTCATACCAACAACCATCAATCAAATTTTTATGTCACTCATCCAATGCAATTTTATCATGTTTTGTTAGAAAACATGTAAGTATATCTTTTTTAATACATCTAGTCAATACGACGGAATATCTTGTTATTCGAGTTATTATTGTATACCATGTAGTTATGAGACTTACTAAACTTTACAATCTAACATTCAAACAAATTTTCAATATGTTGTTTGTGTAGACCACATAATATTAGAAACTCAGTGGCTTAGTGCCCTTCATCATGTCAATGAAAAAAAAATGGAAGAATTAAAGGGACCAAATAAAGAATTAAATGTTATATGAAAAAAGTTAATTGAATGCATTGAATGGGGAATGATAGGCCTTTAGATGAATGCATTAAGAGAAGTATGTAAGTAGGTAGTGTACATGGAAGTCTTTAGACCGATGCTAGTAGGCGTTGCTTGGCAACCACAACCCCACAATGCAACGCACCTCTCCCCTTAGTTCACCCAAAAGCAACGTGTCGCCCCATGACTTTTACTAAAACTCGGTTGCACTCCCAACCGAAACAATTGAATGATAAAACCTTTAATTTTGTAACATTGGGGGCTTGTTTTCAACCGTTGCACCCTTTTACTTGATGGTTTATGTATTTGATATGAAACAGAGTGTTTGATGAGGAAGAAGAAGATGCTTTTGGACCATTTTCATTTTGTACCCTCAAATTTTATAGTAATTACATTTCTTTCCTAACTTTAGTACTTATACAAGTCAAAATAAGTGCCAAATGATTTACCAAAATAACGGTTTTCAGCTCATGTTTGAAATATTTTTGTTACAAATGGTAAAAAAAAAGAAAAAAAAAAAAGAAAAAAAAAAGTTATGGGGTTGCTTTTGTGTGCAACACTAGCTAATTGTGGTTGGGTTGGAGTTGTGGAGAGAGAAAGCTGAGATGGCGCTGACGTAGCGAAGTTGCTTGGGTGAGAAAGTGGTCAGAACTAGTATAATTAGTCTTATAAACTTTTTTTTTAAATACAACATATTATTGAGAACTCCGAAAAAAACCAAAATACATTACAAGTCACCCCACCTCAATTAAACAAAATAATTAAAAGAGTGCGGAACCCAAAGAAAATAAACGAAATAGATAAAGAATAAACAAAGAGAAAGATGTTACTGTTGAAAAAAAGAGTATTGCTAAAGTCTTCTACAATATGTTTTTACTAATCCTCTTATACACACAATAATATTATCTATATATTTTACACTCATTATATCTCTGCATATAAACCGTCAATTCTAACACTTGTCAAGATCCTGTGAATAGGAGAAAAAATAAAAACAATTTATAAAAGAAAATAGCATTTTCCAAAAATAAAAAAATAGTGACAGAAAGAAAAGATAAAAAGTATTGGAAAATGTTAGCCTAAGAGCACAAGGTGCCATGACATATCCATTTTACTCATTCGGGGCTCACGGGGCAGCACATCACTATAAAAAACCTCCACAACTAACCTCTCACTCTCAACTAACATCAACTTACTCATTTGGGACCAATCACTTACAACTTTATTATATTTTCAGTCAAAAAAAAAAAAAAAAAAGTACAATACAAACCCTCGCCGTGCAGACGACGAGGGTGTTCATGGCGAGCTACAGCAAGTTAGGCCGGTGTCATGGCGAGCCATGGCAAAGTGCCATGTCACCAGAGCGAGCTCAACAACGAGCCCACACCATGTAGGGGTGTCCATGGTACTGGAACCGTCCCGAACCGGAACCGTCCCGAAAGAACCGAGAACCAAAAATATGGAAAAAGTGGAACCTAGAACCGTCCCAAGTTCTTCGGTACGGGAATTTCGGGTAATTCCTACAAGAACCTAAGTGTTTAAATAATTTATTTTTTTCGTCGTCGATCATTCATAAAGACATGCTAATAGTGCAATAACAATACAAGTATACATGATATTTAACTAATGTACATGATTAAACATTGTATACTTAAACAACAACATATATACTTGATTTAGTTATTTAGTATACTTGACTAAATATTGCGCATTATATTGAATCTAAAAACATGAAGTACACCAACACCAACTGACCAACATTTTTATATAATATAACATGCATTTATACTTGCAATATCACATAACAAATGACAATCTATTATACTCGTTAACTACAGATTCGCCATTCGTCACATATTGCATTATATAATTCACTCGATTTTTCTATTTCTATAGGTAAGTATCAAATTTACGATAACGATCTCAAGATAAACATACTTTCATGTTGATAAATGATGATGATGATGATCTTTGAATGGATTAAAAGTTTGGGTTTTTATTTTATTATGTTTTTAAGTTTTAGATTTTTTATGTTACAGTTTAATAATGAGTAGGTTTTTATTTATTTTTATTTATTTATTACCCCCTCCGTCTCAAAATTATTGTTCAGTTTGAATTTTCAAAGTCAAACTGGTTCAACTTTGACCATAAATATATATTTTTTATTATATAATACTTGATGAAAAATTATACCATTGAAAAGTACACTTAAAACCCAATCCATTTATATATTTTGCATCAAATATTATATAACACCCACAAAAATATTTAAGGTCAAAGTTGAAGAAGAAAGACTAAAAAAGTCAATAGTAGAAAATAAATTTAGGACGGAGGGAGTATTATTTTTTTAATGCTATACGCATTACACAATGTCCCAAATAAACCCTATAAAATTTTATATTTTTAAAGTAGTCGGTTCTTTCAGGAAAGAACCGGAACCGGACGGTTCTGACCCGAACCATCCTGAGAACCTAAAATTTGGAATTTTAGGAACCAAGAACCGTACCATGATTCTAATATACGGTTCGGTTACGGTACGAGACTGGTACGGTTCCTCGGTTCTTTTGGTTCCTCGGTTCTTTTGGACACTGCAAACACCATGTGCTCTAAGAGCCAAAGGCTATATTTAATGTATTGGAAAATGTGAGTTTATAATTTTACTCTGGGCAATGTGTAAACTGCTAAACTAGATAAAGCATGTGGGATATTTATATGAATGATTAAAAAAACATAACAAGTAATGACCGGCAAATGTAGCTAAAACCAACAACAACAATCTCGATCTCATTTTAACGACAGAATACAGTATAAAATAACTAAAAATATCATATGAAACACCGAAACCCTAACTTGTAATATAAAATAAAATGCCCTCTAGTTCATTTAGTAGTCTTTTACATACACGAATAACTAGCATCGTAGTTGAGGAAAAACAAATATTTTCATAATTATTGAATTATCAAAAGATTTTTGGCGGTGGGTAAATGTTTTAAGTTTTCGTATAAAGGAGGATAGAAAATGGTGATATATAAAGTAAATGTATTCTACCATTTATGACTACTAGACGAATACCCGTGCATATGAACGTGATTTTATATCAACAGATAGTTGTAGTGATGAAAAAAAGTTTATATGTTATAAACGAAAAATAATAAAAATTTAAGAATTTTGGAATTAAACACAATTTAAACTGAATGAAAATAATATAATGTATGGGTTATGAAATATGAAATGAATTAAAACATTGAGGTACTTTATTGGTTTATTTTCCAATTAATGCAATATTTGTTTTAATTGATGAAATAGAGAGTATTGTATCTTTAAGAAAAAATTATTGTACAATATATGTGAACTGTGATGTGTCCAGAAAGAAAATCCTATGGTTAGCTCAAAGCAAGTATATCAAACTTTAATTTGTGTCAAATAGATTTATAGTACTCTTAACAAATGTAAGGTATAAGTTTTAAGTTTGATTGTTACTAAAGATAATAATAGCATTGTTATACGTTAAAAGACCTTTTATTATTTATTACTCCCTCCGTCCCATAATTATAGTCCAGACTTTTTAAGTCTTCGTATTGCAACTTTGACCTTATATATTTTTATTTGTGTTATATAATACTTGATAAAAATTATACCAATGAAAAATGCATTTAAAACTTGATTCATTCATATATTTTGCATCAAGTAATATATAACACAAATAAAAATATTTAAGGTTAAAGTTGAAAACTAAAGACTTTAAAAGTCAACAGTGGACTATAATTATGTGACGGAGGTAGTAACATATAATAAAAAGCATACTATATATACTCAAACAAGTGATATATATTTTCATTAGCTTGAGAAAAACTACAACATGTTGCATACAAGATTTTCAGCAAAATGAGTAGTACATGTGTTGAGCAATAAACGATACGACAAGTTTATAAAACTTAATCTTGATCGAGCTTATAGTTACTGTTTAACAAAACACTTGTAGTAACAAATTGAAACAAAAGAGAAATATATGGGAACAATGAAAAAATCAAAAGACAATGATTCATTAAATTCCAATGTGATTGCTTGCAGTATGGTTTACTCCCTTTGTACCCAACACCTTAAAACCCTAATAGACCTCGTACACTGTTCCTATGTTGACGTGTCAGTCTTTCATTGGGTGACTGATCTCTCATTGATTCTTCCCTCCCTACTCTGCTAACCATGTATTGTCTCTTCACTCTGCAGTCTTCCTGCACCATATAGCTACCCCCTCTTTCATCAGCTTTGCAGATACAGCCTTGGCCATGATTTACGTTTGTGGGACACGCATAACTTAACCATGACCTCCAACGATTTGGTGATTGAAATAAGAAAGGAATAAGCATGTGTGGTTTTATAGTAAAAAATGTGTACTCCCATTCCTATGGCCAAAGTCATAAAGTATAGTGGTTTTTTCATAAAATCGAATTCAACTCTAGTTCAAAAGCATTGTGGTTAGGTTATCACAAAAGCACTTAATTTGACTTACACATCTTAAAACACATAGTACTAACACAGATTGCGTGTTTCATGCTTGGTTGAATTTGAGCTTATAAGTTAGCATATATATAGGTTGAGCAGGACATGTTTGTGCTTTTAAAATATACAAACCCTTGTTTGGTAAACTTATATTAAAAATCTTGCGTGTAGTAACGATCTGTGTGCAAAAAAAAACACAAAGGTGGCACATTGAATGTGATATAGATATGTGTACACATAAGCTAAAGGAAGAAAACGTAGGTCTCGTACTAGTCTCAGATAGTCGTGGGTCAAGTTATGTACATGACGAATCGACAAATTATATACAATTTTAATTTGTGTTCATTACTAGTCACGTACATACAACCAACCCTTTATGAAATTAAAATGTAGTAATGCCAAAAGATGCAATCAGAAACCTACCTACCAACGAAACCTTTTATAATCATCCTCACTTTGTCTTTCACAACCATCTCACAAAACTACTACCATTTTCTCTCTTGAACAAAAACAACAACATTTACAGGGTTTTTGCCTGCAAAACACAACCATCCCTTCATCATTCTCTCATACCATCTCAAACAACATAAACTTCCATAAACTGCTTAGCTTATGGCTTTTGATTTCTTTCAGTCGATCCAGCTCTTCTTGTCCTGTGGACTAGACTACATTCATAATATTAAACACAGGTTTGACATTCGTTTGTTTGTGATAAACACATCTAAGTTGTTATTTTTTTTATGTTAATAGGAAAATAGTAATGAATATGATGATTTATTATGTAGTTAAGAATTGAATCAGCTTTACTTGTATTTCATCAGTATTTCAATTTGGCACACAACATAAACATCTTGAGAAGTAAAACTAATAGAAATAATCTCAACAACAGTATATAGATAATAAAGCCATTATATACGTATTTAGTTGGCTTTGTCCGGTTAGCTCACTGTGTTGTTTGTTCTTGCTTTTTTCTCTTGTTATATCTTGGTTTTCAAATCTCTTTGGGCCTGGGGTATAGTTCGTTACATGTGTTAAATGGTTACTGAGTTTTGTATACAAGGTCAGCTGAAGGTTTCAAAAGTAATGCAAGTGGTAGTCTAAGAATTGTGGATGAGTGATTATGTCTGATATTGCTGTTAAAGTGTTCATGGCTTCTTGAAAGATTTACCTCCTGTGGGTCAAATAATTATGTGTTGTGATTGGTTCTAGAGATCTGTTTGGTAATATGTTTTAAGTTTACATCATGTATCTATTTAGTGTCTATTGGGGTGTTTGGATCAGTTTTGGTCTTGTGCTGTGATTGGCTCTAGAGATTTCTTTGTTTTTTGTTTTCTTTGTGTTTTATAAAGTTATTGCCTTTCAAAAAAAAAAAGTTACTACATTAGAAGGCTAATTGGTTGATTGAAAATGGCCTATTAGAAGTGAGATCTTCATTAGTTTGCCTAAAACTAGCAACTACACTACAAAAATAAGTATATATGTGACATAGTGAGATTAGTTAAATCAATGACTTACTTTTCAGAACAACACTTTGAGCCAAGTACCCTTGAACTAAAGAAAGGAACCAACTTTACAGCTAAAGATGGTAGAAATAAAGAAGGGCACATGCTTCCAAAGACCAAAGTGTAAAACTTCAACTGCTAAAGATGGTTGAAACTTGAAACTTAGAAAGTAGTGTAAATTAGGGGGAAAAAAAGTTGGTAAAGGGCAACATAGTATTCAGAATTCTTAATAGTAGAATTAATCTACGTGTGATATTTTTTATTACAAAAAAGAATATTGTAATGTAGTTACCAACCAGATGCATTATATAAAATCATGGTTATAAAACACATATATTTATTGTGTTAAAACTATAATTTGATAAATGGAAAAAGTCTATACAATAACTATCTTATTAAATATTTGTTATGATTATTGGAACAACCATGCAACACTAATGGAATCATAATATCCATTACTATTTCTTAGCATTCCGTTACTATTTCCCACTACTACATAATTGGGTTCCATGCAATAGAAAAAATCACTTCCATTTATGTTTTATTGATATTGTATTTGTGTGTGTGCAGCATAGAAGGAGACTTGAATGATCTCAAGTGATGCATGCGCTAGTAAGATTAGCGATGGGGACGGAGGTGGTGTACGGTATCGAGAAGTCGGCGTACGAACCGTCGGACCCCCCACCGGAATAATCTACGAAAAAGAATATTGTAATGATGTAATTTAACTACCCACTTGCTCCTGAAATATTTGTTTAACTACATCATTGCTATAAGTATATAGCTTAATGAATAAATAGTAATGGATGGCTCGACCATATACTCATGTTTACTCGAATCAACTTCCATTAACTTTTTCTACATCCATCACCATTACACCCACTACATCATCATCCGCCATCCGGCAATGAGCCGACAAGTGTATAACCAACTTGCATTACTTCAGATTCAAAAACAATATCGACATTAGTTTAGTTTCTTTTAGTTTATATGTATTTCACGTCTCGTATTATTCTTCAATGTAACTTGTTCTTTTATCCTAACTCGCATTACTTCCAAGTTCAAAACAATGTCGACATTAGTTTAGATTGTTTTCTTATTTATGTATTTCATGTCTAGTATTTTTCTTTAGTTAACACATTGACAGGCCTTGAGATCATGCCTTGTATTGACCAGGCTTGACCATGCTGCTAGCAGCGGGTTTGACATCATTTAATTTCTTCTTAAAAGGCCTATATCATGCTTTGGAGACAAATGATTTTTTTTTGGTGACAATACGAACTTCCCGACCAATTATTTGTGGACAGTATGATTTTTTGTTAGAGTATGATGGCTTGTATGTCTGTTGTTGGTTCGTGTAGTTAGCTGCGCTTTTCTTCATGCTTTTAATTTATCGCAGCAATGTGAGTGTACGGCATTATATCACTATATGTGGTTTGGCCTATTTATGGTCAGGACCTTTGTGCGGGTAGTATGTATTTTAATGGCTCCCCCTTAGCATAGTTATGCTTTTTTATAGTTGATAAGGTCTGTGTACTGTCAGATTGTTATCATTTATAAATTCTTAAAGTAAAAAAGTGTACTAGTTGATAAGGATAAAATACGGTAACTAAGATTTGCCAAACACCCTGTAAAAGTTATGCATTAGAAAAATGGAAACATTTTGTTAAAACTGCTTATCTGCATAGTGATCTGATGCAGATCTTGAGCGTTATAGATGTAAGTAAGATTTTGTGTAACACATTAGGAAATTTAGGATTGGGGTAATGAGGTGATAACCAATAAAATCTGTTGGAATTATGATATCATGACATTCATATATTATAAACCAAACACATCAAGTGAGCATAGCAGAAGCAATTATAACAAGATCAAATAACATGTAATTAATTAATCAATAATTAAATAGTAAACATACCTTTGTGATTCTAGCCCCGAACAAGAATCAAAAGCAATCTTCCGGAACAAGAACCCTAATTAGGGTTTATATGGATTACAAGAATTACCCCTTACCTCTTTTGTAATTCAATCCAAGAATCAAACAATAGTGTGTTTGATTCACGTTCTTGTACACACGTACTAATTCAAGAAAAAGTTTATGCAAATAATTAAACACAAAACTTGTTTTGATCTTATGAAAATCGAAACCCTTAGGGTTTGTTTAGATGGATCGACCAAAGAAAAGGAGAGGAGAGAAAACACCAAGATGTGTGTGTACAAGTTATGAGAAAAACATGTATCTTGGGTTTGCTTATATACTAATCAAAACTTGGAGCTCAAGGCACAAAGGAGGTTACCCCCCTCCCCTTGCCGATCGGATTTGGAGCCCCCAAGGGGTTTCCGAAACCTTCTCTTGTTTCCAAATTTTGCTTAGTATTACTTTCCTAATCTTCGTTTAATAGTCCATTAGTCAATAATCATTAAATACTAATTACTATTATTTATTTTGTGTTTAATAATTAATTACAACATTTATAAATAATTATTTATTTTTCTCTTCATAAGTATTATGTGCAATCCCGTGATCTCAAGTTCGATCCTAACACACGACTATTATTATTTTGTCTATAAAACCAACAGCTCCTACTTAGACATATCATAATAGTGTGATCACATCGGTTAGCATCTTGCAACACGCCGATGCCTCTAGTACAACTTGAGGAAGGCTCCTGGAAAACCTTTTAATGATTTCTCATTATTATTATCCCTTTGTTTCTAATACCGTGTTAAATAAGGATATGGATCTAGGTCATTCCTTAATTAACCATTCTGTTTCTAGTTGTTAGAAATTGACAAGATTACCAAATCTTCTGAACCTTTCAGGAAAGACCTTGGGCGTGGCCACGCAAACACCTTGACAACCCTACGAGGGGCCCAGCAGTATTAAACTCTAAAAATTAATTTGAAGGAACAAATTCTTTATTGATTACAAGCAAAACACACAAACTTTGTAACACTTCCGAAAACAACCCTTATGACTACCAGTTACGTATAGCATTAAGTTGTTCCACAAAAACGTACTACATTCATGACTGTTATCTTGTATCTCAAGTCTAAGGATAACTTCTTATGATTTACTTAATGACAAGATCCATAAAGTAACATCATATACTTGGGATAAGTCCTATATTCAGTATCATCGAATATCGTCTGAAATGGCATGACTACGCATCAATATACTTTAAGTATATTATACCAACTTCAGATTTGTCTTAATTTAATAATATTCCCATATTATTAACTGACAACGGACAATTTAGAATAACTCTTATTCATGGATTTAAACATGCAAAAATAGGACAACAATAATTAACAATAGAAATAAACATACCAACATACTTTATTTCATTAAAATAATAATTGTTTACAATATCCTTTATCCAAATACTAATCACAGTTATGCATGAAACTAGCTAATTTAAGCCCAATTCCATTGGCCAATTCATTAAGCTTCTCTTTCGCCAAAGCCTTAGTGAACGGATCAGCTAAGTTATCATCTGTGTGAACTTTCAGCAGATTTATTTCACCTTCGTTAACCTTTTCACGAACAAAGTGATACTTCCGTAGAAAATGCCTGGTGCCTCTCATGACTCCAGGTTCATTGGCAAATATGATTGCAGCAGAATTGTCACAATACATATTAATAGGTAATTCAATTGAAGGGCATAACACCAAGCCCTGAAACGAATTTCCTAATCCAAACAGCCTCCATAGCAGCTTCTGAAGCAGTAATGTATTCAGCTTCTGTTGCAGACATCGTAATTGTACTCTGCTTCTTGCTCCTCCAGTCTACAGCTCCTCCATTAATAACAAAGACATAACCCGTCTGAGACTTCGAATCATCTTTATTACTTTGAAAGGATGCATCGCAGAAACCTGTAACACAAATTTCTGCAGCTGGATCTCCACCATATACCAAAAACATATCTTTTGTATTCCTCAAATACTTAAGAATATGCTTAACAGCAATCCAGTGTTTTTCACTTGGATTCTGTTGAAATTGACTGGTAATATTTTGAGCAAACGCCACATCTGGCCTTGTGCACTTAACCGCATACATAATAGATCCTACAGCCGAAGCATAAGGAACTTTACTCATGCGAGCCACCTCAGCAGGTGTTGAAGCACAAAACTCATTACATAAGCCATGTTTTACTTCCATCGGAAAATATCTTTTCTTGGAATTTTGCATATTGAATCTTTTTAATATTTTGTTAATGTAAGCACTTTGACTTAATCCAATTAACTGCCTTGATCTATCTCTATAGATTTTGATTCCCATAATGTATGCAGCTTCTGCTAAATCTTTCATAGAAAAGCACTTTCCAAGATATGCCTTAACCTTTTGCAAACTTGAAATGTCTTTTCCCATGATCAATATGTCATCAACATATAAAATTAGGAAAATTACATTATCACTCCCACTAGCTTTGTGATACACACATGGCTCATCAAGATTTTGAGTGAATCCAAACTTTTTGATCTCAGCATCAAACCTCTTGTTCCATTGTCGTGATGCTTGCTTTAATCCAAACTTTTTAAGCTTGCATACAAGATTTGGAAATTCTGGATTTTCAAACCCTTCTGGTTGTGCCATATAGATGTCTTCATCTAAATGACCATTTAAGAAAGCGGTTTTCACATCCATTTGCCAAATCTCATAGTCATAGTACGCCGCTATAGCTATGAGAATCCTTATAGCTCTTATGTCTGCTACAGGAGAAAACGTCTCCTCGTAATCAATTCTAAAAGTTTGAGTAAAACCTTTAGCAACTAGACGAGCCTTATAAATGTGTGCATATCCATCCATTTCAGTCTTAATTTTGTAGAGCCACTTACTCCCAACTACCTTGGCACCAGGAGGTAAGTCAACTTCTTCCCAGACTTCATTATCATGCATGGATTGTATTTCCCCATTCATAGCAGCTTTCCACTTAACCTTTTCAGGGCTATTAATGGCAGCTCTATAACTAGTAGGTTCATTAAGATCCCCTAGTGTATGCTCATTGACCTCTACATTAAGACATAGACGGTCAGGAGCTTTCACAGATCTTGAAGATCTGCGAATGGGAACTACTTCAACTTCCGGTGGAGGACCCAGACTTTCCGGTTCTATAGGAAGTGTGCTAGTGTTTTCTGAAGGTAATGCATTATTTAGATCATCTTCTAGATCATATACTCTCCCACTGATTTCTTGAGTTACAAAATTACTTTCAAGAAAATCACCATATCTTGCAACAAACACTTTGTTCTCAGGTGGGTAGTAAAAGTAGTAACCCATTGTTTCCTTTGAGTATCCTACAAAAATGCATTTGACAGATCTTTGTTGGAGTTTATCTTGCGAGTCACATTTAACATACGCCTCGCAACCCCAGACCTTCAAATAAGACAAGTTCGGAGCTTTTCCAGTCCATATCTCATATGGTGTCTTATCAACCTTCTTGGTGGGAACCGTATTTAAAATACGCATAGCTGATTCAAGAGCATAATCCCAAAAAGACAAAGGAAGATTAGTAAGATTATACATTGATCGAACCATGTCCAACAATGTACGATTCCTTCTCTCAGATACACCATTTTGTTGTGGAGTATATGAAGATGTGAGATTCTGGACAATTCCATTCTCAGTTAAGAAATCTTTAAAATCTTGACTAAGATATTCACCACCTCGATCAGAACGAAGAGCTTTAATCTTCTTTCCCAATTGCAATTCTACTTCTGCTTTGAAAACTTTAAATGTTTCAAATACCTCATGTTTATGCTTAAGTAAATAAACATAACCATTGGTGAGTGCTTATTCACTCACTATTATTTGACCAAATACCAACCCAAAACGACTATTTGAGCTAACAAATGCCAAGAAAACGTGTGTTTTTATGTTTGTGATATGAAGGTACGGATATTACACAAAATGACGAAAAATCGTGAGAAAACTACAAAACCGAGCACGAGAGTGGAAGACGGTCAATTAGTCAAAGCTGTGATCTTAAAAGTCAACATTGGACCCTGAAGTATTTTACTTTGTCAAATTCAGTCCTTTGAGACACTTTGGAAGAAATTCAGAATCAGCCCTTAAAATTTCATAGTATTACACATTTGGTCCTTGTTTGATTTTGGTATTAAAATCTGTAAGTTCACAAGTCCAAAATTTCTATTTCTAAAACAAAAGCCCAAGCACCAAATTACCCAAAGCCCATCATTTTCCCAACCCGAGCCCATCCTTACCCACGGTCAAAAAGTCAACACAACCAAAAATAATAAATTACCCCGTATCCCTTTTTCCCTCCACCCAAATTTCACCCCTTACCCAGATGCTACAGTAAACATGAACCCTAGAAATTAACCCATCCTTAATTACAGTAATTAAGGGTCAATTAGTCATTTCAAAGGTGATTCTAGAAGGTTAGAACGTGTCAGAGGCTAAGAAGCACATAGGGGTACACGTGGCAGGCTACGATTGGTTTGAACGCGTCATGATGATTGATCTAAGGGCTATGGAATGATGGGATGGATTGGATACCAATCATACGGCTCTCAGAGGATGAAAAGAAACACACCACACGGATTGCCAACATGGCAATCCGTGAGCTCACTCCTCACTTATCCTATAAATAGATGTATGTAATAGATTAGAGGGGTGGAGTTTTGGAATAGCCAAACTCTGCCAAAATTACTTTAGACTTGTAATCTGCTTTAAATTCATTCTGTAACTCTTGTTATTTGTTAATGGAATTCAGTTTTTGAAATCTTTTGTAGCTTATTTTTATCTACTGCTTATTATAATTGCTTAATAGTTTTAAAAATCTCTTTTACAATTCAGCTTGTTGTGGTTAGTTAAATTGTTCACTCTAGATTTAAATTCCATTTCAGTTTTAAAAATCATATAAAAGTTTCATAAAAATTAGGTTACATCAAAGCTTGATTTTAATTTTCATTAGTTCTATTTCAGTTTTTAAAAGCTTCTGAGAGAGTTTGTTTTATTACATTTGTTCATTTTTCATTTGGTCAAATTCTAGTCAACTGTAATGTTCTTATGGTGATTCAGAGGTGAGATTTGATAGTTTGGGATTGAAAGGGAGGATCCTAGCCTATCCAAAGATAGGCAAGCATAGTGAACACCTCTATTTAGAGCTGAGGTGAAGAGAGATTGTAAGTCTTGTTCAATTTTATTTCATTTACTGCATAATTAGTGAATCTGTGTTTCTGAGGTTATAAGTTGTTTTTGAATGTTGTTTTTGCTTCTGTTAATGTCATTACAGTAATTTAGATCATGAGTTCAGGTTTCAGTAGACTAATTTTATGCTTTGTAGTGTAATTGCTTAGTTAAGGGGTGTTTGGATGTAGTGATTTCTGAGTTAAGTTGGAATTGGATTGTAGATTTTCTGGTTTTCATATGTTCTATTAGAGTAATTATAGGATTATAGAAGTTAAAATCAGTAGGTTTAGTTATAAAAAGTCAAACTAGTTTTCAATTTTTCAATAGCAGTTAAGATAATTAGAATACAGTTAGTATAATTGGCCTTATAGTCGTAATTTAGTCTTAGTTAGCTTATTCAATCATAGATATAGCTTAAAATTACAAGTAGAGATAGTTATAAGCTATTGAAATTAGAATTAGTCAATTTGTATTTGCAATATAAAAGTAAAAATTAGAATTGCACTCAGTTTTTAGTCAGAATTTTGATAGCACTTGTAGGATTCATTTTTTAGTTGGATATAGATATAGCTTGTTGATTTATTTTCCTTAGCAGCTTGTTAATCAAAATCAAAAATAAAATTTAGGTTTGGATTTCATTTGCTTATCAGGATTATGGATTGAAGTTGACTGACTGAACCCCAAAATCCCCTGCACCATTGATATTGTCCAAACTGCCATCCCTCGTAAGCTCGGTTCTTGTTTGTTATTTGATATTATTGCTTGAGTATTGGTTTTATGTTAAGCTCATTTGACTAGCTTGTTAGATCTGAGCTTGGTTTGGATTGTTTATCATTGTTTGATCAACTAATTTTGCGTCTCTTTTAGCTTTCTTAGACCTGCTGCCATGTACTGTTTTTAGTTATCTGTCTTAGAATTTTATGGCTTTCTCTTCATCTTGTTGTGGTAATTTTGTATTTCTGCGCTTATTTCCTAATTTGGAGTTCATTTATTTAGCTAAATATTGTCAGCATAATGGCCCTTTGGCCTGCTGTATTCCCTTGCATCAGACCCTAGTAGTCCTCCTTTTTGTTCTTGTTCTAGTGTGATTTCAGTGAGATAGTGAGATTATGGATTGGAATTTGATTTCTATGTGATCATGTAGTACTGAGTTTCCTTATCTGAGCTTGCTTTATATTTTAGAGCTTATCTTAGTGTTTATCTTGGCTCTGCTAATATGGGATTTGAACTAATTAGAGTGGGGTTTTTATATTTTTGTGGTAGAACTGTCATTTTATAAGCTAAGTTTCAAGCTCATCACTGCTTATTAATGTAGGATATTTAGGTGTGTTTCAGTTCATTAGGTTGCATTAAGTTTCCAAAGCTTACTTTAGTGCAGCTTGTAGATTTTCAGTTCTTTAAAAGTTTCAAAAGAGAAAAATAAAAGAATAAATAGTTCTTGCAAAAAGGGTCTGGCATGGTTCGAACCCTGGTCACTACCCTTCTCCAAGCCTCACACAGCCAACACCAAACCATTGCACCCTTGGGATTTTTTCTGTTATATGTCTCACAGTTAATTGTTTTATAGTCTTTTTAGCCATTCAAGCTTACTTTTACTTAATAGCTTATTACAACTTATTGGATAATAGCTTTCTGGTCATTTTTATTTTTCCTATTTTCTTATTAGTATAACCTATTTTCCTGCAAATTTTCATAATTTTCCAAATAGTCTTAGTAATTTTTATCATTTTATTTAGTGTAAATAGTTTTTAATTCGTAATAAATAAATAAAAACTTTTAAAAAAAATATTTTTCTTTTTCTTAAAATTCTTTTAAATAGTTTAAGATTTTTAGAAAATATTTTCTAGTTCGTAGAATCATTTTTCATTAAACGTTACATTTTAAATAACGCGTGTGCATTTCCGTTTTCGCGTTTTTAAAATCGGTGTATATATAGCTTGTACATTCTGGTTATTTCACTATTACTTTTTATTACTTGAATTCCAAAATCAATTTTTTTAACTTTACCACTTTTCACGACTCGATTTCGCAATTCGATTATTCACGACTCCATTCTACCTTCGCTGGGAAAACGACCCGGGAAATACTTTCACCGGTATTTCTTCGGAATAATTATATACTACGAAAAGACTTTATCAACCATAACGGCTGAAATCATCTGTAAAATTTAAAAAGTAAACAGCACCTCTCCTTGACACATGTCTAAGTGGTCCACATACATCCGTATGTATTAAACCAAGTAGATCTGAAGCTCTTTCCATATTATTATGAAAATGTTTCTTCGTCATCTTCCCAGAAATACAAGATTCACATTTATCAAATGACTCATCATTGATATTATTCAAAAGCCCTTCACGTTGTAGCTTTTGCATGCGAGTCTTGCCTATATGGGCAACTCTATAGTGCCAAAGGTAAGTCGAATTCAAGTCATACTTCATTCTCTTACTTATGCTGTACATCGAATTATTATTATTGTTGGAAGTCACACAATTATTCATATCAATTTCAAACACACCATTCACAGCAACAACATTAAAATAAAATACACCATTTAAAGAAACAGAAATTTTATTGCCATCAATAGTATGAGTAAAACCAAGATCCAACAAACATGAAAAGGAAATAACACCTCTAATTATAGAAGGTGCATAATGACAATTGTTTAAACAAAGTACTAAACCCGAAGGTAAAACTAAATTAAACATTCCTATGGCTTCAACTGCTGCTTGTGCTCCATTTCCCACATGCAGAAATTGCTCCCCATAAGCTAGTCTCCTTTCCTCTCTAAACCCCTGTAGTGTATTACAAATATTAATACCACATCCAGTATCATATACCCATGAATTTAATTTACGAGATAAAGTAAATAATTCAATGACAAATAAGTTACCTGAAGTGTTGGCGCCCATGTGCCCAGTCTTCTTAACCTTATTGTTTCGCAAGTCATCGAGATAAAGAGAACAATTCCTCTTCCAGTGACCCATCACCTTGCAGTAATGGCATCCTTGATCCTTCTTTGGATTATTCTTCACATGAGGGTTCTTCTTAGGTTGAGGTGGTTGATAAGCCATAACCTGCTTATTCTTATCAGCCTTCTTCTTTCCTTTACCCTTCTTCTTGTTCGCATTTGGCTTGTTAATTCTACCCCCTTGTATAGCAAGAACTTGGGGCGTAGGAGCCTTTGGTGTTAACCCTTTCTCATAATCAATGAGCAGTGCGTGCAATTCACTTTACTGTCTTCCCCACGCAATGCATATTGAAGTTCCTCACAAAACCATTAAAATCCTTGTTAAGGGATCTATTGATTAAGTTCACAGCCATATCATTGTCATAGGGTTTCTTAAGTGTTTGTAGTTGATCCATGAAACTTTTCATCTTCAACACATGAGCACTCACAGGTTCACCATCACCCTGCTTACAACCATGTAGAGCCTCCATCAAATCGTAAATCTCTACATTTGATGGTTTCTCATACAGTTTCTTGAGTTCATCAATCATGTTCATGGGGAAATACTCTTCAAACTGCCGTTGAAGAGGTGTGGACATTGCCCCTAACATCATTGCAGCCACATCAATATGTTCCTTACAATCAAGATTCCATTTAGCCTTAGCAGCATCAGTAGCTGCATCGCCTTCAGGTTCAGCAGGACAAGGCGTTTTCAAGATTTCAAGTTGACCAGTCACTCGCACGACAATCCTAAGTGAACGATACCAATCATTGAAATTCCCTGAGCCAGTCAATTTTTCTCGTTCAAAATAAGTTTTGAACACAGAACGAAAGTTGGTGTTATCAGTTTGAGCCATTTCTACAGATAAAGAAAGTTCAAAACATTAGTATTTTTGATAATACAATTTTTCAAGAAAATTAAAATACCCAAGGAAATCATATCCATAGAATAATCTTGAAAACTAGGATCCTCCATAAACATAGTTTCATCACATCAGTTGATCTGCTAGTAATGAAAGAATAATATGAGGTAACTTGTCGTACAAGTAATTGGCATAACATTTGTCCAATTCCTAGATATATGAGATTTACAATCACAAAACATTTGTATTGTAAGCATGTTTAGTCCCCATCTTAATGCCTTGAGTCCAAGATCTCACTTACTACTCAATTTAAGTCTTCTAACTTAAAAACTGTAAAGTCAAAAATCCATCACATCAGTTGATCTGCTAGCAATGAATTCATGAAATTTACCTCTCCATTGCAATCTCGCCAAGTTCTCACATGACGTAAATTACAACTTCAAGTGTTCTTAATTAGATGACATTTGACTTAATTTTATAAGGGTATTAATATTTTGATGTGATCAAAATAATGTATGAAGAAGCATGCATACAACTTCATAACATTGGTTTTACAAAATATTTTTTTACCAATTAGCTAAGAATAAAATAACAAAGTTTTGATTGAAGTATCGGGTTCACCAATTAAAGAATTACCATCAATTATCGTCCACTATATCGTACTTTTGCATAAGCCCGAAAGCTTAGTGTTTCGGATAATCATTGTGGAATTGTGGTTAATTCACCCTTAAGATGACAGTGTACATGTAATGGTTGTTCGGTAAGTCTAATTTACACACAAACGAGCGTTAAGACAGAATGTTGTCTCTCTAAGGCCACAATTTAATGCGTTGTCATCCTTATACCCATCTTATAGTGTGTAAACTTCGGTTGAGCCTATTTAACCATTACGTACAAAAACATCAATCAACCAATCCTTTGAAATTTAAAATCTTAAAAACCAAAACAATTACGCCATTATTTAGTCCGTATTATTTTTCTATTCAAAAATTACCCTTTTCGTTTATAAACATGTCTAACACAATTAATAAACAAAAACAAGTAAAGTACAATAAAAAAAATAAAACAACTAAATAAACAAATATACATAATCATAACAATTAAATATGTATAAAACATGTAGCCACATGCAAATCTTATTCAATAGTCCTATTAATAATCAAATCTAGGTGTATTACGTATTAATTCAATTAAGGCTTTCTTCTTCTAGGAAAAAGAGCCACATACATCGATAAATCGATTGCGTAAGCCAAAATTAAATAAATATCACATAGCACATAATTGATTACTTAATATTGGAGTCTTCCCCAATTCGACATCTATTAATAAATTTACATGTTTCGATATAACTTAACCATTAATTCATATAAACAATTTAAACCATTTAAATTATAACACAATATAAAAATCCATGCAAATATGCACTTTTTCATGGATTTAGCTTAACAATTAACATATTGCACCAAGATCGTTTACTAAAACGCATAACAATTACATGACATCCTAGGGTTTCTAATCATATTAAAAAATTAAAAACCATAAACCCTAATAAGGTCAATCGACCCATAAATATTTTAGGGTTAGGAATTGATGCGTGGGAATCGCAACAGGCTTTACCTCTCGAGGGATCTCGAGAAGCTTACAACCCCCACCAGGCAGTCTACCTGATCGTTGTAGTATAGTATAGTGACAAGTACCGGGGGATTGATCGTTCAGCTTGGGAATAGTGTCGCTAGGATTAGAAAGCCTAAATTACTAGTTCTAAAGGTGAGAGATGATTATTTTTGTATTTTTATGTTTTTTAGAAAGCAGGTAAAATCTCGGGTTTTGAAGGAGTGGGCGGAATTAGTTGCTATTCAACTAACCCAAAACTAAGATGCAATCAAAATAAAATAATAAAAATGAAATTAAACTAATTTATACTAAGGTTGTGAGCAGTAATTGGAGAAAATGTGTTTACTTAGACTTCATTACTCCATAGATATCTTTTACATGTTAATTACTTGTTATAATTGCATGGATGACGGATCGTATTCCTTAATACCATTCATGGGGTGGCATACATAACTCCCCAATTCTATGAGCTCTTATCTCCTCCTACACCATGACCCAGCACAACTATAGGGATTGTAAACAGTGGCTCATGCATTAAATACAACCAATAAAGACCTAGTACGCCTCGGTTCATGTTTCTTAAGACATTCAAGCATGTTACCATTTGGAGATCTGCCAGTTTTCTTAAGCCTAACATATAAAATCATTCATCCAAGAACAAGAATAAACAAGTAATCAACACATAATCAATATCTAGGTTTCATTAGATCTAAGCAAACACAAGAGAGATCTAGCCTAGCATAATTGAATTGAGACAAGAACAAGATATAGACAACCAACACATAGACATATTGATTGAATTAGAAGAATACTTATCTCAATTACAATGCAAGGTATCAAGGGTTTGGAACCCTTGAAAAACCTGTAAAAGTTGCACCAAATTCGTCTTTAGGGTTTCTCCAAAACTTCTCTTTCTTTAATGTAAAAACTAGAAAACTATATATAGGAAAACTGGGCTGACGGCGTCAAGACAAACATGTGACGCTGTCACCTCGCCGCCAAATACTTCCTCGGACGGCCTTGATCTCCTTATGACGGCCTGTGTGACGCCGTCACCACCTACGGTATTTTATTCTTGGGACTTTGACGCCGTCAGGATGGCTTTTGACGCCGTCACCACCTACGGTATTTTATTCTTGCTGTCTGACGCCGTCAGGGTGTAACTCTTGACGCCGTCACCTAGTACTTCCAGCATGGAAAATTGATACTTTGCCGTTTTCTTCACTTTTATGCTCCAAAAATGTCCAAAATGGCTTCTTTTCCAGAATTCACTCTCCAAGTACCTAAAATCACAAAAGGAACGATTTAGGGCAATATTTGATCAAATAAAGTCGGATTCGGGCTTAAATGACCCCCTAAAACCGGATTTTTTCGCCTCATCATATACCCTTACACTTGAGATTTGCTTGTCCTCAAGCAAATGAGCTTTTATTCTACTCAAAAGACAAGTTAGGGGTCATTTAACACTAATATAAAAGTAATTACAACAAATAATCGTTCCGCTAAAGACCAATAGACAAGCACGGAGGTCATACACAAGCACCTCACAAATAGTGTTTAGATACTCACATCTCTCGGGTGTAATAAAGTAATATAACATTATGGAAATGGAAGATATCTCTCACTACCTGTCATAGCAAAATAGATTACCATAGGCTTGGGAAAGGATCAAACCTCCACCACATGGCGTAAGCACCTAGGATAAACTATCAAAGAGGTCTTTTAAAGGGTTGTAACGTTAGGTATAGGGATATGAATTACACGGTTTTGTTGGATAAAGGAAGTTTTACTGGTGGCGAGTTAACAATCTTGGTTAATTACATGTACAAGATGGCGTTGCTAAGCCAAGACTAGACTCGACTTAAGCTAATAAATGAAAAATAACAAAAACATAAAATAAACATAGAATGAAAAACGGGATGGTAGTCCGTATGTTTTTTTTTTTCTTTTCTTCTTTTTCTATATATATATATATATATATATATATATATATATATATATATATTTTTTTTTCTTTTTCTTGGTTTTTTTTTATTTTATTATTTTTTTTTGGCATACATTCTTACCCTACCATCCAAAATAATACATCATAGGGGATGAGAATTCCCCTTACACTTGAATCTTTACATACTTTACAATAAACTAAACTAATGACTCGAATTAAGAAAATCAAAACACTTGGAGCACTTTTAAGATTAACGTACATATGGGGGTAATAAGTGATGTTCTTCCCCATTACTCCATGAAATAAGTACTTACCCATGAGTCCCAATCGTCCCAAAACAATATGTACAAGGATATGACTCGACTTAGCAACCATATAATCAATTAGAAAGTTAACTTAGGGTTTAACAAATAAAAATAATGCACTAAAAACGAGCGCATACACGGAAGGCTAAGGCGATTTGGGTGTACATTTAAGTGGGGTGTAACAAATTCTTCCTTTAAGTAAAATGCTTAAAGTTAGAAACGAAAAGATAGGCTCGGAGGGGTGTACTAAGGGTTTCGTGTACTAAAAATGAGTACAACGCTAAGGGTGTGGGAAAAATTAGTTGACTTAACTAGCCAAGTAATATGACTTAAATGGTCAAGTAATTATGATACGGGTTTAACACAAGGGTGATCCTAATGCCTCTTATCATGTAGTAAATCCTACCACACGAATGTAGTCTCACTAGCGGTCTCGGGATGCATCACTAACGCAAGTTCTAGAATCTAAATGCTACCGGTACACTCATAAGCACTAATAATGAATGCTTTTCCTATCAAATCTAAAGGCGAACCTCACATTTTTGGGTGGAAAATTTTTCTGAATATACGGTTATGTGCTAGTCATACAATCTCCTATCCATGAGACGCTTGCTATGGCTAAACTTTCACTCCTAAATGTTGTAAAAAAATTTAAATTTGGCGCTAAAATTGCACTAACAAGTATTTCTCATAGTTTTATTACACATCTACCATTAAACAAAACAAACTCAAGCGAAAGTGCATATGTAAGGTATCATCTTTCTACCCTCCCCTTACACTTAAGATGAACATTGTCCCCAATGTTCAAGTAAAGAATGTAAAAGTGAAAAAGTAAAGAGAATGAAATCAAATACTCCCCTGATTCGCTCGGTATGGATTATAGATGGCCAGGTTAAATCTTCTTCCAAGAAAACGAACAATCAAAGCTTCCCTTCCAGAATATAAATCATCTCCTTGTCGAACATAACCTGTGAAACCTGACAAAATAGACAAGACAACCTCGTGTAAAATCGGCGGCATCCTATATAAGTTCCTAAATCCTAGAAAACAAAGTAAGATATAATGCTTGTGGAATGAAGTTTGCAGATTTCCTGGAGATTATAAAACTTAATAATTCACAAAAACCATAAGACTCCGTTAGAAAAACAAAACCGGTAAAATTTTCAGATTTTTAACTCCTGACGCCGTCAAGAGTAAACTCTGACGCCGTCAGAATAGACCTGCAGAAATTCTTATGTTAAGTTTCCGGAAAATTTCTGGAAAAACTTGGTCCTACTTCCTGGAAAATCCTGCAAAACTTCATTGTGACTCAATACAAGCATTTGACTCTAACAAATACGAATATACATGTTCATTTAATATTGTGGAGAATCATGATCGGTTTGTTTCTTAAAAACATATTTGGGGTTTCCCCTTACACTTATCTTTTGCAAAAATACTTTTAGGTTGGAGTTAAGACTCGGCCAAACAACATAGTAAAGTATTTCCACATTTTATTTTAGAAACATGATCAACCAACAATAAAAATAAAACATGCATACGGAAGCAAATAACAATCAAACAAATAAAATCACACAAAACATGGGTTGCCTCCCAAGAAGCGCTTTTCTTTATTTACGAGTCTTGTAGCTAGACTCAAGGCTATGGGTTACTACGTGATCTCATCATTGGAAATGATATACCCCATATAGTTGCGATCATTACTGTTATGGTGGTAGTGCTTCAATCTGTCGATACTCGCAATCACCTTCCACCTAATTTGCTTCTTAAGTTTGCTACCCCATCTTGGCTCAATCCTTCGATTGTGAATGGCCCATACCACCAAGGACTTGGTTTATCGGGTGGTATTGTTGTTTCCGAGTGTCTCAAGAGCACCAAGTTCCCTTCCTCAAAAGGTGTATGATTTTTTTCATGTCGAGTATGTTCGAGTTCAATCGGAACCTTATTGCTTTTTCTTCTTTCATCCTTAGCTTTCTTATAGCTTTTGATCCTTGCCTCCCATGCAAGAATCTTATTCTGAACACGAATGGGTGTCGTGCCAATGTTGTTTTTTTATCATTCTCCAACTCAAATTCTCATGCCCACTTCGCGGGGTCATGGGGAAGCTAATCTTTCTTTTTCCTGATTTAAGCTCAATCTTCCTACCTTCATACTTAATGACAGCCCTAGCGGTGGTGAGGAATGGTGCCCCAAGGATTATTGGCATGCATCCATCCCCTTTATCATCGATGATCATAAAATCAACGGGGTACATGAATCCTGCAACATTAACTAATACATCTTTTGCGATTCCTAGGGGGTATACGTACGAGTGTCCAACAAGGGATAACCTAACACGAGTACGTGCTGGCATTTTTGACGTTAGTTGGATGTAGGTAGTTAGGGGCATAAGATTTACTTCCGATCCTTGGTCGGCAAAAGCACTAAGATGTTTCAAGTCCCCGATGCTTGTTGGTATTTCAAAGTTCCCACATGCTACCTACTTAGTAGCCACTTTCTGTACCAGTAACCTCTCGAATACTGATCCTCCAGGAAGCGTATCATACTCATCTTCCTCTTCTTCCTCTTTCTCAGGAATCTGTCCGGAGGATTGGTTACGCCCATCACCCTTAATCCAATTTGTTATGGTGTTTTTGTTTATATCATGTTTCAGGTAGTAACTCAAAGGTTGGGACTCTGGTTGTTTTTCT
The DNA here is from genome assembly GCA_030686995.1 of Artemisia argyi. Classification (NCBI taxonomy): domain Eukaryota; kingdom Viridiplantae; phylum Streptophyta; class Magnoliopsida; order Asterales; family Asteraceae; genus Artemisia; species Artemisia argyi. The sequence goes on along the minus strand of CM060686.1, from coordinate 1,473,352 downwards.
AAGGTCTGTTTAGCAGGAGTTTCTACCTTCTCGTTATCTTTATGGACAATGGTGATGGAGTTAACAAATTGGGTGGTGGGAGTGGTGCTTTCTTTCCTTAGTAGTATTCGTTCGGGGGTTCTCTGATTGGCACACTCCTCCAATAGACTCAACATCTCATTCATTTTCTCTGCATTTCTTCTTTCTGCTTATAAACTGCTTCTTCGAATCTAGCAAGCCGGTCAGAGTGAGTTGCCATATATTCTCTCATCCTAGCCTCAAATTCCGAGCTAAGTTCCTTGGGAGGGGAACAAGGTGGGGCATAGTTCTGAAAAGTCTCGGCGTTTTCTCTAGAGGGTGATTCAGATAATGGTGCCGAAGTTGTTTTTGAGACAGAATTGACAGTAGCCCGTCTAGGACTCAAAGGTCGCCTATGCCTTTCCTCAAAATAGTCAACCTTTGCCTCAAGTTTGCATAAGAGTTCATCGGGTACTTCGGTGGTTCCTCCAGACGTCGAGACTGCATTGATGGCCGCTTCTATCGTATGTTTAAACTCCCACAATTCCTGATTGTCAGTGGCGAGCTCCTCGATAATTGCCCAAGACTCCTCGGCGTTCTTATTACGCAGTTTTCCTCCCACGGCCCTGTCTATGGTGTGCTTAGTGTGATAGTCAACATGGTCGTAGAAAATCTGGACTAATAACCAAAGGTTTATGCCATGATGAGGGAGCTTGTGGAGGAGATCCTTAAAATGGGCCCAAGCCTCGTAGAAAGTTTCACCCCGCTGTTGCTCAAACATCAAAATGTCCCTTCTAAGCATTGCAGTCTTTTCCGGCGGAAAGAATTGGGTAAGGAAGCGATTGGCGAGATTGTCCCATGTGGTGATGGATCCCGCGGGTAAACGCTCAAGCCATTGATTAGCTTGATCCCGTAGAGAGAATTGGAATAGGCGTAAACGGGTAGTCTCTCTAGTTTCAACATCTGGGTCTATGGAATCTACGATTTTGAGAAAGTCCTTAAGATGTTGGTTTGGATCTTCGGAACGAAGTCCATGGAATGCACATCCGCTTTGCACCAATCGGATGGTGTCGGATCGCAAGGGGGTCACATTGGCTCCGGTGAGCTCAATGGTGTTTCGGTAGCCTTGATGGCTAGGTCGGGAGTACTCTCCTAAGGTTCGGGGCCTAAGGGGTTCTAGTGGTGGGTTTTGTTGTGGTGGGATGACGGGTTCAAAGATGTTACCACCTTCCATGATGTCGGATGATAAAGAGTTACGAACAAAGGCACGAAGAAATAAGATAGACTAAAGAAGACCTAAAAATAAAAATAAAATCTTACTAGAAAGGAATCTAGCAAGTAGACCTAATAAAAAGAAATCCTAACCTAGACAATAACTATTCCCCGGCAGCGGTGCCAAAAACTTGATGCGTGGGAATCGCAACAGGCTTTACCTCTCGAGGGATCTCGAGAAGCTTACAACCCCCACCAGGCAGTCTACCTGATCGTTGTAGTATAGTATAGTGACAAGTACCGGGGGATTGATCATTCAGCTTGGGAATAGTGTCGCTAGGATTAGAAAGCCTAAATTACTAGTTCTAAAGGTGAGAGATGATTATTTTTGTATTTTTATGTTTTTTAGAAAGCAGGTAAAATCTCGGGTTTTGAAGGAGTGGGCGGAATTAGTTGCTATTCAACTAACCCAAAACTAAGATGCAATCAAAATAAAATAATAAAAATGAAATTAAACTAATTTATACTAAGGTTGTGAGCAGTAATTGGAGAAAATGTGTTTACTTAGACTTCATTACTCCATAGATATCTTTTACATGTTAATTACTTGTTATAATTGCATGGATGACGGATCGTATTCCTTAATACCATTCATGGGGTGGCATACATAACTCTCCAATTCTATGAGCTCTTATCTCCTCCTACACCATGACCCAGCACAACTATAGGGATTGTAAACAGTGGCTCGTGCATTAAATACAACAAATAAAGACCTAGTACGCCTCGGTTCATGTTTCTTAAGACGTTCAAGCATGTTACCATTTGGAGATCTGCCAGTTTTCTTAAGCCTAACATATAAAATCATTCATCCAAGAACAAGAATAAACAAGTAATCAACACATAATCAATATCTAGGTTTCATTAGATCTAAGCAAACACAAGAGAGATCTAGCCTAGCATAATTGAATTGAGACAAGAACAAGATATAGACAACCAACACATAGACATATTGATTGAATTAGAAGAATACTTTTCTCAATTACAATGCAAGGTATCAAGGGTTTGGAACCCTTGAAAAACCTGTAAAAGTTGCACCAAATTCGTCTTTAGGGTTTCTCCAAAACTTCTCTTTCTTTAATGTAAAAACTAGAAAACTATATATAGGAAAACTGGGCTGACGGCGTCAAGACAAACATGTGACGCCGTCACCTCGCCGCCAAATACTTCCTCGGACGGCCTTGATCTCCTTATGACGGCCTGTGTGACGCCGTCACCACCTACGGTATTTTATTCTTGGGACTTTGACGCCGTCAGGATGGCTTTTGACGCCGTCACCACCTACGGTATTTTATTCTTGCTGTCTGACGCCGTCAGGGTGTAACTCTTGATGACGTCACTTAGTACTTCCAGCATGAAAAATTGATACTTTGCCGTTTTCTTCACTTTTATGCTCCAAAAACGTCCAAAATGGCTTCTTTTCCAGAATTCACTCTCCAAGTACCTAAAATCACAAAAGGAACGATTTAGGGCAATATTTGATCAAATAAAGTCGGATTCGGGCTTAAATGACCCCCTAAAAACAGATCATTTTTCGCCTCATCAGGAATCTAACAAATAAACCCTAAAAACATGTAACTAAACGAATCAAGATCCAATTTTTATTGCATTTCGATAATTAATTACACATTATAACGGCTCTGATAGCACTGTTGGAATTATGATATCATGACATTCATATATTATAAACCAAACACATCAAGTGAGCATAGCGGAAGCAATTATAACAAGATCAAATAACATGTAATTAATTAATTAATAATTAAATAGTAAACATACCTTTGTGATTCTAGCCCGAACAAGAATCAAAAGCAATCTTCCGGAACAAGAACCCTAATTAGGGTTTATATGGATTACAAGAATTACCCCTTACCTCTTTTGTAATTCAATCCAAGAATCAAACAATAGTGTGTTTGATTCACGTTCTTGTACACACGTACTAATTCAAGAAAAAGTTTATGCAAGTAATTAAACACAAAACTTGTTTTGATCTAATGAAAATCGAAACCCTTAGGGTTTGTTTAGATGGATCGACCAAAGAAAAGGAGAGGACAGAAAACACCAAGATGTGTGTGTACAAGTTATGAGAAAAACATGTATCTTGGGTTTGCTTATATACTAATCAAAACTTGGAGCTCAAGGCACAAAGGAGGTTACCCTCCTCCCCTTGCCGATCGGATTTGGAGCCCCCAAGGGGTTTCCGGAACGTTCTCTTGTTTCCAAATTTTGCTTAGTATTACTTTCCTAACCTTCGTTTAATAGTCCATTAGTCATTAATCATTAAATACTAATTACTATTATTTATTTTGTGTTTAATAATTAATTATAACATTTATAAATAATTATTTCTTTTTCTCTTCATACGTATTGTGTGCAATCCCGTGATCTCAAGTTCGATCATAACACACGACTATTATTATTTTGTCTATAAAACCAACAAAATCCTCTCGTGGTCTTTTCAGGCTTAAGATGATCTCTTTTCCCATAGTGTATCAGGCTCACTAATTGCTCCAAGATATACAAATTTATTCCTAACTTACAATTAGGAAATGTCTTTACTCTGTGTTTGTTTGACTATGATGGTATGTTCAGGAAAATGTCAAGGCAAAGCACCCTCAGCTGCTAAACGAGTCAAAGCGGAATTTTACAAGAAGTAAGTAGCTGTAATAAGATGTTTCTCTCAATAGGTCCCTTAACCATAATCCCAAGACTCATTTTCTGTAGCAGGAAATTTTCTTTAGGAACTGTTCTTATGCTTGCTGATCAAATGGTAAATATTACCAGCTTAAATCTTTGCGCCTCAACTTTAAAATATAGTTTCTTATTGATGATGGGGATTGTTTCAGATCAACCAAATTGAGTTTGTTCAATCTAAGTCGTTTCTACATCATAACATCAAGTCGGATAATTTTCTTATAGGTTAGGACGTAGAGCTAATCAGGTAATGCAGCTTGACCATTCATTTTAGTTTCCAATTTGGAGCATTAGGACTAACTTCTAATATATGTCGTTCACCTCGTTGCAGGTCTACATCATTGACTTTGGTCTATTAAAAAGATATCGGGATACACTCACCAACACATTTTATACAAATAAGATTATTGACCAATGCATTCTCTAATTATTTCCCTCACACTACTGCATGAAACATCATTTTTTAAGTGATATCCACTGTCTTGTCATCGCTCTGCAGACAAAATAAGAACATGACTGGAATTGCCCGATATACAAGCATGAATACTCACCTAGGCATTGGTATGTGGTATGTGTGTAATTACACATACCTTTTACCTATTTTAATGGACCAAAAACTAACTTAAAATGCCAAATATATGTTATTTTTGTGTTTGTGATTGTGCAGGTACGAATATATAAATAATGGACAAAAACAAAGGCAAAAAGACAAAACGAGCACGAGAAATGGAAAGAGTATTGGCCGGGGAAGCAATTTTCATTTTGATCACTAAAGAGCTAAAATTGTCAACACAAGTCCTTGAAGAATTTCAGAATGTCAAGAACACAAATTATACCCTAAAAAATTTCATTCATTAAATAATCTAATACTTCATTAATAAAATTAAGCATTACAAAAAAAAAAAAAAAAAAAAAAAAAAAAAAAAAAAAAAAACTTGGTACTGCAAAAATTCGGCCCAACTAAAGTAGCAAAAGTTTTAGCCCAAATCCACAAAGTTTGGCCCAACTAAGATAATTAAGAAGGGCACATGCTTCCAAAGACCAAAGTCCAAAGTGTAAAACTTCAAAGTGTAAGAAGGGCACATGCTAAAGAACCAACTTTACAGCTAAAGATAGTAGAAATTAAGAAGGGCACATGCTTCCAAAGACCAAACTCCAAAGTGTAAAACTTCAACCGCTAAATATGGTTGAAACTTGAAACTTAGAAAGTACTGAAAATTAGAAGAAAAAAGATTGACCTATAAATGTGCATTAGCTTTTTGAGAAACAACTAGAATTAAAAACTGCATTGTTTCTTTCCAAGACATGTACTCTAAAAGTAAAGGGCAACATAGTATTATGGATCTCTTATTGCATGACACATAAGCAAAATGATTTCATAAAAAACTCTTATTTAATACAATAGTATTAAATACTATTTAAACTTTTGTAAAATGACTTGTGCCTAGTGCTTTTTTGTATACAGGTTAAGAGTTACCAAAATAAAGAGTTATCTTTAAATTTGTTGACATTTTTACCGGGGAAACTTATACACTTTTAGTTAGATCTAACTACAACTTCCTTTTAAGCTAATTTATATACAAAACCCTAACAACATCTAATTCTTCCACCTCCTTTCCCAAAAACTATTTAGGGATTCACCTAATTCTTCCGCCTCCTTTTCCTAACACTATTTACTGCTTCACCTAGATCTAACTACAGCTACAAAACCCCAACAACTAATTTTCTACCTCCTAATCTTAAACATGTTGAACTTCCAAGAAGTGTTTGAACGCGCGCACAGAGCTAACAAACCGCCATATACGCATCACCAACCAGCCAGTACCATCGCTCAGGGGAATTATATTTGATCAAAAAGTGGCTGGCAGGTTAGTACCATGCCAGGTTAGGGTTTTTGATGTTTTTTAGTTATTTTCTAGCGAGGTATTTCTCTATTCATCCCAAAGGTACAACCATGTGTACCCCATTCACCCCAAAAAATTTCTACTTCCTCAAATACCTCATGGGCGACCTTCTCGCATAAATTTTTGGGCAACTCTCACAGATTTGAGACAAGTGTCCCTATCCTTGGGCCCACATTGTACTTACATAGTACTAGTTATTTTAGCTTTGTTTTTGGGCGACTGGGTCCACATTTCTTGGGCGATTTGGCTTTTTTTAACTTTTAGTGAAAAAGTTAATAATAGAGTTAAATACATTTTTGATCCTTTTGGTTTGATAGGTGTTTATTTTTGTCACACATATTAAAAAAATAACACATTTAGAAATCTTTTCAAGTTCGTAAAAAACCCAGATCCACAATAAGAGCTCACAAATCTTATTGGTCAAAACTCCCTAGTATAGCAACCAAGAAATAATCTTGAAGATTCTTCGCAATAAGAAGAGCTCACAAATTCATTTTTAATCCCATGGACACTGATTGTCGCCCCCACATCTTTTTCAAAGTCATTTTTGACAAAGTGAAAATGTCATTTTTCAGTTTTCATATTTGTGGCCGCCCATGATTATTAAAAAGTTTTCAAAGTCATTTTTTACATTAAAAAGTTTTGAGTGCAAGTAATGATGTAAGAACTAGTTTTCACGCTATCTATTTATGGCCGCCCATGGTTATTAGATCAGATCTATGGTTTTTGATTGGTGATAGGCCTAGATCAGGTATGTGGTTTTTTATTGGTTATTGGATCAAATCTGTTGAATTTGATAGATCTGGGTTTCGATCGGATTTCAATTTTGTGATTTTTTTTTATGTTTGATTGGATTTGGGTTTTTGGGTTTATCATCTTTTGATGATTTTTTTTAGTGTGACGATTATGAGTGGAGCGTGGGTGATGATAGATCTGTGTGTTGTGTTTGTGGCCGGAGGTGGTGTGGTCGGAGGTGGTGTGACCGGAGATGGTGGTGGTTGGATGGTAGTATTTTTGGTGTGTTGTCAAATCTTTTTGTTAAACTTGTGAAAAAGATTGGAAATTTGAGTTGGATTTTGTGATGGAAATGGATTTGAATCATGTAGTAAGTGGGATTGAAGTTGGTGATGAACTGCATAGTGTTGAATCATGTGGTGGTTCATCTTTATCAACTTCTTCAAATTCATTAAATTTAAGTTCAAAGTCTGCAAACATAGGAAATGTTGTTTATTTTCCATAAGGTCATTTGCAGCAAATTGCATCTCATTCATTTAATCATGTTTTGATAATTGATGTTACTTTTGTGGTGTGTATTAAGTATTAACATTATAAAAAAAGAGAAAGAATGTGTGTGATCAAAAATGAAATGCAAGCAAACCACAAGGATCAAAGATGTATTTAACTATATTATTAACTTTTTTACTAAAAGACAAAAAAGTCTAGTCGCCCAAAAAATGTGGACTCAATCGCCCAAAAAACAAAGCTGATAACTAGTACTATGTAAGTACAAGGTGGACCCAAGTATAGGGACACTTGTCCCATATCTGTGAGAGTTGCCCAAAAAATTATGAGAGAGGGTCGCCCATGGGGTATTTGGAGAACTAGGAATTTTTTAGGGTGAATAGGATACACATGGTTGTACCTTTGGGGTGAATATGGAAATACCTCTTTTCTAGCCGCTTCGGTACACATGTGTTATTCTCTAGCTTCACTACACATGTGGTACTTTCTAGCTTCAGTACATGTTTTACTTTCTAGCTTCAGTATAACCTTTTACTTTGGGCAATGTGTAAACTAGATAAAAACATTTCAAAATAATAACTAGCATATTCTATTAAGTCTATTGGAAAAGCCAATGAATCTAATGATATAATATTTATAAGTGGTGTTTTATATATATATATATATATATATATATATATATATATATATATATATATATATTAGAAAGGCAACCTATATTAAGAAAACAAAAAGACAAAATACACAAGAAATGGCAACCCAAAACTCTTTAGCAAGATAATAAAAGGTATGAGTCCCAATATTACAAAGAAATTCAACAATAGCCAAGCCTACCAAAACTAAACCAAGACAAAACAAAACACATGACTGTCACAATGATAGGTACAAGGCATGACCAAAAAGAAAATATGTTATACCACATACCATTCCACTGATTCGATCCCATAACTAAACCTCACTTGAGGCCCACCTGAAGACCTATAGAGCACCTGCAAAATGCCAAAACCTTTAGACCATAATCAAAGGATACACATAACATACATCATATTATCCGATGGGTACTACATGAGAATAAATGGACAGGATGGGTCGATAGGATGATTGATCACATGACATACTACATCATATTAGCTGATGAGTATTACATGAGAATAAAAGTGTAAACAACATACCTGTAATTATTAAAAGACTCGTGATTGAGACCTCAAAATCATTTAAAATTTCAATTCTATGTATATAACATTCTTCTATAGAGCAACTGAACTACTATAACATTTTTTATCTATACCCACTATACTTTAGCACAACACCTAAACTGGTATTTATTTTTTTTCTAAAATTACATACGACCACCACCTTAAGTGTATTCAAAAGAAGCAACGCGTACTATATCAACAAGCTCTTCGTCAAGTTCTCATTCTCAATTTTCACCACCAAACTCTTTACAACAATCACAATGGCGCATCTTAAACCTCCCGAACCTATATCGATGGAAGTAGACGAGCATGGTCAGGAGTATTTCCCCTTTAACCACTTGAACACTGAGCTGTACGAACATTGCATTTATTGACTAATGGTACAGTTCAATATTCGCGAAGGAATAGATCTTCCTGTAAGGTTTCAGAACAGTAACATGACTTGTATGGCTTTGTGGTGCATACTAACCATTGGGATGATCCATTTATACTTGGTGCAAAGAGTAAAGGGGGCAATAGTGGTATAGGAGAAAGTTAGGGCAACATAAAGGTCGAGTATCGAGTGTTTGAAGAGGCGGTGTGTAAACTTTGTTCTAAACTTGACTGCAAGCCGCCAAGAGATACAAATAAAGACTGGAGACAGACGATGGGTGCAGCTATCTATACCATATTCGTTATGTGTATAGAAATCGTGAGATTCCCGGTCTTGAGTTTTAATTTTGCTACCTTCTTGTTGAAACCCAGGTTGGAAAACCGTTATCTGACATAAGGAGATGATGAACTCATACACTATTGGAAGAAAATATCCTATTGTGCTGAACGAGATACATGACTTTTCAAAAAAAATTAAGTTTGAATATCCACTTACCCCATAAATGGTAAGAAAGGCAGAGACTCATCCACCAACGGTTAGAATTTAAATATAATAACAATTATATAAATAAACATCTAGCATCAAATACACATCCGGAAGCGTAAGATCAATTTAACATATAAATAATTAAACAAATTTAAATAAAGAACATACCTATTGATTCTAGCAAAAACAAAAATCAATCTTTATAAACCTTCATTTGGATTAACCCTAATTAGGGTTTATAGAAAAACCCCAATAAAAGATCAAATATCAAACCCTAATAAATTAGGGTTTATGAAAATCGTCTAGAATAAAGTCGATAAAACATCACCACCAAGAATCAAATAGTGTTGATTCCTCTAAGGTTGCATACACTACACGTCAACCAAGAACACTAGGATGCTAGTACTTAATACACGATTAAACATCACAATAACTAGGGTTTGATGTTCATGATTATACACAATCGAAACCCTTAAAAGGTCATACCCACTGATCGTAATACAAGTAGGAAAAGGGTTAATACATTATCATGCAAATATCCTTTTTTGCCTAACATTCGTATGCATGTTTTTTCATGAAAAGTCATGCATGGGATTATTAGTCAATGGTCAGTCCATGCTACCGATTAACTAAAGAGAGGAAGTGAAAAAGTATATTTTTCTTTTTGGGTTGTGTATTATGTCGCCTAATATTTAGAGTTAATGAGGGTTAATATAGGCTCCAAACTTGCTCTCCAAGTTTGAGTCCAACACCTCCTCAAGTTTCAAAATCCGACACTCAACCCTCTCATTTTTTCATGTTCGACCATATAAATATGTTGTGTATTAGTATTTAATATAATTAACACATCCAATATATTAATTACATTAAATAAAGTGTTCTCTAAATGTATAAGTGTGTGCCTCCAATAGGCTCGAGTTCGAAACAGGACATACGTATATAAAATATGTTCATAATCCAACAATTCTTTCGTATTAACCATTAACATTTGTTCACGCGTAATGCACCATTTATACATAAAAGATCTTGAACCACTGTCCGTCGTGTATAGAAATATATGAACTAGACCTTTAATTTCTTGATCATAAAAGAGATGAATATAACCATGTTGAAAGTATTGTGGCCAAGACTAGGCTATCCTGGACAAGACCCGGTTAGAACCAGGTAAAACTCGGCTAATCTAGCCAAGACATAGTTAGAACCAGGTAGGACTCGGCAATTCTAGCCAAGACCCAGTTAGAACCAGGTAAGACTCGACTATTCTGGCCAAGACCCAGTTAGAACCAGGTAAGATTCGGCTATTCTAGCCAAGACCCAGTTAGAAACTGGTAAGACTCGGCTATTCTGGCCAAGACCCGGTTAGAACCAAGTAAGACTCAGCTATTATGGCCAAGACCCAATTAGAACCAGGTAAGACTCAGCTATTCTTGCCAAGACCTAGTTAGAGCCATGTAAGACTCGGCTATTCTGGCCAAGACCCAGTTAGAATCAGGTAAGACTCGGCTATTCTGGCCAAGACCCAGTTAGAACCAGGTAAGACTCGGCTATTTTGGCCAAGATCCAGTTAGAACTTGGTAAGACTCGGCTATTCAAGGCAAGACCCAGTTAGAACCAGGTAAGACTCGACTATTCTGGCCAAGACCCAGTTAGAACAAGGTAAGACTCGGTAAGACTAGGCTATTCTGGCCAAGACCCGGTTAGAACCACGTCAGACTCGGCTATTTTGGCCAAGACCCAGTTAAAAATAGGTAAGACTCAGCTACTATGGCCAAGACCCAGTTAGAACCAGGTAAGACTCGGCTATTCTGGCAAAGACCTAGTTAGAACCAGGTAAGACTCGGCTATTCTGGCCAAGACCCAGTTAGAATCAGGTAAGACTCGGCTATTCTGGCCAAGACCCAGTTAGAACCAGGTAAGACTCGGCTATTCTGGCCAAGACCTAGTTAGAAACTGGTAAAACTCGGCTATTCTAGCCAAGACCCAGTTAGAACTAAGTAAGACTCGGCTATTCTGGCCAAGACCCAGTTAGAACTTGGTAAGACTCGGCTTTTCTGGCCAAGACCCAGTTAGAACCAGGTAAGACTCGGCTATTCTGGTCAAGACCCAGTTAGAACCAGGTAAGACTCGGCTATTCTGGCCAAGACCCAGTTAGAACTTGGTAAGACTCGGCTATTCTAGCCAAGACCCACTTAGAACCAGGTAAGACTCGACTATTCTGGCCAAGACCCAGTTAGAACAAGGTAAGACTCGGTAAGACTAGGCTATTCTCGCCAAGACCCGGTTAGAACCAGGTAAGACTCAGCTATTTTGGCCAAGACCCAGCTAGAACCAGGTAAGACTCAGCTATTATGGCCAAAGTTAGAACCAGGTAAGACTCTGCTATTCTTGCCAAGACCTTGTTAGAGCCATGTAAGACTCGGCTATTCTGGCCAAGACCCAGTTAGAATCAGGTAAGACTCGGCTATTCTGTCCAAGACCCAGTTAGAACCAGGTAAGACTCGGCTATTCTTGCCAAGACCCAGTTAGAACCAGGTAAGACTAGGCTAGTCTGGCCAAAACCTAGTTAGAACCAGGAAAGACTCGGCTATTCTGGCCAAGACCAAGTTAGAACCAGGTAAGACTCCGCTATTCTAGCCAAGACCCAGTTAGAACCAGGTAAGACTCGGCTATTCTGGCCATGACCCAGTTAAAACCAGGTAAGACTCGGCTATTCTGGCGAAGACCCAGTTAAAACTAAGTAAGACTCGGCTATTCTGGCCAAGACCCAGTTAGAACCAGGTAAGACTTGGCTTTTCTGGCCAAGACCCAGTTAGAACCAGGTAAGACTCGGCTATTCTGGCCAAGACCCAGTTAGAACCAGGTAAGACTCGGCTATTCTGGCCAAGATCCAGTTAGAACTTGGTAAGACTCGGCTATTCTAGCCAAGACCCAGTTAGAACCAGGTAAGACTCGACTATTCTGGCCAAGACCCAGTTAGAACAAGGTAAGACTTGGTAAGACTAGGCTATTCTGGCCAAGACCCGGTTAGAACCAGGTAAGACTCGGCTATTTTGGCCAAGACCCAGTTAGAAACAGGTAAGACTCAGCTATTATAGCCAAGACCCAGTTAGAACCAGGTAAGACTCGGCTATTCTGGCAGAGACCTAGTTAGAACCAGGTAAGACTCGGCTATTCTGGCAAAGACCCAGTTAGAATCAGGTAAGACTCGATTATTCTGGCTAAGACCCAGTTAGAACCAGGTAAGACTCGGCTATTCTGGCCAAGACCCAGTAAGAAACTGGTAAGACTCGGCTATTCTAGCCAAGACCCAGTTAGAACTAAGTAAGACTCGGCTATTCTGGCCAAGACCCAGTTAGAACTTGGTAAGACTCGGCTTTTCTGGCCAAGACCCAGTTAGAACCAGGTAAGACTCGGCTATTCTGGTCAAGACCCAGTTAGAACCAGGTAAGACTCGGCTATTCTGGCCAAGACCCAGTTAGAACTTGCTAAGACTCGGCTATTCTAGCCAAGACCCGGTTAGAACCAGGTAAGACTCGACTATTCTGGCCAAGACCCAGTTAGAACAAGGTAAGACTCGGTAAGACTAGGCTATTCTGGCCAAGACCCGGTTAGAACCAGGAAAGACTCAGCTATTTTGGCCAAGACCCGGTTAGAACCAAGTAAGACTCAGCTATTATGGCCAAGACCCAATTAGAACCAGGTAAGACTCAGCTATTCTTGCCAAGACCTAGTTAGAGCCATGTAAGACTCGGCTATTCTGGCCAAGACCCAGTTAGAATCAGGTAAGACTCGGCTATTCTGGCCAAGACCCAGTTAGAACCAGGTAAGACTCGGCTATTCTGGCCAAGACCCAGTTAGAACTAGGTAAAACTCGGCTATTCTGGCCAAGACCCAGTTAGAACCAGGTAAGACTCGGCTATTCTGGCCAAGACCCAGTTAGAACCAGGTAAGACTCAGCTATTCTAGCCAAGACCCAGTTAGAACCAGGTAAGACTCGGCTATTCTGGCCATGACCCAGTTAGAACCAGGTAAGACTCGGCTATTCTGGCCAAGACCCGGTTAGAACCAGGTAAGAGTCGGTAAGACTAGGCTATTTTGGCCAAGACCCGGTTAGAACTAGGTAAGACTCGGCTATTCTGGCCAAGACCCAGTTGTGTTTATGATAAAGAAACACATTTTCTTCACACGTTGAGAGTTTTATTATTTTGAAATGCTCCCCCTTAACATGTGCTCATGAGTTTTGATAAGAAAATTTGCACATATTGGGAAGAGTTCGCACTTTTTGAATTGATCCACTCTTAGTGACCATGACCGATTCGAGACACGTTTACATCACTAGTTAGACTAGCTTGAAATTATTACCCGGCCTAGTCAAGACCACTGAGAGTTTCTCGAAACGGTACACTCTACTTAGACAAGTCCTCTTCGAGACACGCTTACATCACTGGTTAGATCAGCTTGAATTTATTACCCGGCCAGGACAAGTCCTTTCGATTCAAGACACACTGCACTCGATGTCCCTAGCCGCGACCATGGTAGGTGGGGTTAGTTTTGAAATCACCCCATCTAAGTAGATGGGGTTACTTTTGAACTAACCCCATCTAAGTATGTGGGGTTCCTTTTGAAATAACCCCACCTATCCATGGTCAGTTTGGTCGAATCATAATTTAACTCATCATATATATCAGTTGGGGTAAAAGGTCAACGACCCAGTAAATATATTACTCCAAAAAACATTTAAGTACAACGGATATGAGTGAATCCCATATCTCAGCCCGTTACATAGGCGAAAAACTTACATAACAAGATACTTCCTATTTTCTAGACAAGAAAACAAAACCACTACCACATAATATTGCAAGACTCGAACAAAAATATAAACTACTTCCTACGACCTTGGAGATTAAAGCCATAAATGGCATTAAGTGCATCCAATTCCCCTGGAAGATCATAAATTTGCTTCGAGTAATCATCATAGTCATCAAACTCATCTTCACGCTCATGACCTCCACCAAAAAGATTTGCTGATTCGTCAAACGTGTTAAGAACCTCTTCCTCATCACTATCAGAAACCACAACATCCCCCACCTTGGAAAATGGGTTAGCCCTCTTAGTAACAGAGGCAGACGGAATGGGATGACCTTCATCATCCACAAGAGTAGCTTTCCCATCAATAAGTAGCTTTTCAAGTTTACTATTCTTCTCAACTATGGGAGTAGAACCAACTTCCTTAGTTCCCATTTAATCAATCACAATCGGTTCTTGTGATGTAGTACCAGTCTTAACCGACTCATCCTCATTAACTTCCATTGTACGGCCAGCATCCACATCCATGTTGGTGTCATATATCAGTTAGTTACAAAAATCTGATATAAAAGAATCATATGGATATGGCAGGAAGCTAGCATGCAGTGTTTGATATGAATCATTAGTAATTAGGAATCGGGTTTGGGTTAGAATCGGGTCGGGTTATCGGGTTATCGGGACATAAGTTACGGAGATGATCCATACTACCACACTCATAGCATGCCTTACGATTAAACCCTACGCCAACCGAGTTGATTGGAGCCGCTTGAGTAATCACTGCACGACACTCTCTAGCAAAGTGTCCAGGTTTGTTACACCTGAAACACACACGACACGCAACGTGCTCGGGATGACTACCAGTGCACTTAGCACATCTAGGGGCATTACCAGCATATCCCCTCCTATCATTGTTTCCAGCTACAACCGTAGAAGCTGTTCCCATATAACCTGCTGCCATCACAAGATTCGTTGCTACGAACCCCTTCCCATTTCTTGCTCTCTTGCTGTCAACACTAGAACCATCCGACTTACCAGTTTCAGTCTCCTCTCTCTTTTTCTCGCTTGTCCTTGCGAGTGTGCCACTCCTAACTGCTTCATCAGTTAGTGCTCCAGCTTTTTGAATGGCAGTTAGGAGTGTCGTCGGCCCTGTAACCCTAACCAAACTCCGAATCTGTGGAACCAACCCACGGATATATTTATCGATACGCTTCATTTCAGGAGTTACCGTGTGGGGGACCATCCTAGCTAACTCGTAGAACCTGTCAGTGTACCCTGTGTGATTAGCTCCTACCATCACATGGTTCCAAAATTCCTCCTCTAGTTTCTGCATTTCATTGCTTGGATAGAACTCCTCCACCATCAAGGCTTTGAAGTTCTCCCAAGTCATCCCCAACGCCGCAACTCTACCCCTAGCTTGGAGTTTCGTATTCCACCAAGTCAATGCTTTGTTAACCATAGAACAAGTTGCGTACTTAACTTTCTGGCCCTCAGTACAACCACTTATACCCATTACTGACTCCATTTTCTCTATCCATCGAGTGAGCGCAATCGCACCACCCTTACCATCAAATTCCTTGGGCTTACAAGCAATAAACTCTTTGTAGGTACACCCATTGTTACCACTCCCTCCACTTCCAGCGCCATCAGGGTGAGCAGCATTACCCATTTGCGCACTCAACTGGCTTACATTCTCTGGCATTAAAGCTTCAAGTTCTTGAATGATCAATTGCTGAAAGACAGGGTTGCTATCCCCAATAATGGGTGTCGGCTTCTTTGGCTTCTTTGGTGTTCGGTAAGCTCCACTCATTGGTGACTTAGTGATAGGACGTCTTGGTCTTCTTGGCGCCATTTCCTGAACACGCAGGACATTAGAACCATTGGAGACCGTTCACAAAATTTCCACAATCCCGTAATCATACTTAACACATTTACTTCCCATCATATGGGATAACCATAACAAACAACGAAGTTAAACTCAATGCTACCACACGTAAGCATTTTACTCATGCGTTCCACCTCAGCAGGTGTTGAAGCACATAGATTACAGTGCCGCAACTTTGAATAGTCTGAAGTATTTAGCCAAGAGACAAGATTACAGTGCCGCAACTTTGAAAGCATCTCAACTTCAGCCCAAAACTCGGGTGCTCCCTGATTTGAGTTAGGATCCAACCTTTTAATCGCAGAAACAACAGTTGCAGATCCATTAAAGATGGTACCTTTGTATACCTTTCCAAATCCACCCCTTCCAATTACTAATGATTCATATCAAACACTGCATGCTAGCTTCCACCATATCCATATGATTCGTTTATATCAGATTTTTGTAACTAACTGATATATGATGAGTTAAATTATGATTCGACCAACTTTACTCATGCGTTCCACCTTCGCAGGTGTTTAAGCAGATACAGAAACATACAATCACACCCCAACGGGGCTCCCCGATTAGATCCACGATGGGGATTGGGGCGGGTTTGGGAGAACTTTGGTAATCGGGTTTGGGGATGGAGTTGGCCGCCCCACCCCAAACCCGCCCCGTTGTCATCCCTAGCCCCGACCATGGATAGGTGGGGTTATTTCAAAAGTTACTCCACCTACTTAGATGGGGTTAGTTCAAAACTAACCCATCTACTTAGATGGGGTTAGTTCAAAAATAAGCCCATCTACTTAAAAAGTAACCCCATCTACTTAGATGGGGTTAGTTCTAAACAAACCCCACCTACTTAGATTACAGTGCCGCAACTTTGAATAGTCTGAAGTATTTAGCCAAGAGACAAGATTACATTGCCGCAACTTTGAAAGCATCTCAACTTCAGCCCAAAACTCGGGTGCTCCCTGATTTGAGCTAGGATCCAACCGTTTATATCGCAGAAACAACCGTTTATATATACAAAATTGATATTTTAAATGATTTTGATGTCTAAATCATGAGTCTTTTAATAATTACAGGTCTGTCGTTTACACTTTTATTCTCATGTAATACCTATCAGTTAATATGATGTAGTATGTCATGTGATCAATCATCCCACCGACCCATCGTGTCCATTTATTCTCATGTAGTACCAATCGGGTAATATGAGGTAGTATGCCATGTGTATCCTTTGATTATTTGTTGGTGCATGTGTGATGATGTTGGAAGTAGTTTTTTAATAGCTCTTTAAAGCATCGATTATGTGTTTTAAAATGCAAGACTCTGTAGCTTTTCTACTGAATATTAGTTACCATTGGTTAGTTCCAAGTTAGTTTTAAAAAAAATAGTGAAATTACCATAGGCATAGGCGGGAGACATAGGAAGAAGACGATGAGTTTTGTCATGGTCACTTTTAAAACCTCCAACATTTGTAGATTTTACATAATACTATGCGTTTCCCACTTAGTTATATTTCTCAAATAAATTAACAATTTTTATCCTTTGTTTTATAATTTATTACAAGTTTCAATGCTACGTACCCTCTTTAGTCTTGAAGTACCAAAATACTTAATTTGTGTATATTCAACAACTTTCTTATGTTGTTGAATGTTGTATGGTTTTATTATTAATCATCATCGTCGTAATCATCATCATCATCATCATCATCATCATCATCATCATCATCACGTTGACGTTGACGATCAACGCTAATGGTAATAGTAATGATGATGATAATGAAAGATTTTTTTCTTCAAAAAGCTAAAGCATAAAACTTGTTTGTTAACTGTATAAATTTATCAAAAAATATGAAAAAAAAAAAAAAAAAAAAAAAAAAAAAAAAAAAAAAAAACCTCAATATATGACAGTATCTTTCTTAAAGAACATCCTTTGTGTGTATGCTTAAAGAATAGTATGTTTATCCATGTTCTTTATAAATGGAATGACAAATACAAGATATTCAAATGCAATTTCGTGTATGTTTAGTTAATTTACTGGTTTTATAATCATGGAGAGCCAACTTGTCGGTACATAAGTTTTCTTGACTAATACGTAGATCACAATTACCCAATTTTCGTCTAGTTGATGAGACGACACAAACTCTAAATTAAATTTGTTTTTACTTGCTTCTAATGATCAATGATGTTTAGTTTCATTTAGGATCGACATGCCCCAGGTTTGAAGAATTCGAAGACCGGCCTTAGCTGCAAAAGCACACGATTTGGTAATACCATCCAACCGAATCCAATTTCATTGTTTGCCTATTCAATTTCAATGAGTGAATTTGCAAGCTTCCACTAATTACGCGGTAAGACTAACTCATGCGCTGAACACATGGTCGGTCACGGACCTCTTAGGTATTTTTCTAAAGAACAAAAAAACTTGTATCAGTCTATAAAACAATATATAACTTGTGTTGTGGAAGTATATCTTTTTGAAAATATGCGGTCAATATGTCAGATTTTGTATTAATAGATAAAACCTAAAAGTAATTCAGGAGAAGACCCTAAACGAGTCGATGCTATGCTTGTGTGTAGTTTTCCCTTTATTTTGTTCCTCGTATCTACATCGTACAACATCTTACTTATTATTAACTGTTAGATTTGAATATAAAGCTATTACATATGTGTTGACTGTGGGATGGTGAATTGGGTTTATACTTTATACAACCTCAAGTTACGAGTTTGTCGTGCTGAAAGCATTAACAACAGTAAGCCCAATATAAACATGAAAAGAAAATTATGTTATCAACTAATAAAATAAACTAGTAAGCCCAAAATAAATTTTGAATATTAATACCACCAAAATTGATATAGCAAAGGAATAGATAATTAAAGTTTAAAGCTTGATAATCTAGAAGATGCCAAATGACTAATTACCTAATATAAAACTTGTCTATAAAAAGGAAAATAACATTTATATACTCCGTGATTTATATATGACTATATGTAATAATCTTCCTTTTATCTTGCTAAAAAAAAATCTTCCTTTTACGCGTCAAAGTTGTAGAAGCTCAAACGATGAACTCATCTTTTAAAGTTTTACGTATTATTTTCTAGGAATCCTTCTAGGTTTGTTTGACTTATGAGCTAAAGATGGAGAACAGTGAAAAAAGATTGTTGAGATTCCTCTACTTGATGGTACGGGTTCGACTATTGAAAAGATCCGGGTTGAATATGAGTGGAAACCACCTCGCTGTGATAAATGCAAGGTATTTGGACATACTCTGACTGACTGCCCTAAGGTTGTTATACCTCCTGTTCAGCCTACTAAGCCTGTTAATGATAGTTTCAAGACTGTCAATAACAGGGGTATTTGTATTGTTTTGAAGGACTACTAACCCTAAAAACCCTCTCCCCTTTGGCGATTTTTTTGAAAACCGATTCCCTAAAACTCCTAATCATTTCTCAATATTTCTTCCTTAATTCTTGACTGCTTTCATTAATTTGGTTTAGGGTTCCTTTCCTTGATCCAATTCGTGAAGCATAACAGGTTCTGGTGGGATATTGTGAATCGTTGTTTCTAGGGTTTTCATAAATCGTTTTTTTGGGTTTGTTTATCGTTATATCTTCCTTGAATCGACCATATTGTTAATTGTTACATCAGGTTCTGGTCGATTTACTTTATTATATCACATGGTTGTGATTTTCAGCATGGGTCCTGGTTGATTTATTGGGTGTATTTGCTTAAAACCCTAACTTTTTAGTTAGGGTTTAATTCCTCCTGTACGATCTTATGTGCATGCTGCTGGGTGGTTATAATCGTTTGATTGTTCGAATTATTAGTGGTAATTGTTCGTGGGTTTGGAGAGGGTGGTATGGAGAAGGGTTTTCTGATCTCTAAAAGTGCTTCTAAGGGTTCGAAGGCTGTTGGGAGTTCTGGATCTTATGCTACTTTGGCCGATCAAAGGAGTAACATTGATGAAGATTTGACTAGTTTGGCCGATCAAACTATGCCAGGTGGTTCTCAAACTGATGGTGCGACGAAATCGACCCTTGAGCCGGTTTCACTTGGTAATATTCAAAAGGACACTACTAGCTTTGGTGAGTTGAGTTCACCCTCAATGATGAACCCTAGTAGTGTTAGTTTGAATGTGGATGATACACCTAATTGTTCTATGAATAGTACTCAGAAAGTGGAGCCGATTCCACTTACGAAAGATAAATCACATGGTGATGACTTGGAGCGGACTACAAGTGCTGATATTGTGAAGCATTTGATTGATAATGCACATCAGAATTTTGATGATGCCATGAAGAAAATTCAAAGTGAGATTGGAGCTAATGTTACAAGTACTTCTCCTTCGGCTGGGATAAATGTGAATATAATTAAGAATGTAACTTCTGGTCCTAATGCTCACCAGGTTGATACTACTAGTGGTACGGGAGTGAAGTTGGTTTCTTACGCGGGTGCTACTTCTAATGAAGTAGGTTGGAATGTAGCAAGAAGAAGGCGGATGTCGACCTTTCAGTTCCAATGAAAGTAGTGGAAGAGATGAACACACGGTTTGAGAATACTCTCTATGGTTACTTTCTTGGCCAACGCCTTGCTTTTCCGGTTGTTGATTACTATGTCCGCAACGCATGGGCTAAGTTTGGTGTGCAAAAGGTAATGATGAATGCAAAGGGGTTCTTCTTCTTTAAGTTCAATTCGAAGAAAGGTGTTGATGATGTGCTTGAAAACGGTCCTTGGTTGATCAGAAATGTTCCTATTATTCTTAAACCATGGACTTTGAACACTAACCTTCTTAAAGAGGATTTGACTAACATTCCTGTTTGGGTTAAATTCCATGATGTCCCCCTAGCAATGTTTTCTGATGATGGCCTCAGTCTTCTAGCCACACTGATTGGTACGCCCAAAAGGTTAGATGCTTTTACAAGCAATATGTGCAAGGAATCGTGGGGCCGTAGTAGTTTTGCTAGATGCATGATAGAAGTGAAGTCGGATGAGGTGCTGCGGGACAGCCTCACTATTGAGATACCGTTACTTGACGGTTCGGGTTCGACTATTGAGAAGATAAGGGTTGAATACGAGTGGAAACCACCTCGTTGTGACATGTGTAAGATATTTGGTCATACTCTGACTGACTGCCCTAAGGTTGTTATACCTCCTGTTCAGCCTACTAAGCCTGTTGATGATAGTTTCAAGACTGTCAATAACAGGAAGAAAGGAAAACAAGGTGGTTCTACAATTCCGGGTAAAGGAGGGTTTACTAAACCTGTTGTGGGTAAGAAGTTTCAGTATCAACCCAAACAGACTCCTCCTGAACCCAAGAATGTTGGTGGCAATAAGAAGAAGACTCCTGATGAGGCTAGTTCTAGTGGTACAAAGATCTCTACATCTAACCAGTTTGATGCTCTTAATATGGATGATACGGATACGTTTGGTATTCCTACTGATGACACCAACATGGATGTGGATGCTGGCTGTACAATGGAAGTTAATGAGGATGCGTTGGTTAAGACTGGTACTACATCACAAGAACCCCTTGTGAGTGATTTAATGGGAACTAAGGAAGGTGGTTCTACTCCTATAGTTGAGAAAATTAGTAAGCTTGAAAAGCTACTTATCGATGGGAAAGCTACCCTCTTGGATGATAAAGGTGTTCCTATTCCGTCTGCATCTGCCAATAAGAGGGCTAACCCATTCTCTAAGGTGGGTGATATTGTGGTTACTGATAGTGATGATGAGGAGGTTCTTAACACGTTTGACGAATCAGCAAATCTTTTTGGTGGAGGTCATGAGCGTGAAGATGAGTTGGATGACTATGATGATTACTCGAAGCAAATTTCTGATCTTCCAGGGGAATTGGATGCTCTTAACGCCATTTATGGCTTTAATCTCCAAGGTCGTAGGAAGTAGGTTATATTTTTGTCCGAGTGTTTAAATGGTTTGTTTTCTTGTCTAGAAAATTGGAAGTATCTTGTTATGTAAGCCTTTCGCCTATGTAACGGGCTGAGATATGAGAATCACTCATATCCGTTGTACTTAAATGTTTTTTGGAGTAATATATTTACCGGGTCGTTGACCTTTTACCCAAAAAAAAGAAAACAAGGTGGTTCTACAATTCCGGGTAAAGGAGGGTTTACTAAACCTGTTGTGGGTAAGAAGTTTCTGTATCAACCCAAACAGACTCCTCCTGAACCCAAGAATGTTGGTGGCAATAAGAAGAAGACTCCTGATGTGGCTAGTTCTAGTGGTACAACGATCTCAACATCTAACCTGTTTGATGCTCTTAATATGGATGATACCGATACGTTTGGTATTCCTACTGATGACACCAACATGGATGTGGATGCTGGCTGTACAATGGAAGTTAACGCGGATGCGTTGGTTAAGACTGGTACTACATCACAAGAACCCCTTGTGAGTGATTTAATGGGAACTAAGGAAGGTGGTTCTACTCCTATAGTTGAGAAAATTAGTAAGCTTGAAAAGCTACTTATCGATGGGAAAACTACCCTTTTGAATGATAAAGGTGTTCCTATTCCGTCTGCATCTGCCAATAAGAGGGCTAACCCATTCTCTAAGGTGGGTGATATTGTGGTTACTGATAGTGATGAGGAGGAGGTTCTTAACACGTTTGACGAATCAGCAGATCTTTTTGGTGGAGGTCATGAGCGTGAAGATGAGTTGGATGACTATGATGATTACTCGAAGCAAATTTATGATCTTCCAGGGGAATTGGATGCTCTTAACGCCATTTACGGCTTTAATCTCCAAGGTCGTAGGAAGTAGGTTATATTTTTGTCCGAGTCTTTAAATGGTTTGTTTTCTTGTCTAGAAAATTGGAAGTATCTTGTTATGTAAGCCTTTCGCCTATGTAATGGGCTGAGATATGAGAATCACTCATATCCGTTGTACTTAAATGTTTTTGGAGTAATATATTTACCGGGTCGTTTGACCTTTTACCCAAAAAATATTGTCTTTCAAATTTCCATTAAAAGTGGTTTGGATACTTCACTCATGTAACACTACATCTGTACAAGAAATTTTTTTCAGTTACATGAGTAAAAGATTATAAAATAAAAAGATGAACACACAATTAACAGTGGCCTACTATTCATGCACACGTGGCGTTTTCTTGGAAGTCCACAATAATTTAGAAGGTCTTGGTTATAGTATAGGTAGATAATCAATACTTTAACACACGCACCCAGTAACCCGTAAGAAGAAGATACATGAATCTCAACTATCTTCTTGCTTATCCTTCTACCAACTCTACAGCGTTTGGAATATGTCGAATTCCTATACAGTGTCTAGCCGTTGGTGGATGAGTCTCTGTCTTTCTTACCAATTTTAAGGTAAGTGGTAGTTAAATATCAAATATCCCGTGAGGTTGTTAAATTCGATAACAACAACATGATATTGACTTCCAAGAGTGTATGAGCTTATCCTCTTCTTCTGTCAGGGAACGATTTTTCGCCTTGGGTTCATCCAGTATGTAAAAAAATCATGAATCAACCACCAGAATCTCACGGATTCTATAAACATAACACATATGTTATAAATATCTTCACTTATTGCTTCTTTTCACTTTTGACTTCATGTATTCGGATAGTCAAGTTTATAGATAAGTAAATTTACCGCGTTTCGAAACATATAATTCCCAACAGTTATCGTACCATAACCTTCACTTATACCACCAAGATTTTCCCCACACCGGGTATAAATGGCTTATCCCAATTTTTATTAACATGCAAACTAAAGCAATATAAGTCATGTCGTTGAAAATGTAAGTAAAGACTCCGCTTGCCGTTACTGCTTAAAAACCTTACAAGAAAATCATCTCTAGTGTAATTACTAAAGTGTGTTAGTAGTTATAATATATGTTGTGTTCATACACATCGGGGTTTATATGGTCAAATGGGAAAAACTTGGCATGCACGTCTTCTAGCAATAATATAGGTTCTGGAGGTTGAGCAATTTTGATTGTTATAAGGTGGGTAGTGAGAAAGTGAGAATGTGCTGATACAAGATGATCACCTTGTACGTATTATGATGGGTCATCTTGTACCTATTGAGATGGCCACCTTGTAACAATCACCACATTCTCACTTTCATACTAACTGCCTCTTATAACAATCACAATGTCTCAACTTCCATAACCTATCTCTTTGGTAGAAGACGTGCATGCTATAAGTTTTTCCCATTTGACCATTTAAACCCCTATGTTTATGAACACAACATATATTTACTACTAAAACACTTTATTAATTGAATATGAGATGATCTTCTGTAAGGTTTTTGAGTAGTAATGGATAGTGGAGTTTTTACTTACATTTTCAACGGCGTGACTTATATTGCTTTAGGTTGAATGTTCAATAACAATTGGGATAACCCATTTATACTCGATGTAGGGGCAATCTTGGTGGTATAAGTGTATGTTATGGGAAAATAACTGTTGGGTATTGTATGTTTTTAAACGCGGTGTATTTACTTATTCGTAAACTTGATAATCAAAATACACGAAGTCAAAAGTGGAAAGATGGAGTGAGTGAAGCTATTTATATCATATGCCTTATGTGTATAGAAGCCGTGAGATTCCAGTGGTCGAGTAATGATTTTTTTTTACATACGTGAAGAAACCCAAGGCGGAAAATCATTCTCTGACAAAAGGAGAGGATAAGCTCATACACTCTTGGAAGTAAATATCATGTGCTGTTATCGGATTGATCAACCTCACGAGGTATTTGATATTGAGCTACCAATTACCTTAAAATTGGTAAGAAAGGCAGACACTCATCCACCAACGGCCAGACACTGTATAGAAATACGACATATTCGAAATGATGCAGAATTGGTAGAAGGATAAGCAATAAGATAGTTGAGATTCATGTATCTTCTTCTTACGGGTTATAGGGTGCGTGTGTTAAAGTATTGATTATCTACCTATACTATAATCGTAAAAGATGTGAATGACATACAACATGTCATGTCTATACTGAACCTAAGAAGTGAATTTAAGCCCAAAATAAAAGCCACTTATAAACTAGGTATTGAAGTGGTTGAATGAATTCCTTATTCTCTTGAAGTGAAAAAAAAATGAATGGTTTAATAAGTTGTACATGTCACATGTTAGATGAATAAAATCAAATCAACAAAACATTGAATAGTCTTTTGTTTCATGTCTCTCCATCCAATCCTATAAATACCGCAACTCTATTGTCCTATTCTGTATCCTAACAC
The DNA here is from genome assembly GCA_030686995.1 of Artemisia argyi. Classification (NCBI taxonomy): domain Eukaryota; kingdom Viridiplantae; phylum Streptophyta; class Magnoliopsida; order Asterales; family Asteraceae; genus Artemisia; species Artemisia argyi. Next base: position 1,448,287 of record CM060686.1, on the reverse strand, counting down.
ATAAAAACTTGCTTTAGAGCAGAAATAAAAAACACTTCATACTCGTAGGTGCATATGATATGTTTAACCACTAATTCCCGTAATGTATTTATGTTTCTTTACTCCTTATGTAATTCATGACAACCTTGTTAGTTGTTACCTACCCTTATACACGTACAAGTTTGGGATAAATGCTTGTCGTGGTATACATTATTTCCGTGTACCGATGTCTAAAACTGATTATTCATATAATTGTACTCAAGGTAGAGTACTTTATAATTTTGTATCCATCCCACTGGCTCTAACTCCATTTCATTCCAAATTTTCGCATAATCATATCCTCCCTCGTACCAATACTAAACACTGGTTGCCATCTAAATCTATTCAAGATATAGTGATACTCTTATCAAAGTAATCCACACACTACAACAAAATAGTAATGAAGCCTAACCTTAAATATAACCAACGGCAATTACATTTTAATCCAAACAACTGGTTGATTTAAAATTACTTGCAATTTTCCAATCTACTTTCACACACATATCATGCGCTTTAAATGGCCCAAAAGCACCAAACCAATGACGACTTATATTAGCAACGCATTCATTTGAACATACACCTAACAATTGAGCATTTAGGTGTCATAACATTGTTATGCATAACTCGTTGGACTCTGTTGAAGAACTCCAATACCTCAGTTGCAAGAAAAATCAAAAGTATCAAATGCAAAAGGAATAAAAATATGTTGATTTTTAATGCATGCTTTCTCGTGTTTTGGCACATTGTATGAAGCTCTTTCTCATATTTTGACACAATTATACCAAAAAAAAAAATACCCAACTGATCTGAGCTACATTTAAATTTCTTGGGTACTACTCCATACGAACATTAACACACTTAAAATTTAACCTAATGAATCAATAAAATAATCACCGTTACAAAACTAACGCGCATTATACTTACGAATCGATTTATCGACCAATATAATAGGACGACATAAGAAAGTTGTTGAATATTAACAAATTAAGTATTTTGGTACTTCAAGACTCAAGAGTGTACGCAGCCTTGAAACTTGTAATAGACTGTTAAACAAATGATGGAAATTGTTAATTTATTTGAGAAATATAACTAAGTGAGAAATGCATGTACTATTATGTAAAATCTACAAATGTAGGGGTTTTTAAAAGTGACCATGACAAAACTCATCGTCTTCTTCCTATGTTTCCCGCCTATGCCTCTGGTTTCACTATGTTTTTAAAACTAACTTGGAACTAACCAATGGTAACTAATATTTAGTAGAAAAGTCAAGAGTCTTGCATTTTAAAACACATAATCGATGCTTTAAAGAGCTATTGAAAAACTACATCCAACATCATGACTTGTATGGCATGACTTGTAAGGTTTCAGAACACTAACAAAATGCGGGATCTTTTCATACATTTTCGATGCCATGACTTGTATGGCTTTGTGGTGCATACTAATAACCATTGGGATGACCCATTTATACTTGGTGCAAAGAGTAAAAGGGGCAATAGTGGTATAGGAGAAAGTTAGGGCAACATAAAGGTCGAGTATCAAGCATTTGAAGAGGCGGTGTATAAACTTTGTTCTAAACTTGACTGCAAGCCGACAAGAGATACAAATAAAGAGTGGAGATAGACGATGGATGCAGCTATCTATACCATATTCGTTATGTGTATAGAAACCATGAGATTCCCGGTCTTGAGTTTTAATTTTGCTACATTCTTGTTGAAACCCAGGTTGGAAAACCGTGATCTGACATAAGGAGATGATGAACTCATACACTATGGGAAGAAAATATCCCGTTGTGCTGAACGGGACACACGACTTTACAAAAAAAGTTAAGTTTGAATATCCACTTACCCCGGAAATGGTAAGAAAGGCAGAGACTCATCCACCAACGGTTAGAATTTAAATACAATAACAATTATATAAATAAACATCTAGCATCAAGTACACATGCGGAAGCGTAAGATCAATTTAACATATAAATAATTAACCAAATTTAAATAAAGAACGTACCTTTTGATTCTAGCAAGAACAAAAATCAATCTTTATAAACCTTCGATTGGATGAACCCTAATTAGGGTTTATAGAAAATCCCCAATTAAAGATCGAATCACAAACCCTAATAAGTTTATGAAAATCGTCTAGAATAAATTCCATAAAATATCACCACCAAGAATCAAATAGTGTTGATTTCTCTAAGGTTGCATACACTACACGTCAACCAAGAACACTAGGATGGTAGTACTTGATACACGATTAAACATCACAACAACTAGGGTTTGATGTTCATGATTATACTCAATCGAAACCCTTAAAAGGTCATACCCACTGATCGTAAAACAAGTAGGAAAAGGGTTAATACATTATCATGCAAATATCCTTTTATGCCTAACATACGTATGCATGTTTTTGCATGAAAAGTCATGCATGGGATTATTAGTCAATGGTCAGTCCATGCTACCGATTAACTAAAGAGAGGAAGTGAAAAAGTATATTTTTCTTTTTGGGTTATGTATTATGTCATCTAATATTTAGAGTTAGTGAGGGTTAATATAGGCTCCAAATTTGCTCTCCAAGTTTAAGTTCAACACCTCCTCAAGTTTCAAAATCCGACACTCAACCCCATCATTTTTTCATGTTCGACCATATAAATATTTCGTGTATTATTATTTAATATAATTAACACATCCAATATATTAATTACATTAAATAAAGTGTTCTCTAAATGTATACGTGTGTACCCTCAATAGGCTCGAGTTCGAAACCGGACATACGTATATAAAATATGTTCACAATCCAACAATTCTTTCGTATTAACCATTAATGTTGGTTCACGCGTAATACACCATTTATACATAAAAGATCTTGAACCACTCTCCATCATGTATAGAAATATATGATCTAGACCTTTAATTTCTTGATCATAAAAGAGCTGAATATAACCATGTTAAAAGTATTATGGCCAAGACCCGGTTAGAACCAGGTAAGACTCGGCTATTGTGGCCAAGACCCAGTTAGAAATAAGTAAGACTTGGCTATTCTGGCCAAGTCCTAGTTAGAACCAGGTAATACTCGGCTATTTTGGCCAAGACCCAGTTAGAATCAAGTAAGACTCCGCTATTCTAGCCAAGACCCGGTTAGGAACTGGTAAGACTCAGCTATTCTGGCCAAGACCCAGTTAGAACCAGGTAAGAATCGGCTATTCTGGCCAAAACCCAGTTAGAATCAGGTAAGACTCGGCTATTCTGGCTAAGACCCAGTTAGAACCAGGTAAGACTCAGCTATTCTAGCCAAGACCCAGTTAGAAACTGGTAAGACTCGGCTATTCTGGCCAAGACCCAGTTAGAACCAGGTAAGGCTCGGCTATTCTGGCCAAGACCCAGTTAGAACCAGGTAAGACTCGGCTATTCTGGGGTAAGACTCAGCTATTCTGGCCAAGACCCAGTTAGAACTAGGTAAGACTCGGCTATTCTAGCCAAGACCCATTTAGAACCAGGTAAGACTCGACTATTCTGGCCATGACCCAGTTAGAACCAGGTAAGACTCGGGAAGACTAGGCTATTCTGGCCAAGACCTGGTTAGAACCAGGTAAGACTCGGCTATTTTGGCCAAGACCCAGTTAGAAACAGGCAAGACTCAGCTATTCTGGCCAAGACCCGGTTAGAACCAGGTAAGACTCAGCTATTCTGGCCAAGACCTAGTTAGAACCAGGTAAGACTCTGCTATTCTGGCCATGACCCAGTTAGAATCAGGTAAGACTCGGCTATTCTGGCCAATACCCAGTTAGAACCAGGTAAGACTCGGCTATTCTGGCCAAGACCCAGTTAGAACCATGTAAGACTCGGCTATTCTGGTCAAGACCCAGTTAGAACCAGGTAAGACTGGGTAAGACTAGGCTATTCTAGCCAAGACCCGGTTAGAACCAGGTAAGACTCGGCTATTCTGGCGAAGAACCAGTTAGAAGTAGGTAAGACTCGGCTATTCTGGCCAAGACCCATTTAGAACCCTTACCAAGACCGTTCCCAATCGGCAACCCCGGGAGGATTTTCAAGATCTACCTAAGTAGATCAACGATTGGGTGAATCGCTGGAGATCACTCCACGACTGTAGACCATTTGTAACCGCCACGACCACTAAGCGTAATCCATAAGGAATTACCTAAGTGACCTGATTTCAGGGCTGTTTGATGTTGACCATGTCAGGAATTTCCGTTCAATCACTAAGAACTACATTAGTAGAATCCCTCATAAATTTTCTGGCAGATTGCTAAGATCTGCTTAGGACTCATAAGTATACAACTGGTGTCCTTAATGTTGAACAACCAGTGTAGAAGCAACACGTGTTCCTATGAGATCTTTTGATGCGTCTCGTGGCTCTAGACTCGATATATGCAATACTTGGTAGTCGGAGACTGGAGTGGTGTCTCCTGTTTCAATATCAACATGGCTCGTAATGAGCGGTCGATAGATTATGCAGGGTTTCCCGTGAGAATGAAACAAGCTCTTTTGAGAGAACTTTAGTGGTTAGAAGGTTTAGTGCAGTGCGTCACTGGGTCCATGACATCTTGTCTTCAATACCGGTGTTACCTTAGTAACCACCAGTAGCATATGAATTGAACCCGGTTTCTACCCTAGGGTTAAATAATTGCAGGGTTATTTCTTTTCACCCTTTCTCATTTCATTTCTTTTTAATTCTTCAACCCCTTCTTTCTCCTTTGTCATATTACTCCTTTTTTCATAATCATACCTACGGACTTTCTAATACTATCTATTTGGTATTGTCCATGGGTAGATCTCTCCTGCTCTGGCGGATCATAGGACGGTTTTCCTAACCTTAGCCACCTTATAACTTCATGACTATCCTATGTTGCCATTCACCAAATCATTGAAAATTCTCTCAACATGTTTATGATAAAGAAACACATTTTGTTCACATGCATGTTGAGAGTTTTATCATTTTCAAATGCTCCCCCTTAACATGTGCTCATGAGTTTTGATAAGAAAATTTTCATATGTTGGGGAGAGTTCACACCTTTTGAATTGATCCACTCTTAGTGACCACGACCAATTCGAGACACGTTTACATCACTAGTTAGACTAGCTTGAAATTATTACCCGGCCTGGTCAAGACCACTGAGAGTTTCTTGAAACGGTACACTCTACTGAGACAATTCCTCTTCGAGACACGTTTACATCACTGGTTAGACCAGCTTGAAGTTATTACCCGGCCAGGACAAGTCTTTTCGATTGAAGACACACTTCACTCGATAATACCCCTAACCCCGACCATGGTAGGTGGAGTTAGTTTTGAAATAACCCCATCTAAGTAAATGGGGTTACTTTTGAACTAACCCCATCTAAGTAGGTGGGGTTACTTTTGAAATAACCCCACCTATCCATGGTCGGGGCTAGGCGTGTTATCGGGTCGGGTTATCAGGTTAACGGGTGTTGTTGGGTCATGTCAATTCAGGTTTTGCTTAAAAAATACTAACCCTCAACCCGACCCGATAAGGAATCGGGTTATTGAGTTCGGGTTGGAATCGGGACGGGTCATATCGGGTCGGATTATCGGGTTTGCCTTTAATTGCAAGTTACTTAGAAGAGGTGGATTTGGAAAGGTATACAAAGGTACCATCTTTAATGGATCCGCATCTGTTGTTTCTGCGATTAAAAAAGTGTAGAACTCATACGATACCATCGCTTAAACTTCCCTTCCGGATACTTAGGTGGAGTCTCACATTCGTCAAAATAGTCGTCGATTAAACATAATTCCGCCTCTTCTCGTTCACGTGGTATGTATTGCCTCGTCCTATTAATACCCGATTCCAATTAATGCAATTAGTATTTGTTTTAATTGGTGAAATAGAAAGTATTGTATATTTAAGAAAATATTATTGTACAATATATGTGAACTGTAATGTATCCAGAAAGAAAATCCTATGGTTAGCTCAAAGCAAGTATATACAAACTTTAATTTGTTTTAAATAGATTTATAGTACTCTTAACAAATGTTAGGTATAAGTTTTATGTTTGATTGTTACTAAAGATAATAATAACGTTGTTATATATGTTATGGATATAGTAACAACTCGTTAAGTGTTTTCAACATATATGATATACATGTTTAACACATACTTTTATGTATGGGAGGTGATTAGCACATTTTCAAATTTTATTGGGACACTCAATTGTACAAGTAGTTAAAGCAAGCTATATCTAATGTACAACTATCTGTTTCACACAGTGGAGTGTCCCAATAAATTTTAAGAGTGTGCGAATCATTTCCCTTTATGTATTACCCTAACTTTATGTGATGAAATAAAAGCTTATAAAAAAACAAAAGAGAAGAGGGGGGGGGGGGGGGGGCAACTATACCTGGTCAACAGATTAGGGAGGGAAGAATTAGTGAGAGATGAATCACCCAATGAAAGACTGACACGTCACCATAGGAACAGTGTACGAGGTTTATTAGGGTTTTTAGGGTGTTGGGTACGGAGGGAGTAAAACCATACTTCAAACACTGATCATTCTTCTGATTTTTAATGAATCATTGTCTTTTGATTTTTTTATTGTTCCCGTATATTTCTCTTTTGTTTCAATTAGTTAATACAATGTTTTATTAAACAGCAACTATAAGCTCGATCAAGATTAAGTTTTATAAACTTGTCGTATCGTTTATTTATGACGAGTTAGTCATTTAATCATTCGTGTAAAGGCATTGTGAACAATATGTCGAAATTGCTCAACGCATTTACTCAATTTGTTGAAAATCTGGTATGCAACTGTAACGTATAACAACGCTATTATTATCTTTAGTAACAATCAAACTTAAAACTTATACAAAATCGAAAGGTAATCATTCTTTGTTTTTTGTTGCTTAATATTTAGAAAAATGTGTCTGGAATGTTTTGTTGGGGATAAACAGAATAAACGAACCCAACCGGATATTGTTTGAATCTCTGAAAGGCGTGTGAACACTTTCAGATCGAATCAATTCGGTGGTTTCCCCGAATTATTCAACCGGATACAATTCAGAGATTGAGAACGTTTTGAATGCTTGTGTTTGAGATTCATGAACCAGAGAAAAACATGACCAAAAGAAAAGCGTAACTTTTATAAATCAGGGATTAGGGCTCCTTTTATGCAGGTTTTTCCAAGGTTTAAAAGTTGTCAAAATTAGTCCCTTAACTTCTGAAAATTGAATTTTCTAAGAAACTTTTACCATAACAACTTGGACCCTGCCAGGAACTGCCCCCGGACCCTGTCCCTTAGGGGATTCGCCCCTAAGATCATAATAAATTCAAATAGGTGTGCACTCCGCACCTCCAAACCTAAATGATGTCTTATTATACCTAAATTGGTCAAACAAGTTAATCCAATTACACTAAAATATCAAACATTCCTCCCCCATTTTAGTGCAATCCTTGATTAACTAAAACAAGTGATCTCAAACAATCAAACTTTTGCATAAACGAAATGTCGCGACGATTGAATTTCACATTAGTACATTACACATTTCGAATATTCGAATACCAGGGTGTCGCTAAGGATTGAACCCTGGGAATTCATTTTGAATACACGAAGATAATGTACACAGAAGTTTACATACATAGTAGTTTTATCTTGACACATGTTTTACTATCCTATGTCCTTATCCTTCATAAGCATGTCAAAGCCAAGTTCCAGCTTCTTGAAGCGGCTAAACTTCATGCTCATATATGTAGTTCCTTTCAATCATGCCCTACTTGCACTTTTTCAAAAGAACTATTAAGAAGATAAACTTCAACCTCTTTATCTTGCAGGTTCAAACACATTCCTTGGGATAGTATATCATGTGTTCCAATCTCTAAGTGTGAGCTTTCCACATTGAATTCAGCTTCTAACATTGTATTAGAAGTGAATTGGGTGTCTCACCATTAGAGAATTTAAACAGACTTTTATTTCATCCCTATTCCGACTTTGTGCACTAAGTCTCTTGTAAACCTCTTTGTCAAGTGGTAAGCAATTGATAGTGTAGGTTCACTATCTTAACGCATTATATACACATGGTAACATTGACTTTAAACATAAAACATATGTTTACTAAACAAGTCCCTTAACCATTATGCTTCTTTTGAACAAGAAAACAACGAATCATGATGCAATCGTTGAATACGTTGTACAACTTTTCCTTTGATCACAAGATACTACATTTTTTACCAAGTGTAAAATCCAACACTTAATTCCCTGTAATCTTTTTGATCAATTACCCAACTTGCATCAATTTATCCTTCTAGTACTCAAAGGATCTTGTTGTATTCTTAACCAAAATCCATTGTTTTTATCAAGTATTTTAATACTTGTTTATCAATTACATGCATGTTTTCCAAATCGAAGATTTCGCAAATCGATCAAAACAATGTTCTTACATTCCACAAATACAACTTACCCCAGTGTGTTTGTGAAATTAGTTTCTAATAAGTAACATTCAATTCGCAAGCACTTCATGCAAATAAGATATAAAATCATAATTATCATGCATGAATCTATGTTAATTATCATGCATGAATCTGTGTTAGTACAAAATATACATCACACACCAAACGAAATACACAATAATATTACTATCATTATTTTCGTTGTAATTAACGCATGCATCCGAGATTGACATCGTTTTTGCTTTCAGCCAACATTGATAATCCTTCATCAATGTTATGATGTCTCACGACTGATATATTTTTTAAAACATAACTCAAAGAGTCATAATTTTCCGTTTTCTGGTATCCATCAATTTTTGCGGGAAAAACGAAACCGTCAAGTTACATTTACCGCCAAGATGGCTTCTACAAATCTTGTAACCACATAGAGATGCACATAACTTTATAAGAAAAGTTTTCCTTTCACATCTTTATGTATAACTTATAAGCCGGTCATTGATCAAAAGGATAAACCATTACTCAAAATATAATGTAACAAATAAATTTTCTAGAGAGAAGTTGTTAATGAGTCAATTAGTTAATATCTTAAAGAATATAATTTTAAATCACTAGTCATTAATATGGTCATGTCAACCAAAAAATATCACATACGACTCGCATGAAATCCATAACAAATGATACTATGTTACGGGGTATCATATATTTCATCACATGATTCTTAGCATCTCAATATAATTAACAACAAATTCCTAATTTTCAGAATTCAATTTTTGTAAGTTATCAAACAATCCATCGTTAAATACTTTAACGATAAAAAATCATTGTATGATTTACCCGTCAAAACTGTTATCATTTAATTTTGACGTCAAACACCCGGTTGTTCTTTGGGCCAACGCATCCAATCAAATATGATGACTGCCAAAATTCTTTAAGCAAGAAAGATAAACATCTAAGGCAAGATCGATATTTCATCAAAGAAATAACCGCCAAAATTATATATCTTTGATTAACGTAAGAGAATATCTATAGCCATATTCAAGTGAGTTTAATCCATCAAGTAAAGAGCATATTTACTTTCTTGTATAGAACATACATATATACCACATGCAATCCAACACACAATTTTACCATGTACGTTATACCACATGTTTATAATATAAACACAAATACTATGCAATTAATATTTATTTGTGTCAATGTTAAATTAAGATGAACAGAAATTGTGTACCAGAGTACAAGAATGAACCGATCGAGTCCATGATCGACCGTAATTTGTAACAACAAATTCCACTGAATGAACGTGGTTTGTAAGCATAATCCAAACCACATGTTGTTAATTCTTGGTATACAACTTTGTCCATCAAAACACCCATTATTCCGTATTCCAAGATTGCCTACAGCAATATCATATCCAATACACGTTCATGATCATCTCTTTGAAATTATTGTATCAGATTGTTATGATTAATCATATCCTTCACATAATCAGGGTTCGTCATCTTCAATAATTGATTCGATCTTTGTTGGGGATAAACAGAATAAACGAACCCAACCGGATATTGTTTGAATCTCTGAAAGGCGTGTGAACACTTTCAGATCGAATCAATTCGGTGGTTCCCCCAAATTATTCAATCGGATACAATTCAGAGATTGAGAACGTATTGAATGCTTGTGTTTGAGATTCATGAACCAGAGAAAAACATGACCAAAAGAAAAGCGTAACTTTTATAAATCAGGGATTAGGGCTCCTTTTATGCATGTTTTTCCAAGGTTTAAAAGTTGTCAAAATTAGTCCCTTAACTTCTGAAAATTGAATTTTCTAAGGAACTTTTACCATAACAACTTGGACCCTGCCAGGTACTGCCCCCGGACCCTGTCCCTTAGGGGATTCGCCCCTAAGATCATAATAAATTCAAATAGGTGTGCACTCCGCACCTCCAAACCTAAATGATGTCTTATTATGACTAAATTGGTCAAACAAGTTAATCCAATTACACAAAAATATCTAACATGTTTGGATATGTTTAATGTTTATTACAGGAATTTGAGGATGATTACAGATGTCTACAAAGGTTTTCCTTTAAGACAAGGTTTGTCAACCATTTTCAAGTTTATTTTATATTTGTATAAGTAAGATTTAACAAAATTCGCTAAAACCATGCATGCCCTCAGAAAATGCATTCTTGAATTAAAATAACATGCAAAAAACTTTTGCCAAAATTAAGGATTTTACAGAGTAAGAAATTTTATTATACCTACATATAATGCATTATGGGAAGTGAACGATTGAACTCTTAAGCATATTGGCCACTGAGTAAAAACTGTAACTAGCATTGTTACAAGTTCCTCGGCTTCCACTATAATTCCTTTTAGTAAAAACTGTAACTAGTATGGTTTACTCCCTCCGTACCCTACACCCTAAAAACCCTAATAGACCTCGTACACTGTTCCTATGGCGACGTGTCAGTTTTTCATTGGGTGACCTCTTCTCTTTTGTTTTTTATAAGTTTTATTTCATCACATATAGTTAGGGTAATACATCATAATAATATGTGTTAGACATGAATATCATATATATATGTTAAAAACAGTTAACGAGTTATACCATGCATTGATATTACTTTGTACACAATATTGTACTATATCGATAACATGTGGTAAATTATACATGTCAAGTGGCAACTACATTCATGTTGTAAAAGGTATCGTTGATTGTGTACAAATAGCCTTCTATGATGCCATGATGGTATGGTTTAGAGGTTCTTTGAACCGCCGTGTTTATGTTATAATACGTACAACGTTGGAACGTTGCTTGATTTTGGGAAATTTGGTACTAAGTGCAGTGTTGGTTTTTTGTATTTGTTCGAACATGTTTATCTTTACATTCTTTGTATGAGGTCCTAGTTAGTCCAGAGCATTATATATTGTATGTGGGAAATCACAAATAATATATGGTTTTGGTTTGTGGCATCTCCATTTTCATCTGTGAGTTTATGGTCAAGATAGCTTGTATTGTAAGATAAAAAATAGTAGGTAATTAAAAGGGTAAAATTTATATATTAGCAATGTACTTTCATATTTTTTCAAATATTGGTAACAAATTTTTTTTTATTACTAATCTAGTTATTGAAACCGGCTAATTTTTTACGATATACTAAATATTGTCACCGGCTACCTGTTGAATATGGAAAATGAATGACACATCATTTTTTTTTAATTCTTATCAGTTAGTGTATGTGGCATATTTTTTTCATCGTTTGTCCTTTATACTAACAGTCATTGGTAAATATTAAATAACTTAAAATTTTTTTTTGAAAAAATAAATTTTAATTTAAAAAAAAAATTAAAAAACTATATCAGAAAATAAAATAAAAAATTAAAATATAAATTTTTTTAAATTAAAAAAATATAGCAAAAAAAATTCGAAAAAATTTAAAAATTTTTAAAAAAAATTCAAAATTTTTTTTCGAAAACATTTTTTAGAAAAATAAAAATTCGAAAATAAAAAAATTTCAAAAAAAAAATAATGAAAATAATTTTTTTAAAAATAATTATCGTAATAATTATCGAAAAAATAATATTTTTTTTCTAAATTTGAAACTTTTTCCAAATTTTTTTACGATAATTATTTAAAAAAGAATTATTTTTTGAAAAAAAAATTTTGAAATTTTTTTATTTTCTAATTTATATTTTTCGAAAAAAAATTTTGAAATTTTTTTATTTTCTTATTTTTTTATTTTTTGGAAATTTTTTATTTTCTATATTTTTTTAAATTAAAATTTTTTTAATCTTTTATTTTTTTTTATTTTCAAATTTTTTTAAATTAAAAGTGGCTTTTGGGTGTATTAGCTAGCCATTTTTCTAAATTAAAGGTGAGATCATTTTTAGCTGCTTTACACAAAGTTTTCACGCGACTAACCTTTTTATCAGAGTTTAAATACATGAACTTTTTGTATGTGAAGACAGATAAAGTAATTATGTACTGTATTTTGCAATTAATGCAATTAATATTTGTTTTAATTGATGAAATAGAGAGTATTGTATCTTTAAGAAAATATTATTGTACAATATATGTGAACTGTGAAGAAAATCCTATGGTTATCTCAAAGCAAGTATATCATACTTTAATTTGTCTCAAATAGATTTATAGTACTCTTAACAAATGTTGAGTATAAGTTTTAAGTTTGTTTGTTACTAAAGATAATAAACTTTATAGATTCAACTTTTACCATAGAACCCATCAAGTAATATTAGTCACTTATTTTTTTTTATCAAAATAAAAAAATAAACTTTCACTTTTTTTTTAAAACTTAAATATTTTGCAAACCGTAAATCGTCAAGTTACAAAAAAAATACCATTGCGACGAGAATTAAATTATCTTTCTATAGACATGCATTGTTATATACTTTCAACGAAATTTTTTTTCGCCCAGAAAAATTATATAAGATTCGCAAGAATCATATATGATTCGAAGAATCGAATCATATATGATTTTTTACGAATCATATATGATTTTTACGAATCATATATGATTTTTTCTGGGCGAAAAAAAGTTCGTCGAAAGTATATAACAATGCATATCTATAGAAAGATCATTTAATTCTCGTCGCGATGGTATTTTTTTTGTAGCTTGAAGATTTACCGTTTGCAAGATATGTTGTTTTGAAAAAAAAATTGGAAAATATAAATGGGTGGCTATGATTGGTTGATAGGTTCTATGACATGTATGGGTTCTTAATGGATCTCAACTCTATGCTTTAAAAGACCTTTTATTATTTATTAACATATAACAAAAAGCATACTATATATACTCAAACAAGTGATATATATTACTGTATTAGCTTGAGAAAAACCACAACATGTTGCATACCAGATTTTTAACAAATTGAGTAAATGTGTTGAGCAATTTCGACAAATGATACGACAAATGATACGACAAGTTTACAAAACTTGTAGTAACAAATTGAAACAAAAGAGAAATATATGGGAACAATGAAAAAATCAAAAGACAATGATTCATTAAATTCCAATGTGATTGCTTGCAGTATGGTTTACTCCCTCCGTACGTCCCAACACCTTAAAAACCCTAATAGACCTCGTACACTGTTCCTATGTTGACGTGTCAGTCTTTCATTGGGTGACTAATCTCTCATTGATTCTTCCCTCCCTACTCTGCTGACCATGTATTGTCTCTTCAGTCTGCAGCTTTTATTTCATCACATAAAGTTAGGGTAGGTAATACATAATAATTTGTTAAAAACACTTAACGAGTTGTTACTATATCATGCAGCCTTCCATGCAGCGATATTACTTTGTACACAATATATGTTGTATAAAAAGTATATCGATAACATACAGGGGCGGAACTTGAACGTTTTTTATGAGGGGGCCAACTTGAAAAATATTTATTTTAGGGGGGCCGGGATATACAATATGCTGAAATTTTTGTATTAAAAATGACTAATACCATATGTAAAAGGGTATCTAATATACATAAGGTCAAAAATTTTGGGGGGGCCACAGCCCCCCTCGATCCCTTCTAAGTTCCGTCCATGATAACATATGGTAAACTATACATGGCAAGTGGCAACTACATTTATGTTGTAAAAAAGTATTATTGAGTGTTTACAAATAGCCTTCTATGATGCCATTTTTGTATGGTTTAGAGGTTCTTTGAACCGCCATGTTTATGTTATAATACGTAAAACGTTGGAACGTTGCTGAATTTTGGGAAATTTGGTACTAAGTGCAGTGTTGGTTTCCTGTACTTATTCAAACATGTTTATCTTTACATTGTTTGTGTGAGGTCATGAGTACTGAGCATTATATATACACACTAGCAAAAACTTAGAATATATAAGATCTTAACTGATTAAGACTCAATCAGTTAAAAGACATGTCTCGGCTATAACTAAGTTTGTATGCAAACACTTGTGATCATTCAAAATTTATATTATATTGTATTCTATTTGATTATTTCTAATCATTTAGTGATCATTCAATGTGTTATGCAACACTTACAGCTACTAAACCACACCAATCCCTGTGTTGTGTTGTAATGCAGGCATGCAGCTGATGTAGCCGAGTAGGTCTATGTCCAATTGGTTTCTTTTGGTAAATTTACTTTGCTGTTTGTCTGAAACGAATAAATATTAAAGCAAATGAAATGAGTTTGATGTAAGCAAGTAAAGTTTCAGAAGAGACCAAAATTTTGAATTTGTTGTTTGAACATTTTGAGATGGTCGGGGATCGGAACTGTCCATAAACAGTCATGTAAATACTGGTTACGCCGTGTATGTTAAAGCAACAAAGACCAGACTTCTTCGGATCGATAAACTGAAGCGTGACACTTATGCGAGTAACAACTTTATTGCAAAGCATGTAAGTTTCGTAAGTCTTAATTTCCTACTTGTTTATGTTACTCCTTAAAACTCAATTTCTTAAAACTTAACTCTCTAAAAACTTGCTAATAGATCAGTAGAAAACTCTACAGGAAAGTACAAGTACAACTTAACCTTTTACTGTTCATTTCTACTCTACAGGAAAGTACAAGTACAACTAAACCTTTTACTGTTCATCCCACAAGTACAACTGAACCCTTCACTTTTATTTATCACTTCAAGACAAAAGGCAATTCACTCAACCCCTTTAATACCCGGTTTACTAATCATCTTGTAAAAAACACACAAGTTTTCAGTAGGATTTCACTTAACACAATTAATTCTTGTCGACCTAGCTATATGTGAAAACAAGATACTTTATGCTATGTTTGTTTATTGATAAAGACATAAACTTGGCTTTTAAAAAGTATTCCATCCGTCCCATAATTATAATCCACTGCTGACTTTTTAAGTTTTCGTTTTGCAACTTTGACTCTGCATATTTTTATTTGTGCTATATAATATTTGATAAAAATTATACAAATAGAAAATACTTTTAAAACTCAATCCATTCATTTATTTTGTATCAAGTAATATATAACACAAATAAAAAAATTTAAGATCAAAGTGAAAACTAAAGACTTCAAAAGTTAACAGTGGAATATAATTATGGGACGGATGTAGTAACAAATAGAACGAGCCATATATAACAAGCCCAACTTAGCCAAGAGAAACTAAATCAGTTGACAACATAGAAGAATTACCGTGTACCCCATTCAAACCCAACTTAGCCAAGAGACTTTGTAAAGTCTGTAAATCAGTTGGTGACAAAGATGAGGAAGACGTACTATTAGTGGTAGGGGTACGAGTTGACAACGTAGAAGAATTACCGTGTACCCCGTTTTGAAGAAGTTTGTAATAGTCACCAAACCGACAAGCACCATTGTTAAAGTTAAAGCAAGGGTTGATACCATGTAGGTTAATGAAGTGTTTCGTGTCTATTATGATTGAAATACCGATGCATAAATAGATTACAAATGACATGGCACCCTGGGATAATCGGGCCTACTACACTAATAACAATCGGGCTTAGCCCATAACAAATATACAACTCACAGTCGAGTCGGGTTGGATAGAGTCACGTTGAGTGAGGTCGAATAGTCGTGTCAAACGCGATTTAACACTACATCACTAATGAAGCACGTACGACATCACTTTTTATCTAGTCTATAGTTTAATAAAAATAGTGCAAACATGTAACTACGAATCCTTGCAACTCAAATTTATTTCATTAAGTGTTAAACGATTTATAATAGAAATTTTTTTGAACTAAACAAAACACACAAACAAAAAATTCTTAATTCATATAGGAAATAGACAAATAGCGTATGTAAAAAGGAGATACGTTTCAAAAAAATATATATATATTATCACCACAACTTCATGAAACTGGTATACTGTGTGTTGGTGAGTTTAAAAAGTAGATATAAATGACAAAGAATTACTGTACTAAATATTGAAACAGTGGGTTGGTAGCCTATTAATGCAAGCTCGGGTATATGTGATTTATGAAATGAAGTTGGTGGAGTCATTTATATTCGTCAGATTGTTTTATCTCTTCGTTTAATAAACACGCCTTATGGTGACATTTATTTTTATTTATACATTTACACACTATATTTTTTTAAAAATTGAATACAACTATAGACGCGAGAAACATGATTTTATCCACGGTTTTAGGCGTGTGAAAAACTTGCACACTTATCAGTATGTGGCAACAAACAATCACACTATTTAAAAGGGGTCACGCTTCTAAACATGTAAATTTTTTTTTTTATAAAAAAGGTAAAAGACAAATAGAAAGTTGATCATATGATTTCTACACGTTTGTAGGTATTGAGAGTATTTTAGGTGATGTGTTAGTAAATATAATATCTATTACTATTTCACGCTTACATATGTGTACTTTAGATTTTTTTTTACCACAATTTTTTTGGGTAAAAGGGCTTTCACCTAGTAAATTTTTTTTTTTTTTTTTTTTTAGATACGCACTTTCACCTAGTAAAATAATTTTCTCACACTTCTTCATGTGAACATTTAGCTATTTTGTCTACATTTTCAAATGTTGAGATATTATTCATGCAACATTTGTATAGACACTAAGGAAGCGTGACCTTTGATATTGTAAAAATTAAAAAACGTGTATTTTCTATAGTCGGTATAATATATTTTTGCTCACTCTATAATCTTCTTGTAACCGTCTATCATTCTCTCTTCTCGTATTTTGAAAATTTGTCGTGATACTTTTAAATTTAAGTTTAATACTCTATGACTACAATACATTTTGTATATCGACCATGAGAAATGATATGTAAATTTGTTTGTTAAAAACTTTGTCGAGTAAATCAAGCTTTTCGATCTGCGGGCTCGTGCCGAATTCAGTCTTTCTCGAGTCGACTTCAATCTTTCTCGAGCTAAGCTTGAGCTTCTCTCATGAAGGTTTGTTGAGCTATCGAGCCAAGCATAATATTGTCGAGTTGAGTCGAGCCTGTCAAAATTTGACTCGATTTGACTCATTTACACCTTAAATGTACCTCATATCAGACATAAATTAACATAATATAAAAAGTAAATATGATATAAGAAATTAATTATATTTGTATCTCATATGAACCGAATAAAGTAATACCGTCAATTTACCAATAAGGTGTAATACAACCACCAACTTCATCATCCAAAACCAAAAAAAAAAAAAAAAAAAAAAAAAAAAAAAAAAAAAAAAGGTAAATTGATTGCATGACTACCATCTCCATTTTTTCCACTAAAGACGCGTGGTTTTAAAAGCTCGACAATAACTCGAATCTGTCAACACATATTACGTGACGATGTGATAAGTTTTATTGATGTCTCAAGATTACAAAGGAGGGAGATATATATGCTAACAATAAAATAGTAGTTTAGGTAACTACTAATGATATCCTAATCTCCAGCTCATTACATAGCAAGACAATATCAATTATAATAAATGACTAAGAACCGATAAGCCCAAATCAATTACAATTAATGTACAGCTAACACTCCCCCGCAGATTGAGCGGGAGGGCAACGAACACTCAAAATGGACCGGAACTCTTCGAATAATGCGAAAGGAAGGCCTATAACTTTAGTCGACTCGTGACAAAACCGTACCACGGTCGACTTTAGCCGACTGGTACCAACGGTCAGCTAAGTCGACTGGTAACAAAACCGTACCAACGGCCGACTTCAGGGTCTGGTACCAACGGTCAACTTTAGTCGACCGGTAACAAGCCGTATAAACAATCAACTAATTAACCAACAATAAATCGGATATATCAAAATATCCTTAAAATAAAAATAAATAAATGAAAGTTGGTTCTAAACTTTAACCCCCAAAGAATCTTCCGAACAAACGGGGTGTGTTTTTCCCTAGAAAAACATAAAGATCACATATTTAGAAGAAGTTGTGGTTTATTTTGGTTACGGCTTAAAGGGAGCCCTCCGAACCTCCGTCGTGTATCCTGAGGCCGGAGGCGGCAGCGGAGGATTTTAGTTATACCATAAACCAACGATCCGCAACCAATTTACAAACAGTCGATTGGCAAAATAGCCAACGATCGACTTTAAAAAAAAATGCAGCGTAAAAGAAGAACGTGTTTTAGATATTGCTCATGATACCATGTCAACACATATTACGTGATGATGTGATAAGTTTTATTGATGTCTTGAGATTACAAAGGAGGGAGATATATATGCTAACAATACAATAGTAGTTTAGGTAGCTACTAATGATATCCTAATCCCCAGCTCATTACATAGTAAGACAATATCAATTATAATAAATGACTAAGAACCGATAAGCCCAAATCAATTACAATTAATGTACAACTAACAGAATCGAGCCTATATAAGCTCAAGCTCGACTCATTAAACATTTCAAGCTCAATTTTTAAGTTCAATCTCGAGCTGAATGCTCAATAAAGCTCGACTCGTTTTACTCCAGGTGAAGCAAGTGACAAAACCATCTTGCTGACCCACAAGATATAACACAAGTCTAGAGAATTAATAATCCCAACTACACGACATTAAACAAACTTCCAAGTACCATACCAAAAAAATAAAATAAAGTAAAATAAAAAATAAAATAAAATAAATAAAATAAAATAAAATTCCACATTTTATGTCTATGTTTAAAATCACACAAATTTGGGTTCATGAGTAAATCGGTCCACTAGTTAAGCATTTGTTTTTATTCAGTGTGTACATGAAGAATAAGGTGCGTGTGTGTTGAATCGGGTTTTGATCTCTAAATGTATCACTGTGCCAAAAGTATCATAGTAACTCGACCTGTCCAATTGGTTTTTCCATTGTATCGAGTCATCTGCTTTGGATAGTTTGTTTTAAACACTAAACAACAACAATAAGCACAATATAAATATGAAAAGAAAATCATGTTAGCAACTAATAAAACAAACTAGTAACTTTATTATCATATGTCATTGCAATTAAATTTTGAATATTAATACTATTCGTGAGACTCGCTATTCAATCTACCAAGTCGTTCGGACATATGGACTCGTTCAGATGTTGTGTCATTAGGAAGTACCGTCTCGTTCGGATGTACTGATAACGGGTTTCAACCGCTAACGTGAAAAGAAAATTGATGGCGGGTTTGTAACCTTGGGTTAGTAAGTTTTTATCCTAGTTATCTCGTTTGGTATGAGTTACTTGAAAACTTCTCTACTGCTCCGTATTTTTCATAATAAAAGTAAGTGGGTCTACATGGTTACATGGTAAGCTTAGGTTCGTTATAAAATTGTATTTCAAGCCACCTATGTTTCCATGAATAATAAGGATGTTGTGTCGAGCTTCTGTCATGCTCATTGACATGTTTATATCATTTATATTTGGACATTGTTCAAACACTTATCATCTAGCTTGAGGATGTTAAAAGAAGAAAACCATCTACTATTTCGGGACTCGTTCACATGCATGTTAGTCGTAAACAAGGACGGACCTTTGTGGAAGCAGGGGAGGGTCCCGGCCCCCCAAAGTTCAAGGTTCTTAGTGTAAATGAAGTAGTATAAGTTTAGGGACAATATATGAAAAAACAATTATCACCTCTTAAATATTAGGAAACGAGTTGTATTTTTTTATGTTTTATGATTATCTATTTTCTTCTTTACAATTTCTTATTATATTCAATAATACCAAATTACGTTTCAGCCCTCCCAATAAATTATTAGTGGATAATTTTGTGATTAGGCTTTGACGGGTGGCTTAGGGAGGCGGATCAACAAAGCCACCTATGTCTGAGGATCAGACCTGCTCCGATACCATGTTAGACAATGTAAACCCCGTAGGTATAACTTTATTGATGACCATTATTTATAATGGTAAAACCCGAATTCCCAAAATCCATAAACCGGGCTTGGCCCTAATTATCCACTAATATAAATATGTTCAAGTTCCGTCACTGGTGGTAAATGCATGTTAGTGGTCAGGGCCGGTCCTGAGTTTTCGGATGCCCTGGGCGAACCGACACGAAAATGCCCCTTCTAATAAGATAAATATTACACTTAAAGGTTTGTAACCAAGTTATGTTGCGTAGATCATCCTCACCATAGTTTTTCTATATTAAATAAAATGTTACTATACTAGGATATAAACTTCAGTTACAGTTTCGTGATTGACCACCTAAAACAATGATGTTATGCATTTCTTAAAGCAAAAACACTAGTCATCTCATTATAGCCGGTAGAGGCGGTGAACACCCTCTGCAAATGGAGCAGGTGCGCAGGGCCACCAATTCTATGGGGCCTCCCTTTTATATGCATGAATTTAAGTCTTGGTTAAGTTTATTTTGAAACAACTTTTTGCGATCAAGCCAAAATACAAGATTAAGACAACTTCAAGTGACGATTGCATGTTTGAGAATGAAAAAATCGAGCATTCTTTATTTTTTACATTAGAATTTGTCAAACATTGGAGGCTCCTTATGGTTACCGCACATGCCTTAGAAATCCATTGAACGACATTGATAGCCAGCATTTGCTATAAAATTTCACATAATCATGAATTAATTGTAATTTTTTACATAATAAAACAAAACCCCAAGTGGGGACTTTCGTATTTAAAAAAAAAAAAAAAAAAAAAAAAAAAAAAAATTTTTTCCTTATTAGATAATATTTAAATTATTATCTTTTAATTTATAAATTCGTTTTGTTGATATACTACACAAGTAAAAAATAAATACAAAAATTATAAATAAGGTGCAACTAACAATAAGATTAATTTTTTAAATGATTATCTGTAATAATAAAAAAACTATAATTAAAAATTATAAATCAAACAAAACAAAGATTAAATTTTTTGTTTTTTAATAAATAAAAATATATTATTAAAAAAAAACGCATGCGCTGGCATTAACACTAGTAATTAAGTATAAATCTTATGAAAGTCCAACACTATAAAATTAATAATTTAATCAACGCATGCTATAAAATATTTGTATTTAGTAAGCTGATAAAAATGAGGTTGTTTTTTTTAACTACAATACAAATGTCTTTATTTTTTAATTATTCATGAGTGGTCTATTGACAAAAAAACTTGTGACCCTTATTATCAAAATATGAGATGTGTCAAGTTTAATTTTTGTTAAGTGCAAACATGTCAAAAACGGTTATGCCAAAAAAAAAAAAAAAAAAAAAATCCCCTGATTTAAGTACAGTGTATTTAATCTTCATGAATTAGTCGGTCGAAAAATGAAAACCGTTGTAACACAAAAAGAATAAAATAAATAAACATCCTTAATCCATATTTAAGATAACAATAAGAATGATGCGGAATATATATTGTAGTTCAAAAAGAATAGGAAGTTTTTTACGATTAAAAAGTAGACGGTTGATGTTTTGGAGAAAATTAAATGCACAAATTACTAGTTTGACTATTGTACGAGTAATATCGTTTTTAACTCTATTCCTCATATGTCATCCACGTGGGACCCTCCATAGCAATAAATCTACTTTTTCTATCATCTTTCCGATACATATCATGCTTCGTCTTCTTCCTCCGCCATGAAAAACACAGGTCTCATTCTTCATATTTTTTCTGTCCTCACAAAATATAAAACATGTATTTAAATTTTGATGCCCCTAAATACTTGATGCCCTGGGCCGTCGCCCAGCTCGCCCAGTACCAGGGCCGGCTCTGTTAGTGGTGAACACATAAAATGTTAAAACCCAAGTTGACTGAAGTTTGTCTTACTAAATGTCTGATAGATTACACTACTAAACTAGGTGGCATCACAGGGATAAGTCGCATGTCTTTAAATATATTTACATATTATAAATACATGTTGCGGAAATACGATAAGACATTGGGGAGTATCACTTATTCGTCTGTCATAAAATGTATATGTTTTTAAGGTTTACAAGCCTATTTTACACAACGTACAAGTGTTTTTTTAGGGCACAAATATTACTAGTATAAGGATATTGTACCTACCTGTCACGACCCGCCTACTCGATACGGTTAATTTCAAGGATGTTTGGGATTCCAGATTATTCTATACTTTTTTGGAAGATCATGGATAAGCTTGGAAGCCTTTAGACCATGTTGGAATAAGTTGGAAGCTCTAAAACCTCTTAGAAGCTTACTAGAAGCTTATGGAAATCCTAGAAGCTACCATAGAAGGATCTAGCACCTTGTACATAGTAGTATAAATAGGTGTAGCTTCATTTGATGAAGGCATCCAACATTTCACTTGTAAACTCTCTTGTAAAGTTCTAAGTAATACAAAACATTTCCTTTCATTCCACTTGTTCCTATCTTTGAAGCTTTCTTAGTTGTGCAACTCCACTGTCTGACAACACACATCTATAACTTTTGCAGGAGTTTAAGATGCTCCTACTTTCCACATCATTTTGGTAGCTAGGCATCATTATCTCTTGTGCAACTCCATCGTTTGACAACACACATTTATAACTTTTGCAGTCTACATTTATAACTTTTGCAAGTTAAATCAGTGTACTACTACACAATTGGAGTAATACGCTAAAAATTGCATTTGATGCGATGTTGAACTTGCCTACCCAATCTTTCTTTTGAACAGCAAACAATACTCACTTACACTACATCTATGTCTATGATGGAACAACAAAATAAAGATATTGATGCATTTAGTTGTAATAGTGAAGATACAGAGTCAATGTACACAAAACTAAACTGTTGTAGCCTAAATAGACTAATAATGCTAACTAATCATGGTTGTGCCATCGGTTATTCCGCAGACATGCTAACTAATAATGCTAACTCTCCATGATACCACAGACATGCTCCGTGCCCATTGATGATTTCACTAGCGCAAACTGCAATTTCCCTTCACTAAGTCTCGTTATATGTTGCACACACACAAATACAATATCAATAAAACATAGATGGCATAGTCAAATTTAAACAATAAGAGCATGTTTGGTTCATACTAGGGAATAGGAAAAAGAAATACTAAAGTAATGCTAAGGAATACTAATGGATATTATGATGGGAAAATTCCAATAGTATGCCAAAATCGAATTTGAGTCCACAACTAAGTCAAGAATTTTGCAATTTCCCTATTTGGTCATGTGCAACCGTGCTACTGCGCGACCCCATTCATAATTGGACATGTGGCATGACAAAAGGTACCATTTTAATCATTTGGTGACACACTTGTCACATTTTGAATGTGGTCGCACATTTGCCTTGCTCAACCGGCGGCTGTTCAACTGTGCGACCCATTCAAGTACAATCAATTGCAACTTCAAAACAAATATATTGATTGTAATAGTGAAGATAGAGAATGTACACAAAACTTACCAACATCAACATAAAGTCTTGCATGGGTGAATCTCCGTCTCAAGCTTGTACCTTTAGCTTCATAGCAAGTACAATCAATTGCAACTTCAATACTTGTACTATGTGCTTCACGAGTGGTAAAACTTACCAACATCAACATAAAGTCAACATCAACAAAATAAATATGTTGATTGTAACAGTGAAGATAGAGAATGTACACAAACTACACTATTGGTTGCTCATATGGACTAAAGTTATTCCGGTGGGGGGGGGGGTTCATATTCCCTCTACATGAAACCGGTGACCTGCTCCGTCCCCATCGAACATTTCACTAGCGTAAAAATTTGTCGCGATCTTCCAAGTCTGCTTATAAGCTGCACACACATAAATGGAAGTGATTTTTTCTATTGCATGGAACCCAATTATGTAGTAGTGGGAAATACTAAAGGAAGTATTCAGAATTTAACAAGCAATTTGACAAACAAACAAAATTGAATCTTTATTGTCATCGTATAAATGAAATATTATGTAAATAATAAAATTGAAATAGACGGATGGGGCAATGAATTTTCCAATACCACCAAAATTGTAGGTAAGTGTGTATTCGCCAGTATTGGGGGAATCACTGATTATATAATGCTTAACCAAGCGCGATTATTCATTTTCTTTGCCATTAATTGTACCTCATAACCCCAACCAAGCATCCCCTAAGTATGAAATTTAAAGATTAATAGTGTAGTGCGTAATTTATCCGAGATTTGTAATCAGGATGACAAGCACGGCCACAATCAGTAATAAAAGTCGGACAATTAGGCGCATGTGGTGGAGGCAGCAGGTGTGAAGGTGGTAGGGGGAAGGGGGGCCTATCGACACCACTTTTAGTCGCTAAGATCATATTGAAATATGTGCTATTTTGTCTTGTGATTTTTTTATTACTACTACACCGTAGTAAAAACGAACTGCTCTTTCCCTATAAAATCGTCTTTGTTTACATTGATTTAATAATTTTTGTGAAAATATATTTATCGCTTACTTATGTCATGTTTTTATCTCTGTTATATGTTTTAACTATAGGATTTAAAACGACACAATTTTAAACCTTTGTGTTGGCATGACCTGACCCGACCCGACAAGATCCTTTTACAAATAGATTTGTCCGCGACGAATAACTCTATTTTTGTATGCTGTAAAAAAAATTGCCCCCTCTTGAATTTTTTTCTAGCTCCGCCCCTACTCACAACACACCAAAGTATACGTTGTTATTTTCCAATAATGCAAAGGAAAGTCATTGACCTACAAAAACTATAGGTTGCGAAACAAATTATGTGACCAAAGTAAAGACAATAAACTAGACTAGGCTTGCAAGCGCAGTTACCATCTTCTTGAAAGACTATACTAATATATTTCAGATATATTTAACATTAACTTTTGTTTTCACATCACATAGCGAAACCATAAGGTATAGATGTTGCATGCCGTGTATTGGTTGTATTAACCCATGAACACGATACTTGATTCTTTAATACGTGACTTACATTTAAATTAAAATATAGCTGTTGTGAAGGATAGTCTTCAGTGTGAGCAGGCCTTTTTTTGACGAAATATTGAAATTATATCGATTAGGATAAAAAGGATCCATAAAATTACAATTGTTGGAGAGAAGTATGTCTTTCTCTACGAATATATGCTAGAGAAACCACTAAAGTTGCACTTGATACACAAACAACTTTAATAAACTTGGTTTTGAACACCTTGAACACCACAAAAACTTGATCTTTTAGTGACTTGAACTTGCTTGATACTGAAAACCAATAAATGCCAACAAACCCATTTATTGGAAGAACTGAAAACTTTGGAATGTCATATATCCCTCCCTATATGCTAAAAACAACACAATAAAAAAGTTCATAGTATAGGTGTATGATGATGTCGACCGAACACACAAAACTTACGCATTGATCACATCTAACCCAACAACATTCATTTACTACTCATATGAGGCTAGACTGCACATCAACTAAAAACTACAGATGTAGCTACTTGACATCTAGCTAGTCATGAATTGTCATTCGTCCAAACTTAACTACATGACATATGGACATTGCATGTTTTTTAAAGTATAATAACATCTTTATAGTATAGGATAGTTTAGATGATAGAAATATATCTTTTAAAGTTTACATACAACCTTTCTCCAATTCATATCACCATCAACCTATACTTATGGTTAATATGTTAGTTTCAAGTTTTGATCACTCAAGCAGTCTTGTTAGTTCAAGGATAATTTTAAACCGTAAGGCGTAAGCCATGGCAAAAATCACACCACACATGCTCAAAACCATATTTATTATCTTTGCTCTTATTGTACTACGCACAAGGGAAAAAGCCATTGATCATTCTCTTGTTAGCTTTCTTGTACTATTGCTCGCATGCCTCACTTGCTTTTTGGCCAACTTCTTTATGGCAAGTGCTAGAGTAACCTAGCTAGCACTACATCTTGCTAAAATCGTCTAATGCACAATTATAATGTTACATAATTACGTGTGAGCCGTCTAAACTATATTAAAAAATGTTTACATAATGCTACGTAAAATC
This sequence comes from Artemisia argyi, assembly GCA_030686995.1. Classification (NCBI taxonomy): domain Eukaryota; kingdom Viridiplantae; phylum Streptophyta; class Magnoliopsida; order Asterales; family Asteraceae; genus Artemisia; species Artemisia argyi. The sequence continues at coordinate 1,422,034 of CM060686.1, read as the reverse complement.
TTTCACAACATTATAAACAGTTTATTTAGGTGTCTAAATGGATGAATGAATTTTTAAACTTGGTTTTGATTTCAAATATAAATTGCAACCAATATGTGAAAGTGGTGAGAAGTTGACAAAGACTTTGCAAGATGAAAGCATAGGTTTCTAACTGTGTACTAACATTTGATGACATACTCCTCATTAGAAATACATTTAAATTCACACCAAACCATCAGATCATTTAAAGCTAAACGATTCATTTATAAATTTTACCTTTTCACCATGCCCCCATAAATTTTACCATCTACCCACTGCTCCTTGACTCCTTGTAATTAATCCCACATGCTAACTGCTCCCATAGATTTTTTATTTTATTTTATTTTATTTTAAGCAATGAAAATATTAGCCACAAGGAAAAAACAAACGAAAATAACAAAAACAAATGCTCTAAGGCAGAGCCACGAAACAAGAAACTACAACAGGAGATTAGAACATAATGACACCAAGAGCTAAAGGATTAAACCAAAACACGAGGTCTCTGAATCCAATTATCCCATACGAACCTATTAATAGAAGCCCAATTTGATGTCCAAAGGAGGGACATCCTTAATACCGAAGGAAAATTACCCTCGTGACGTATTGATGTCTCCTCGCTTTTCGTTTGTGTGTGCAAAATCCTATTTCTCCACCTACATATGTGCCATAAAAGGGACAGACATACAGCTTGTAAAAGCTTTGACACCAGCTTGTTGTCGATAAACTCGAAATTCCCCTTTAAAATATGATCAAAGAAGGACAAAATAAAGAAGTGGACTTCCACGAGCTCCAAACTTTCTTCCATATGATCTTTAAAATATGATCAAGAGAAGGACAAAATAAACGGTCCAGTGATTCTTTTTCCTTACCACAGAAACATTTAAAATAAACAGACACCCGAAGATAAAGTAATACCACGTCGCATCAGATTATCCTTTGTCGAAAGACAATTTAACGATACCCGCCGAGCAAAAACATTTATCTTCCTAGGAGCCGATGAATTCCACCTGAAAGTGAATTTGAATCCTCAATGGCAAACATCTTTTCTTGAATAAGTTTGTAAATAATAAATAGTAAATGATGTGCTGGCAATTGTTTATAAATTTTACTCTTTTCTCTTGTCAACTTTCGTTGAATGATGAGTTTTTAATATATCTTAATGTATTTCGCAACAAAACAAATATACTCCTAGTAAATAGTAAACGACGTTGGTATATTACTAAACCATTAATCGTACATTTTTAATTTACTGTGTTATGTTTATTCATTTTTCTTAACATCAAAATTAACACCACGTACTGTTTTGTTTGATTTAAGTTTGGCAGTTATTACTTATGATCATTGTCCATTCTTAGATTACTGTATTTTGTTGTGCAAAACACAAAGACTAGTGATTTAAGATTTTAGGCTCAACGATATAATGCCTAAACCGCACATGTATCTTTGTACGATTATGTGTTTTTGATACTATGTCATGAATTAAATGTCTGTTTTTCTATTTATTTTGTTTCAAAAGAACTTTTTATACTTCAACCGATCAAAGAAGCTTTAAAATGGTTAAGATAACATTGTACTGGCGAATGTGGATATTTAAATGTGAAAATACATGATGCCCAAGTTAAAACCCGTTGTACAACTTTGCTTTTATGATCAAGATAAGATACTACGTTAAATGTGAACATCCTTTCACCAGATGCCTTGTAATCTTTTTGATCAATTATCCAACTTAGTTGCATCAATGATTGTATCAATTCAAATTTTGAAAATTTCCCATTTCATAGTAAACTATAACCCATAGATTTTATTCAAAGTGATTAGGTACTTAAAGTAGCCAAATATGTCATGCAAATGACACCCATTGATCATCAACATATTGTCTAAATATACAAGTACTGAGAATTCATTAGACAAAGTAATTTGATTGATGATTACCTTTATATAACACCTATGGCTATTTTGGTAAGGTATTCTTCCACCATACACAACGTATAGATCAAAGTGCCCAAACACATTTGTTATTACAAACAAATGATTACACATTGAACAAATTAATGCACAAACAAAAACACAGGCGGCCAAGAGTCTATACAAGCAAGGACAAAACATACAAAATTGCATATGGACCCAACACTAAAATAAAATTAACAAAAATTAAAAATAAAACAAAATGAGACCCTTTGCGAGACAACAAACTTACGTAAGTACATAACGTGAGGTCCTACCATGCACTGAAATAACAAATTTGTATGTAATCCATATTATATTTTCATTGAATATTTGAAAATAAATAATCCATGCATATATGTTTTCACACTTTGGCATATACAATAACAAACTCATCCATCGAATGATAGAGTCCTCTATTCTTAATAATTAGATGCAACAATTGCCAATCAACCAAAATTAAATAAAAATTGTGTTGTACATGGCTATAAAAACGCAATGTGTGGTTCTTGGTGTTGAGATTGAGACCTTGATAGATCTTCTTGAGCACTCTAGAATCGTTAGCAATGTTACTGTAATCAATAACACACTAATAGACAATCTCTGCAACTTGTATTTATAAAGCAGAATCAAAACACAAGCTTTTTACTAAGAACTCTTGATCCTCTATGGATCTTTTAATTATAATAAGAATTTTCTAAAAGTTATTCAATACATAAACCGTGTGTTCCTTTTATACTCAAGGAACCCTAAACCGTTTTTCAAGAAACGTATATTCTAAACCTTCTAAAAGATATGCATTATCACTTCCTAAATAAACTCATGCATATCCAAACTACATTACATAAAACACGGAAATACTATATCCGCAGAAACTAATAAAGCTGAACTATGTCTTCAGCAGATACACTGCTTCAGCAGAACTATGTCTTCAGCAGATACACTGCTTCAGCAGAAACCAACTCTTCAGTAGAATCTGTTCAGCAGAAATAGCAGCAGAATTCTGACTTCACAGAATTCCCAACAATCCTCCCCTAATCTTGAATTTGACTTGATTAAGTTCAAGATTCTTGATAGATCTTCCAAATAACATACCAAGAGGATTGTAACAGAGCACCAGCAAAGAATTATCATCAGCAGAATCTCTATGATCAGCATACGCATAAAAGCTCCATTCTTTGCAGCAACAAATGACTTAATGTACATCAAAACAAATTAGTTTCATACTATTCTCATCACTTCCAGGTGTGTTAACTCCTGTGAGAGGTGAATCATTGAAAATAATGGATTTGATGTCTCTTTACCAATAGTCATCACTACTGGAGTAGCCAAGTGTTCAAAGGTACACTGATAACCACATGATTTTTAGCAAATCATCAGCTAGAAACGGATTTGAGATGTCTTTACCTGTAGCCGTTTGCTCAGGACTAGCCAATTATCTTGATGAAAATCATCTTGGTTAACTGATTACCAAATATGGTTTTCCACTGCCTTTACCACAAGCCATATACATGTGGGCTAGCCAATTATTCAGAATCCATAAATGGAAAAATCCATGGTCAATTGACAACCATTTCAACTACTCAGCAACAAAGCATTGGTGAGTTGACAACCCTATTGTTTTGAGCAAACCATTACAGCTATCAACAGATTTGATGTGTCTTTACCAAAGCTGTACCCTTTGGACTAGTCAACTTTATGATGGAATAATCAACATCAGGTAAGTTGATAACCAAACCTGCAGACAAATACTATACAACAATATGTTAGTTTTTTTTTTTTTTTTTTTTTTTTTTTTTTTTTTTTTTTTTTTTTTTTTACTAAAAAATACATATACAACATAATATCTCTACTCAGATCCTGCTTTAGAAGTCTTAATCCTTTGTTTGAAAACCTTCACCAATGATTCAGCAAACAATCTAGTATTACCAGCTGGGTCAGGAGGTATTTCCAACTTCTGGTGTAACATTTTCTCCATCAATGAAACCTTCAAAGGATATTTGTTGATAATATCCATGATAAGCCTCAGACCAGTGGTAGTCTCCAACACATGAACATAAGACATAGGATAGAACTTCCAACTGTGCACTTTCCATTTCTGCTTGTTCTTCCAGATATCATAACTTGCACCAGCAGGAGTAGAAGAATCAAACAATACTTGAAGATCACCCAACAAATACAATCCAGAACCTTCAGGAGTATGAGTGGCATAATACTTAGTAACCAACTCATGTAGAGTGACCAAATCTTGATAATTTACAAGATGAAGAATCTGCTGAAGGAAAACAAAAGATATGGATGACGTATCCAATCTATGAATGATATTGAGTTGACCATCTTGACTTAACTCCCAACTCACTAGAACCACTCTAGTTCCTTCTGGCCAATCATCAGATGATCCTTCCCTTATAAATGTAGCATCAGAATCATTTACATTAATTAGACTGTGTAATGATCCTACTCTAGCCATTCTCTTTCCTCTTCTACCAGGAACATAAATAGCATCATGAACTGCTGCTTCAGCAGAATCACCTTCTGCGGCTTCAGTATCCATTGATGGAGTATCCATTTGGTCATCAGCAGAATCTTCAGAAGATTCAAGTGCAGCAGAGGCATATTGTTCATCCATAGCTTTCCTAATTTGTTTGTTCCTAGCAGCTTGAATTTCAACTTCTCGTGTCTTCAGATCATGAAATCTAGCAAGTGCAGCCCTTTGTTCAGCTTCTTGATCTTCAGTCAACTTTCTAGCAGTCTCCTCACCTAATCTTTCCAGCTCCAATTGTCTCCTAGTTCTCTTCCTAGTTGGAGCATCTGATGTTGTTACTTTGGCTTTACCTTTATCCATAGAAACATCAACACCAGTAGAAGTAGCAAGTAAAGATACTTGTGCAGCAGCAATATGAACATTCTCAGAAGAATCCTCATCAACATTTAGAAGTGGAATTTTCTTTAAAGCATCCATTCCAGCTTTAGCATTCCTAGATTTGATTCTATTATAAATCTCAACTAGGTTGTTAAAAGGAAGTCCCCATACATATTTCTTAGACCAAGCAGAATTATATACTGAGCTGCTCTGATTTTTCACATATGTTCTCATATACTCTGTTTGCTGTGCTTGAGTCATGGGTTTTTCCCTTTTTGCTTTAGCTTTTAATTCATCAGCTGCCTTCTTCCTCATCTTTAACATTTTCATAATCTCAGATTCAAAATCTTGTTCCTCTACTCTCTTTCCAAAAAGATCAGCAGTTACAGTAGGATTAGCAAGCATCTGTTTTCCAATAGTCTGCCAGTCTGATTAATCAAACTCTAGAACTGCTGCATCCAATTCCCTTTGTCTTGCAATGGGTAAGGTAGACACATATCTTTGAGTCTCTGAATCTAATTCTGCATCAAACTTAGCATGTACTTCCTTAGCAAGATTTGCACTCTTCATATAATTTTCCCATTCTTGCAATAATCTCCCTTGACCAGCTCTATCTTCATCAGTCACAAGCTCATCCAAACCATCATGAGAAACATTAGCTTCAGCAGCTTCATCATTAGACACATGCACATCTGCCATAGGTTCATCATGTACATCTTGAACCTCTTTATCAGTAAAAACCCGTATGAACAGGAGAATTCATGTATTCTTTCCCAGCTACAAAAAATGTTTCCCCTGATGCATTTCCTTTGTCAGCAGATTGATCAGCAGTAACCCTTCTGAATGATTGTGTCTCCTGAAGTATATCCACAGCTTCAGTCATCAGCACATCATTATCATTACCAAATACTTTTGAAGCTTCAGCAGCTTGTTTTGCCAAATACTGTCTTGTACTTCTTCTTTGAACTAGTATGATTGGTTTAGATTGAGATGCTGCAGCAGCTTTAGAAGGAAGACCATGAGACTGTCTAGCAACTTCAGCTAGAATCTCAAGAGAATCCAAATTTGCCTCCTTTGCCACTTCCGTAGATTCCAATCCATCTTTGCTTTGCTTCTGCTGACCCAGTTGTGTCTCCAAATCTTTGACTTTGTTTTTCAGAACTTGAATCTCATTACCAAGAGTAATCTTGGTCTCAGCAAGTACTTTCTGGAGATCTTCAGTCATTTTCATGTACCTGCAAAGAGAATCATATACAATGGTGAGAGTAATTGGGTCCTCTGCTCCACCAGCAGATTGCTCAGTGGTATGTGGAGCTTCATTGAACCCAACAGGATAAACAGACTCATGTACAACATTAGGAGAACCTACATTAATTTGTTCTCCCATTGAACTGGGTGAAGGCAGTCTAGTATCAGGTTCAAAAGTTTGTAAGTCATCATCAAACTCATGAATTTGCTCAACTGGAGCAACCTGAACTGGTGATATGGTAGGACTTTGTACAGGGATAGGTGGTGGTAAGTCAGTAGAATCAGGTAAAGGTTCAGCAGTTGTAGCTGGCGCTTCCTCCATTACCACTGAAGGATTACCATCAGCAGCAACACCAGAAGATGATGGATTACCATCATCAGCAGCATTAGGAGCAGGCACATTACCAGCATTATCACCCTCAACTACATTGGCATTGCCTTGAGGCAACATAGCTTCCAACATAGGGTGATGTTCCCCAGTATAATTAGTTTTCATTGAGGCAAATAACTTAGAACCTAGACTTTTAATGGGTATATGTGTTGTATCTTCAGTTGTTATGTCTAATATTATTTGTAAAAATCTAGGGTACATGAGAAACTTATGTTGTTCCTTATCTATATTTTCTAGCATATTTTCAAAAATAAACTTAGAAAAATTATAAGTTTCACCCTTAGAAAGACAAACAATACCACAACCCAATTGCAGAGAGAACTGGTTCCATCCACCACACTTGTTGCTCATACATTGAAGCAGCAGATGCATCAAATACCTCCACTTTGGACAAAATTGACTCTTGTGATGTATCAGTACTTTGATATCCAGCTTCTCTTAACCCAGCAAGAATCTCTGCAGTGTTGGAATGATACACACCATTTTCATCATCCAACTGAAGCTTTGTCCTTATCAACCCTTCTGTCACCACATATTCTACACCATCTATTTCAGCTACAATCTCTGTAGCAGATCTCTTAGTAGCAGATGCCCAAAATTGCTTCACCAAGGATTCACACACCAAATTGGGACAATAAGTCAAAGCATAATGAATCTTCGACCTTTGTAGAAATTCCACCATCAAATCGAATTCTTCATGTCCCTTCTTTGTTGTTAGAATAGCGTATTTGTTATGATCGCCCTTCAATTCAAGTTGAGCCATTTGACTTAATGTGTGTGAGAATGTTATGAATTACTCCAAAGAATAATGGGTTTATTTGAAGTGATAAGCGAATAATTTTGATTCGAAAAGATATGCAGAGTGAGTTAAATTTGGAAGTTCCCCAATCGTGGTCAACAATTATCGGAACAACTTATTGACCAAGTCTGACCAAACTTCTAATTTGAAAATTAACCCTTCAGCAGCAATGAAAGTCAAACCTGCTGAAGTATAGTCAAATTTCAGCAGAATCAACCAAAGGTAAAAATATCTTCGGTCAATATCTTCATTTTACTGTGCCACCCAACTCACATTAATTTTCGTAACCCCTAAAATTGCCTTATTTAATCACCCCAAATTACACATCTCATTCATCAAATTTCCCAAATTATCTCTCAAACCCTAATTTCAATTTTCCCCAATTCATCAACCAAATTATGTCTTCAGACCCAAAAAGGTCAGATACAAATCCCTCTTCTTCATCAGCAGAAGAAGATGTGCCACCATATCCATGGGGGCTGGAAGGTTCTGACTCTGAAAGAGCATTGGAGAAACGCTGGGATGCAGAAGAAAGACGGTGGAATGCTCATTTGAAGAGTTACTCCAGCAATGTACCCAATCCTGCTGAGAGAGAGCATGTCTCTCCCTTCATCTATACCTCTGATGAAGACTCTTCAGAGGAAGATCATGAAGAACCAGTCTTTCTCCCTCCTTCCACTCCAGAGAGATCCCAACCAAGATCAAGTACTGGGGATCCATCTCTTCCAACATCACAGAATTTGGTGTTGAATCTTCCTGCTCCAGGACCTGGTCTTCCACTTCAAGAACACATTGGACAGAGCAAGAAGTCTGAGATCACACGTAAGGGAAAAGAGAAGCAGAAGTAGGTGATTAAGGAATGTAACCATGAGGCAAAGTTCTTGAGTATTCTCTTGACTTTAATTCATGAGCATCTTCCCAGTCTTCCTTCTCTTCTTTTTCCATTTTCATCTTCAGCTTCTTCATTGTACTTGTCATAGCCTCAAGTATTTTGTAATAAGTGATAGAAGCTAGTAGTACTGAATTAGCAAATAGCTTAGAAATGGTCATTGTAACTCATTTGTAATCTCGAATGTAAGCTGTAACTTGTTTCTATGAATGAATGAAAAGATCTTCTTTGAATTAATTCAATGTATCAGACCTTCAGCATGTTTTAATTAATCAGTAGAAACCATAATCAGCATATTGACCACATTCCCTTGACTTTAGCTCTTGGTGACATTTATCTTGGGACTTTCATACTCAGATCATCTGCAACACAACCACCAAACAAGCAAATACACCAAACTTCTTGCACAATGTTATAGGGTTAGTGTTAGAAATTTATAAAAATATACAACTTCTACAGATATTACAAAGTTTATACAGATATCATCCTCCCCTGAGGCATATGCCTCCCCTTAAACTTTGCAGTTAAGGGTTTAACATGCCAATATGGACCACCAAATATTGAAACCTTGGTCCATCAAATGCCTTGGTTAATAAATCTGCCACATTTTCATCTGTGTGAATTTTGACCACTTTAACCAAATGTTTTTCATAAGCATCCCTTATAAAATGATGTCTTATTTCAATATGTTTGGTTCTATTATGAAAAACTGGATTTTTAACAATACAAATGGTACTTTGATTGTCTATGAAAATGGTAGTATTCATGAAGTTGTACCCATAATCCAGTAATTGATTCTGAATCCATAGAACCTGTCCACAACAATTGGCAGCAGCAACATACTCTGCTTCAGTAGTAGAGGTAGCAACAATGGTCTGTTTCTTGCATTGCCAAGAAATCAGTCTTCTTCCAAGAAATTGACAACCTCCAGTTGTGGATCTTCTATCCAAATTGGCACCAGCATAGTCACTATCACTATAAGCTGCTAGCTGAAATGGAGACTCTTTGGGATACCAAAGACCTAAGTGTGGTTGGCCTTTAAGATACTTAAAAATCTTCTTGACAGCATTCATATGAGAGGTAAGTGGAGTGACTTGGTGTCTTGAACATGCACTCACAGCAAATGTAATATCAGGTCTTGAGGCAGTCAAGTACATCAAAGAACCAATCATAGACCTGTATAAATGAACATTTACAGGAAGATCAGGAGTAAGATTGTTCTTTGGTTTGGGAGCCTCATATGGAGTTGTGGCAGTCCTGACATTTTCCATAGCAAACTTGGACAACATATCTTTTACATATTTCTCCTGATGTATAAATATACCATCAGGTTTCTGCTGAACTTGCAAACCCAGGAAGAAAGTGAGTTCTCCCATGGCACTCATCTGAAATTCTCCCTTCATCAAATCCTCAAACTCTCTACACCAGGCTTCTTTGGTAGAACCAAAGATAATGTCATCCACATACACCTGCACAAGTATAATATCCCTAGAATCTTTCTTCAGGAATAAAGTCTTGTCAATGGTACCTCTTCTGTATCCATTCTTCAGCAGAAATGTGGAGAGTCTAGCATACCAAGCTCTGGGAGCTTGATGCAGTCCATAGAGAGCTTTAACAACTTTGTACACATACTCAGGATGATCAGGGTCTTCAAATCCCTTGGGTTGAGTCACATAAACCTCCTCTTCAATCTCTCCATACAAGAAAGCACCTTTAACATCCATCTGATAGACCATAAAGCCCATATAAGAGGCATAGGCCAAAAATATTCGAATTGCTTCAACTCTGGCCACAGGTGCAAAGACCTCATCATAGTCAATGCCTTCCTCTTGTCTAAAACCTTGAGCCACTAGTCTTGCTTTGTTCTTCACCACAATACCCCTGGCATCTCTTTTATTCTTCAAAATCCATTTAGTCCCAATGACATATTTCCCATCAGGAAGAGGAACTAGAATCCAAACCTGTTGATTCTTGAATTGCAGCATCTCTTCTTGCATAGCCTCAAGCCAACTTGAATCAGCCAGTGCTTGAGGAACACTAGTTGGTTCAATTTGAGAAAGAAAGCATGCAAATAAACAATGTTTGAAGTCTGTGTGATTGTTCCTCTTTTGATTGTAGACATAAGAGATGAAAGCAACTTCTCCATATTTGGTATTTTTGACAGTGCTTCTTGTTCGAACAGGGTCATTAGGATCACCAATAATCTTTGATAGGGGATGAGCATTGTGAATCCTTTTGGTAGTTGTAGGTGGAACTTCAATGTTGGCATCAATGTTGGTGAGAGTTGGCTCATACTCAGTATCATATGAGGCTGAGATAAACAAGCCAGGCTTTGGTTGATAATTCCCAAGATCAGAGGGACTTGGAAATCTGGTAAAGGGCTTAGCAAAGTCTGCAGAGACTTCAGTAGAGATGGGAGATTGAACAGCAGCAGAATCAGCATCTTGGACATCATCAGTGGAAAGAGGTGTGCCTTCAGCAGAATCCTTGTTGCCACTGACTGCTTGTGCTGATTGATGTAGGAGAGCCTCAGTTTCTTGTGTAACCCTGTCATTGAGTTTCTGAGCTTCCTTAGTAGCAGCATGTTCCTGCTTCTTCAATCTTGCAAGATCTTCTGCATAATGTGACTCATCATCTTGTTCAGCAGCAGAGTGATTACCTACATAATGGTTAGGTGGAAAAGATGGTACAACAAAAGTATTCTCTTCTGGCTCAGACTCACATTCTGAGTCATCATCCATGAAACCTGCAGGGTTAGAATTTGAATCTTTGGCACCTGCATCAGGATTAGAAACATGCCTAGTATAACCCAAATAGTCAGTCAAATAATCTAGGTCAAAATACCAAGAATGGCCTTGTCCCTGAATATTAGGCTGATCTTCAAGAAACCTCAGATTAAGGGTCTCTTCAATCTTTTTAGCATTCAGATTATACACTCTGTAGGCCTTGCTATGAGCTGAATACCCAACTATATATCCCTCATCAGCTTTCCCATCAAATTTACCCAGTATATCAGCAGTATTCAGAATAGTCACCTTGCATCCAAAAGGCTTAAGGTAATGAATGTGTGGAACTTTCCCAGTGAGAAGTTCATAAGGTGTCTTGACATGTAGTCTAGTGATGGATACCCTGTTCAAGACATGGCATGCAGTACTGACTGCTTCAGTCCAGAACATGGTGGGGAGTTTAGAGTCTGCAAGCATTGATCTTGCAGCCTCAATGAGGGTTCTATTTTTCCTTTCAGCAACTCCATTTTGTTGTGGAGTTCTTGGAGTACTATAGTCCCTTCTAATCCCTTTAGACTTACAGAATTCTATGAAGACCACATTTTTGAATTCTGTACCATTGTCACACCTAATTCCTTTAACCTTTTTATTCAGCTGATTCTCAACTAAGAGAATGAATTCTTTCAGAATTGGAGTTGTTTCATCCTTAGTTTTGAGAAAGAACACCCAGCAAAACCTGCTATAGTCATCTGTAATAACCAGGCAGAAGTACTTGTGATCAATACTTCTAATGGGGGTTGGACCAAAGAGATCCATGTGCAGCAACTGAAGAGGTTCTGAAATGGAGCTCACTATTTGGACTTGTTTGTAAGAGGCTCTGTGTTGTTTCCCTTTGTTGCAAGCAATACAATTGTGTTCATTGGTGAAGAGTTTAGAAGGAAGGCCCTTAACAAGACCAAGTTTGGATAACTTGTTAATGGTCTTGAAATTTACATGAGCCATTCTTCTATGCCATTTATTAGATTCATCCAGGGAAGTTTTGGCTAACAAACATGTTAGATCACCTTCAGGCTGAACATCATTCAGATTGAATGTGTATAAGTTGAAGGTTCTAGAAACTCTCAGCAATACAGTTGTGTCTTCTGGGAGTTTGAAGTCCTTGGAAAGTACAAGACACTCATCTTCAGAGAAGAAAACCTTATGCTTAGTGTCACAAATTTGTGATACTGAGATAAGATTAAAATGCTCCAGTTCCTTCACATAGTAGACATTTTCAAAGTCTAACAAGGGTGTCTTTATGGTTCCTTTCCCTGTTATTTTGCCATCTCCACCTCCAAAGGTTACAGTGCCTCCTCCTTAAATGGGTTCAAAGTCATGCATCTTATCCTTGTTCCCTGACATACTTCTTGAACAACCACTATCAACAATACCAACTTCAGTACTTTTTAAAGGATGTTCCTACAACAACAACAAAATTTACAAAATTAGTACACATTGGAGACTCAAGTCATTGCTGACTTGAACCTGCCTTGTGGATCATTAGTAACTGGCCATGTAGATGTTTTAGATCCACCATTGTTCTTGGGCCTGTAATGCATATTAGGTCCCTTCTTAGTCCAAGAACAACCTGCTGAGGGCTTCACAGCAGTATTCCATTTCTCACCACCATTACACATTGAGTCAAAGTGATTAGGCCAATAACCATTATAAAAGAAAGAACTAGTGGGTCGAACATATGGTCTAGTACTGGTTCTTCTCCATGAAAAATGAGATTCAGCAGAATTAGGTTTCTGCTGATGTGGAACAAAAGATGGTATTTCACTAACATTTTTCCACATTTGCCTAGTTTTTCTTTGACTAATACATGCACCCACTCTTTGCTCATGATAGGTACAATCCTTAATCAAGTGATATTTACTTCCACACACAAAACACTTCTTCTTTTTAGAAGATTTATGCAAACCAAAAGAATTTCCATAACATGAAAAAGTATTCAAATCACCATGACAAACAGAATTGTTTTTAACAAAACTAAAAGTATTATTATGCAAAGAATTAAAAAACAAGTCTTCAGTAGAAACTGTCTTGTTATCAGCAGCAACTCTAGAAGGCTTGTGGGGAGTCTTGGGTGATGTCTTTTGTGTGGTCTTGGGCATGGTCTTGGGCAGGTCCGACTTCTCACTTGAATCACAGCTAGCAAATGAGGTAGACCCTTCATCAGAAGACTTGTCACTGTTACAACAAGAGACAGAGTCATTAGATTTCACAATAGGGTCTTGCAAGTCAGTTGACTTTTTGCCATAGAGATGGTGTGATCCATCAAAGTCACTAGGTATGGATAGGTCAATAGGCATATGTTCCCCACTTATAGGTCCAGGGACAGCATGTAAGTTACCTTCTTTGACAAAGTTAGCTAATCCAGCAGGTGTGGATTTACCTAGGTCATTTTTAGCCTCTAAACCAACATATTTTTGAAATCCCAAACCTATTTTAGAGTTCACAGCCTGACTACCATAAAGTTCCCTAGCTAGATTATCACCTGATATTAACCATTGTTTATTTCTAGCTATCTCTTTGTCTAATTTAGCTTGTAACTCTTGTTTTTCTTTTTCTAAATCAGACTTCTCTTTTTCAGTACGTTTTAAGTCTATCTTAGCAACCTCTAAATCACTTTCTAGAACTCTTATTTTTTCATCATATTTAACTTGATTCTTTTGAAACCATACTTTTTGTTTTTCTACTGTTTTTAAAGCCATTTTATAAGACTCTACCTCTATATAACACTCATTGTACTTTGGTTTCAATTCATCAAACTCTTGTTTAAGCTCATTGTATCTTACACTACATCCAAACACACAGTTGGTTACCTGAGAGATTCCCATCAAGGAGACTTGCTCCTTCTTGTCTTCTGAAGGTGTGAATGCCAGCAGATTCAATTGTGAAGAAGTAGCAGCTTCCTCTCCAGCAGGTTCATGATCAGCCCAATCAATTTGGTGATCCAGAGTCACCATAGCCTTTGAAGGTACAGTCTTGTTATTCCCTGCTTCCAATGGATAAGAACCATATCTAACTTCATCTCCAGCCTTTCTATCTTTGCATTCCCTTCAAAAATGTCCCACTTGACCACAAGTGTAGCATTTAACCTTCCTTCTATCAAACCTTGCTGCTTCTTTGCCATTAAAACCAAACTTTCTTCCAGACTTGGCTTCAAACCTTCTGATGTTCATTGAGATCATTGCAAGCTCCCATTTCAAGTGCATCTCCTCCATTTCCAATGGATCTACCTGTTCAAAGTCCTCATAAGCAATAAACTGCTGAGGTTCATATTCAGCCACAAATGAATGAATAAGATCCTCCAACACACTACTTGATTTTGATTTAGGAGCAGTTTGATTATAAGTTTGAGAAGATGCTCCTGATGAATATGAACTTGAGGCTTGATGCACAGGTTTAGTAGAGGCACCAACAAATGCAGAATGAGTGGATGGACGAATGGGACTTCTAACATCAAGCTCAAGTGATTTAAGCCTATTGTAGAGGTCATCAAAAGACATCATGTCCAACCCACCTTTGGTCTTGAGAGCAATACAAACTTGTAACCAAGATGGCGGTAGAGATCTTAGAAATTTAGAATTGCAGTCTTCATTGTCGGGTCTAGCCTTCAACTGATTAAGTTGACTCAATATTCGATGAAACCTATCATAACCCTTATGAATACCCTCTTCTTCAGATATCTGAAATTCTTGGAACTTTTGCTTCAGCAGAGACTTCTGCAGCCTTCTTGATTCCTCATTCCCACCAAATCTTGCTTTTATAGCCATCCAAATATCCTTGGCATCCTCCATAAAATGGAAGTCACCCATATGGTCATCTGGTATAGCTTGAAGCAAAATAGTTCTGACTTTACTCTCCCTCTGCACAGCCAGAATCTCTTCAGCAGTCTTGGGTCCTACAATAGTAACAACTCCATCAGCATCTGTAACATGCTTCTTCAGACTATTCCCTTTCTTAACAACCTCCCACAGATTCCAATCAATGTTTGTGATCCAGTTCTGCATCTTCATGGACCACAGATGATAATCTTCTGCATTCTTCAAATATGGAAACTTAGCATTACTGTTGGAGAGATTGAGTTGTTGAAGAGAAGTGGTGTTAATGTTTTGGGTTGTATCTACATCATCATCTGATCCAGGCATGTTTGTTTATTTGTTTGGATTGTAAAGGTGTAAGATTTGTGATTCTTAGTATGGCAGAGACTCTCTCGAGGCTCTGATACCACTTGTTGAGATTGAGACCTTGATAGATCTTCTTGAGCACTCTAGAATCGTTAGCAATGTTACTGTAATCAATAACACACTAATAGACAATCTCTGCAACTTGTATTTATAAAGCGGAATCAAAACACAAGCTTTTTACTAAGAACTCTTGATCCTCTATGGATCTTTTAATTATAATAAGAATTTTCTAAAAGTTATTCAATACATAAACCATGTGTTCCTTTTATACTCAAGGAACCCTAAACCGTTTTTCAAGAAACGTATATTCTAAACCTTCTAAAAGATATGCATTATCACTTCCTAAATAAACTCATGCATATCCAAACTACATTACATAAAACACGGAAATACTATATCCGCAGAAACTAATAAAGCTGAACTATGTCTTCAGCAGATACACTGCTTCAGCAGAACTATGTCTTCAACAGATACACTGCTTCAGCAGAAACCAACTCTTCAGTAGAATCTGTTCAGCAGAAATAGCAGCAGAATTCTGACTTCACAGAATTCCCAACACTTGGTTTTCTACCAAGTTGAAGTGATACTCATCTCCAATGAATCAGCTATTTTAGAAGATACATAATAACAAGTTCTGTCAAACAAATAGATTGCACTCAGGGGCGGAGTTTAGTGAGGACCGGAAAGGGTTCCGGCCCCCTAGGCCTAAGCTCGTTAGTGTAATTTTTCGCGATTTCATGTGTTAAAATTTTTTTTGTTTCACCTCGGCCCTCCCATATAATGTATTTTCGGGAAAAAAAATTGTTTCGGCCTTCCCACAAAATTTTTTTTAGCTCCGCCACTGATTGCACTCCTTATCAAGTGTAAAAATATTGAAACAATGTCCAAAATCACATAAATATTTTATTTATTCAATCGAAGAGTTGTTAAGATCATGAAATTAATATATTTTATAGCATGTCATCCAAACAGATAAACCGTTTCACATAATCATGAATGTTCTAAAAACAAAAAATTATTTTTTATAAGGTAGATACTTTTTTATTATCATTATTATTATCATTATTATTATTATTATTATTTGACCATTGCATATATGCTAACATACATAAAATACATAATTATTAATTTAATTCATAATTAAGTCGATACCATACATTCAATTACATTCATCATGCAAATAACGTAAATCCAATTACATTTATCATGCAAGTAACTTACATTAATTCATAATCAAGTTGATACTAAGTACATCCAATTACATTCATCATGCGTGAAAAATGTATCTGCCTTCAAATTAATAATCATGCATGTCTCTTATACTAGTGTATGTACTTGAAAAGTACTAGTGGGTGTACTTTAAAAGTAACATACATTAACTGGTGTATTTACTTGAAAAGTAGTATTGCAAGATACGTGTAACCAATTTATAAGAGTCGCCCAAGCTTCCAAGGCGACTTTCGCCTTTGGCCATTTTGAGAAATGAAATTATTTTGAGGCATATGGGGTAAGTACATGTCTAGTTTTGGGGTATTTGAGTAATTACCTCTATATTGTATTCGTTTGTAGTAGACTATATACCATTCAAGAATTATCCAAGCAATCATGTTTAATTATCGAGACCCGAAAACCGACATGTTATCCCACACCAGTAAAATCTGCCTTAACTACCTACAACATTAACTTTAATTAGAATATCCAATCTAACTAAGGCTCGTCTATTTGATTCATTTTCGTTTCATGAAGCCCTACTATTAATGGCTTTTCTATATCGACAAGCTCTAACATTACGCGAAAGTCTTCATTAAAGTAGTACAATAACTATCCCACCAAACTATCATCAAAAGCCACATATGAACATTAAATCTAAACATCAAACTCCCCGTCTACCTCCATATTTAAAACCCCACATGTTCATAATTCATAAATAACACCACAACATGTGATGTTCTTGTACCATTCTGCATCCATAGATAGTGACTTCATGAAATGCACATTTAAAGCCACCAACTAACCAACAACATTAATGTTCACCAAAGGGCATATATGTATATATATATATATATATATATATATATATATATATATATATATATATATACACACACACATACACACACACACACACACACACATATATATATATATATATATATATATATATATATATATATATATATATATATATATATATATATATATATATATACACACACACATACACACACACCCCTACCCATAAAATTGATTCTTCTCATCACCATAACTCTTTAAACCTCATAAGCACAAGTATACCAAGTTCTTGTGGTGGTGATGAACATCGCTTGTGAAGATCATAAATTATTTCTGATTCTATTCTTTGACCCACAAACAAAACAATATAATTTCTTGCTATCGAAATAGGTTGTCTCGGAATATAAAGGTAAAATTGCCTCACTTTAGTTTTATATCACCTTTTAATATTATTGTCTTCAAAGTCCTACGTTGCATTTAAAAAATTACTGTACTTGAGAAGTACTCTAATGTGTTAGAAGTGTTTTTTAATCTTTAATAGATTTGTTATGTTCAACTTATAAACACTTTTTGGGATTTTTTTATTTTTATTTTTTTCTCTCATCTGCATGCATGCTTCGTGAGATTTTATTACATAGAGATCGAAATGTTAGTATTACATTTGTGAGATAATCCATATGTGAACGAGTATGGATCCATACCTAGGTCTTGCCTTTTTTTATTATTATTATTATTATTATTATTATTATTATTACTCCCTCTGTCCTAAAATTATTGTCTCCTATTTATTTTTTCGGTCTTTCTTTCTCAACTTTGACTATAAATATTTTTGTTTGGGTTATACAATTTTTGACAAAAATTATATCATATGAAAATACATTTAAAACTCAATCCGTTCATATATTTTGTATCAAGTATAATGTAATATAAACAAATATACTTAAGGTCAAAATTGAAAAGTAAAAACCAAAAAAGTCAATAGGGGACAATAATTTTGTGACGGGGGGAGTATTATTCAAGGACCTAGAAGTATTCAATTTGATTTCAAGTTTTTTAGTGTCTCGTTTGTGAAATTTATGCACAACATATTCAATCATCTTTTAACATTGACACACACAATATGTGGTAAGGGTGAGCATCGGTCCATGACCGGACCGGACCGGACCGAACCGACAAGACCGATGACCGAATTAGCCAAAAAGCCAAGACCGATGACTGGACCGAATGCGGTCGGTCCGGAGAACAAGGCCAAATAATCGGTTTGTGGTCTGAACCGATGACCGAATTAGCCAAAAAGCCAAGACCGATGACTGGACCGAATGTGGTCGGTCCGGTCCGGTCTCGGTCGATCCTTCGGTCGGTCCGGTCCGTTCGGGTCGTTTGCTCAGCCCTAATATGTGGAGTACGTCAGTACACCAAATTCCACATATTATGCCTCTCCATGCATGTCGCTCTATCAACTTTCTAGGCTCTCTAGGCTCTACGTAAAAAACAATTTACAGTTATCTAACATTAATTTTTATCCTTTTTTTTGCAGTCTCAAGCAAAGCAACATCTTGGTGAGGTGGATATCGACCGTATCCAAGATACTCACATGTTCGACGGTGTGAGGATGTTTACGAGCCATGTTTTTGTGTTTGATTTGTTGTTATGTTTGAGGTTGATATATAAAAGTGTGAAGTTTGTAGTGTATTTGTAGGTAAATTAGAGGGTTTAAAAAGCTTCTTTTTTTTAATATTATTTTTTTTTCCTTCAAAAACAGACCAAACGATAACATTACCGTTACCAAACGCTCCATATATTCAAGCTTAAATGCAACGGTCCATTTTTACTAGAAAAAAAAATGGCGTGGGCTGGAGGATATGACGCGAGCACCAACGGCGCCACAACCGGTACCGTGTGCCGTTCTTCTTTGTTGGCTGCTAGTTTGGCGCAAGACAACACCACCACGATACCCCCAGCTCTTAGATAGGTTTGTTGGCTTTTCAAAAAATTCACCCCTAAGAATGGACTTGTCACTTCCTATAGCAATAATGTCTTCGGGTTTTGATATGCTAATCTTCTTCCCTTTGGTTACACTGGCCCAAATGAATTCAGGTAGAGTTTTACCTTTGGGAAAATTTTTAGTTTTAAGGTACTCACAAATGTTGAAAATTTGAGTTTTCACCATGTACATGGTATGTTAGCCTCATAATGTTATTAGTTTCAAATGTTTATTGTTAATGTTTAAGACTATTAGTATGTATATGTATTCGTATGTTTAGCTTGTATTTGGGTCAGTCTAGTTTACATCCAATGGGTTGACTTCTTGTAAAGTCCAACCAGACCCATATGGATATGGCAGTTAGTAGTTACAAAACAGTTTCATCAAACAAACAGTCATATCGTTTGGTGAATCATTAGGTCGTTTGGTTTTAGTATATATGTTGGAGATTTCGATCTGTGGAATCACAACAACACAATTATCTATAATAGTTTAAAGTTTGGTATTCTTGTTTGATATCTTACTTTCTGTTTCAATACAAAACCGATTACCCTATACCTTCCACAAATCATGAAACATTACTTCAAACATAAAATTGTTGGTACCAATCCTGTGAACAATTGGTATCAAAGCAAAGGCTCTAATCCATGGGAGAAACCAATAATGAAATCAAGCGGTTCTCAATCAGGACGTTACCTCTTGAGAGAAACCCCAAAGCGATTGTATCAATGGAATACAAGAAAGAAGAGTTTATCCCCTAAAGAAAAAAACTCTTGGCACAAACCGTACAAGAGAATGAAGTGTTTAATACCAGGAAGAAAGAGGAAAAAGGGAAGATGATGACAACGAAGGAAAGGAAGATGAAGTGTTATATTTGCAAAACAAAAGGACACGCGTTTTGGGCATGCGAATCTAGAAAGAAAATAGCAGGGCTCGAAGCAAAACATGACATCGAAATTACTGAAAAATTGATTGCTGAAGAACGATTGTATCCAGAGGCTGTTCATGTTATTGGGGACTACATGGTTGAAGATACGAATGGACAGACTTGGAATGAAATATGGTACGTTAGTAAACAATACAAATATCATATGTGCCCACGACGAAAGTTGTTTAATAATGTCGATTATAAATTTAAAATGATGGGTAGAGAAGAGAATGAAAGCAAGTGCATTTTCTCATGTGGTATTGGTAATCTTACTATCAAAACGAAGCATGGTGATTTGATTATTGGTCATGTTCAATATACACCCGAAGTTTCATTGAATTTACTCAGTTTAGAATTATTAGAAACTCAAGGATATTCTGTTAAGATCAAGGATAGAGTATCCAGTATTTATTATATGTATGATGAAGAGCCTAGTATGAAATTGCCATTAGAGGATGAAACAGAAAAGATAGTTGGGCCTAAGGAGATCGTGAATGAGCACAATGATTATATGCAAAAGTATTTTGAATCGATTGATCCAGGAGATGATTGTTCGATCATTAAAGGCTTAGAAGATCTCGATTGGAACAAAGATGTTACCCAGGATTATGTAGACGATGAGTATCTTAGTTACAATGGTACTCTATATGCGTTGAAGGTTAATTCTTTCTCAAGGTTCCTTTCTTTTATGAACTTGATTAAGAAGGATAGTTTGTTATACAAAAACTGGGAAGTATTCAACAAGAAGTTTATAGATATGTTAAGGTGGTTTTATTTGGTGCACTTGAATTATGAAACGTTAGAAGTTATACCACCGGTTGTCAAGGATGTTGAGTTGAATTTGCTATGTCTACACAAAGCAGTAGAAAGTTTAGGAGACTATTTTGTTGTCACGATTGGAGAAAAATGGGGAACCATTGCACAATTGCAAGGGTTACACACCACAGATGGCGAAGCAGTACAAAGATACTACAAGAAGTTTATTGATCTTGTTGTGATATACCATGAAACGGCTCAAGTGCCTTGGGGTGAAAAGCAGATAGAAGTGGGTGAAGCAAGTAAAGTTAATGATGTCAAGGACTCACCGTGCCAGAAGGATACGACTATGAAGGATGGAGCACAAGGATCAAGCAAGAATCGATTTGGTGTGATGTTAAAAGATGATGATGAAGAAGGATACGACAGCAGCCATGATAGTAATGATTTTGAAGTCGTTACATGAAGAATTCAGCAAGCAACTCAAGGAAGAAGAAGGATTTGATACTAACACATTAGGGGGGAAATTGTTAGCCTCATAATGTTATTAGTTTCAAGTGTTTATTGTTAATGTTTAAGACTATTAGTATGTATATGTATTCGTATGTTTAGTTTGTATTTGGGTCAGTCTAGTTTACATCCAATGGGCCGACTTCTTGTAAAGTCCAACCAGGCCCATATGGATATGGCAGTTAGTAGTTACAAAACAGTTTCATCAAACAAACAGTCATATCGTTTGGTGAATCATTAGGTCGTTTGGTTTTAGTATATATGTTGGAGATTTCGACCTGTGGAATCACAACAACACAATTATCTATAATAGTTTAAAGTTTGGTATTGTTGTTTGATATCTTACTTTCTGTTTCAATACAAAACCGATTACCCTATACCTTCAACAAATCATGAAACATTACTTCAAACATAAAATTGTTGGTACCAATCCTGTGAACATGGTAGACATAACACTTGCAATAATTACTTAAGTTATTACTAGGGATGAATCATTCAAATGTGGAAAACCATAACACCCACGTCCCACGCAAGTGTTGGATGAACACTTGAGTGAAGTAAAAACTCATATTTAATCTTCTTATTCTGAAGATATTGAAAGCATCTTGAGTAATGGATCTGGTATGGTAATCCACATAAAATTTGGTGTGATTCTTTATTAGGATAACATTGTCCACGTAGATAGACTTAAGGTATTGTGAAATTTCGTCTGTGGAGCTAGATAAAAAAAAATGATGTGTGATTTTTGGTCCTGTTAGTGGCAGGGAAGAAGGAGTGTTCCATTATCTTCTGCGTGCTTTTCACGATGGTAAACTTCAGTCTTGTCTTGGTGTATCTTCACAACACCAATATAGAACTCCATTATCCATGTTCACCAAATAACATCTTCCTTTCTCATATGGTAACACGATAATTGGTGGGCCTCCTAACCCAAACGGTCGCCCCTCGGAACCTTCAAATTACAACTTCAAGAAAAATTAGGGAAAATAGGTGATGATCGTTGAAGTGATTATGTAATTGGGGGATGTTGAAATTCAGAGTTGAAACGTAAGAGTAGATTCACGAGAAGAACATAAAAAAGGCGATGTGAAGCTCATTATGATGTTACTCCGTACTAGTTAGCGACTGTTACATTTGAATATAAAGCTCATTGTTATCTTTGATTTGTATTATATTTATGCTGAGTTGCTAACATGTGATCAAACTTTCTGTATGTATGTCAAATGCTAAAGTCTGATTTAATAAGTAATTAATGTACAGAAAATGTTGAAGTATTAACCATTAAGGGCCAAGTGGGTTTTTTTTGCTCTTGTGTGGGCCTGTCTACAATATGCACTAGTGGTATTGTTTCAATTGGTGTGTGGTCAAAAGTAGGGGTGAGCATCGAATGCTTAAAACCGAACCGGACCGACGAACCGGACCGAACCGACAAGAACCGAACCGGACCGACGGCCCGTCGGTTCGGTTTCGGTTTCGGTTCGGTTCGGTTCGGCTCAAAACCGACAAAAACACACACAAAAACACGTGAACCGGACCGAACCGACGGACCCGACATAAAACCGAACCGAACCGACCATATTCGGTTCGGTTTCGGTTCGGCCCAAACATGATTTTCGGTTTTCGGTTTTGTCGGGTCGGGTCGGTTCGGGTCGGTTTTGAACCGATGCTCTGCCCTAGTCAAAAGTGGTATAAGCCTTTGAGTTCAGTTTATGTATTTATTTGTTTTTTTTGTTTGTTGGGTCCTTCTTTTTATTAATTAGCTTATTTAATTGAGGAAGGATGCCAATGTATTGTACTTTGTTTTTCTCTCTTTGAGGGGTTTTTAATGTTGTTGCCTTTCTAAAAAAAAAATTTAAAACCAAATCATTTGCATGCATTGTAATTGTACGAGATGAAATATAATTTAAGTGCCTACACAAAAGGTGAAGTATTAAAGAAACCAAATGAAGAATTCAATGGCATATGATACCAACAAGTGAAAAAAAGTTGTTAAATGCATTGAATGAATAAGCTGACAAGCAAAATGAATGAACATGCAAGTAGGTTGTGTAGATGAAATCTTCATAAGTATTAATGTTCGATATATGTAATAAAGGAAATATAATAGAAAGTAGTGGTAATAAAGAATTAAAAGGTTTTAAAGGTTATTTTTAAGGCTCAATATGAACAAGAAATTTTACTAAACTAAGAGCATCCATAATGAGAGGTTCAAGTAAAGCTCTAAAACTCATGAAAAACTTTGTTTATCATTTCATCCATAATGATTTTTTGTTCATGCCTAAGTGGAATGAGAAGGTTGTAAATCGTGAACCTCTTTGATATGGGTTGACATGCATGATTGAGCCTAGTTGAGTCCATAGCGGATGAGTCGATATCGCAGTTTGCTTTAATATTTTACAATGGTCTCTTTCCTTGGTTTTAGCTAGTCTTAAGCATGTTGTTCCATTATGGAAGTTACATGCACATATGCTCCATTTTACATGCACATTTCTTTTTCTTAAGCTTAAAGCATCTCCCATGGAAAACTTTTTGAAATGGTATATATAATTTTCATGTCATATACTCTTAAATTTCTCATTTTATAAACCTATTATTACTATGATTTAGCTTGTTAAAACTTTTTAACATGATGAGTTATTAAATAAGTTACATTTATTTAGTTGCAATGAAAAGATCTATGGACTTAGACCTATTTTATTTCATGTTATCATAAACTTCATCTCATTGTAGTGACTCAATTTATAAACCTCTTCAAATTTTATAAACTTTTTCATGAACCTCTCATAAGAGATGTACTTAATGGGTTAAGTAGTTATGATATTCCAGACTTGCAGTTTGTGTTCTTCCGATTTATGTGTAATATTAAAACTCAGTTAAAGTATCAAGAAGAATATAAAAGTCTAGTTTAATTTCTCTCTTGTTTTATTGGTGATTTATAGACACTCCACAACACTTTTATTACAACATGAAAATAGATGTACAATTCTACATCATACCTCACCACGCTTCTGAGTTATGATCCTTTCCTGTATAATTGATTCCATGCTATCGACTTCACTCTGAATGTATGTATGTATGCATGCATGCTCGCTCCAACTTAGACTCCAATAGTTACTTTGCATTAATAATATTTACCTACCCACTCCTAGTCCTCCATATAATTAACTTTTCCCATTTACATCTCTTTAGAACACCAATCCAAGACTCCAATATTTTCTTTTCTATTTTATTATAATCCAACTAATTTTTCATCCAGGAGTTATTCACATATTCATTAAACTCATTAATTTCGGTCATTTTTGTTAAACTCATAAAACAAGGAGACTAAACTTGAAAAATTATTTACAAAATTAAAAAAAAAAAAAATACCATTACATTCTTCGCTGCAATATGCAAAAACACATGGACACACATTACAAAAACACATAATCACACACTACAAATACACATATTCAACATTTAAAATACAAAAAGATAAACAAAAAACACCCCGTTTCCTGTTTGGCTCAAGCCAAGCGCCTCACTCGCGTCTTGGCACATGGGTATGCCGGTGTAATGGCGTCGGCTTGAAGCCATGCCAAATGTGTTTGCCGTGATTGGTTCGTGACCACACCCAAAGCTCTTAGCCTAAGAAAAGTTGTCAGTAGGCGGTGTAGGCAGAAGTCTTTATAAGCTAAGTATCAATGAATGATAAGTGAAAATTTAAAGCTCTTAAACTTATAGCTTTAATTATATGTATTTAACATAACAATGAAAAAATACTTGTGCAAGATTGTTTTTTTAGTTAAAATAGATACGTAAACTGAGAGCATCTGCAATGTTAAACCTTTTAAAAAGGTGTATACAATTTTCACTTCATTTTTTTCTTTAACTTATAAATTTCTCATTTTGTAAATTTATTACTATTATGTTTAAAACTTGTAAAAATTTATAAATCAAAAATGTATTGAATAAGTTACATACATTTAATTACAATAAAAGGGTTTATAAACCTAGAACTTTTCATTCCATGTCATTATAATGCTCCATCTAGTTTGGTAACTTAATTTATAAACATTTTGCTATTCATTCCTACTATATTCTTCTAATTATCTTCCTACTCCATGTAAAAATTGACAAGTGTAATCCACTATTTATCTCCTTTGATCTCCCTCATTGATTTTAACTCTTGTCATCATCCTAAATATAGAAGGATAAGTAGGAACATGTAGTAGGAATATCAATCATTTTCCTTTTTATAAAACTCTTATTATGGATGCCCAAATACAGGAACTGCTTCTAATTTATAAGCTGGACGTAAGAAAAGCAAGCAATCACAAACACCATACTTATATTTGTGTAAGAATAGCTAAGTATTGGTGAACACATTACTTTTTCCTTTTGATATATACGTAATTACTAAGTTCTCATCAATTTGATTCATTTTCATTTCTTGAAGCCCTACTATTAATTATCTTTTCAATATCAACAAGCTCGAACATTAAGTGAAAGTCTTCATTAAAGTAGTGCAATAACTATCTCACACCCAACTATCATCAAAAGGCACATATATACATTAAATCTAAACATCAAACTCCCCATCCACCTTCATATTTAGAAACTCACATGTTCCATAATTTATAGATAACCTCACAATATGTGATCTTGTACCATTCTCATCCATAGATAGCGACTTTACGAAATGCACATTTAAACCGACCAACTAATAGACCAACAACAACATTAATGTTCACCAAAGGGCTATATATATACCCACCCATGTAATTGACTCTTGTCATTACCATATATCTCTTTGAAGCTCACCAACACAATTGTATACCAAGTTCTTGTGGTGGTGAGGAACATCGTTGGTGAAGATCATACATTGTTTCTGCTTCTATTCTTAGATGCACAAGCAAATAAGTATAATTTCTTGTTGGAATTGGAATAGGTGGTCTCGGAATATGAAGGTAAAAATGCCTCATTTTAGTTTCAGTTCAACTTTTACATATAATTTATTCCCTTTGCTATATGTCTTTGCTTCTATTTCATTTGATGTGAGTTTAGATTACAAATTACAACTTTAATTATAATAATTAAAAGCCTAGATGCTTTGTGCGTTGTCTTGGAGAGCCTTTTTTTTCTAAATGTTGTTGTCTATAATTACAAATTCATAGCGAATGCTCGAGGATCCAAGTTTATGAAGAACATTCACCTCCTAGCGGGATTTGCAGTTTTAGAATAAATGTTTGTTTGTCAATATGTAGTTACAGTTTTATGTGTGGTGGTAGAGGTAGACGCATCGGACTGATGTTAATTTACATTTCCTTCCAACACTAGTCTATAGGCAGTATTGACCTTAGTTGAACAATAAGGCAATTTAAGTTCTGTTAGTATGTCTATGCAATTATGTATACAAATGTCTTATACTTGTTGAATAGAAATCATGTAACATGTACATAGATTTTAGTTTCACTTCTAATTTTTAGTGTGCAAGTTACTGATGAACTGTTAATCCATCACAGCTTATTGACTTAAAAGATGAGGGACATGGAACTAGATTAAATGATGAATGTCTAAGGAGGTGAGTCCAAGAGTTGCCATTTTTAAATGGGTGGGCAATATTAAATGTAATCTTTTATACAATTTTTTTGCAGAATGATGCTGGATTTTGTTGAGCTGACTACAGATGACAAGTCATATACAAATAAATCAAACAAGGAAATTCTCGAACTGCTAGTTGAAAGGTTTGAGTACTTTCTCATTTGGTGCTATTTGATAACACCCCTAGTGATCATACACCATCTTTTATGTGAGGTCTATCTAATGTGTTATGTGGTGTTTTACAAAATGTGCTTCAATTTTATTCTCATCTTATTACTTAATTTACTCTGTGTGTGTATGTGTTTGATAATTGATTTATAGTAGATGTGCCAAAATGGGTGGGTTTGGATAATGGGTCAAATGGGCTTGGTTCGAATGGGCACAGCTCAAAAGGACCATATTAAAATTTGGATCAAATTGGTACGGATCAAAACGTTCATGGGTTAAACGGGTCATTTTATAGAAAAACACAAAATGACTAAAAATACTTCATTATATTATAGACGTGACGAAGCGTAAACAAAATTAATTTTCGAAAAGATAACAGCCCCTAAACCAGAGAAAATAGATTAAAACAATTAAAATAAAAATCAGGAAAACAAACAAAATAAGTTATCATGTCGTTTTGCAGGGTCAGGTTGCTCACAAGGAATATTGGCATGGATTCCTATTGTGCACATTGGATCAGTTGTACAAAGCAACTGAGAGCCCAGCAAAAGCAACTCATGAATGGGAGAGGTAAATGGATATTTTTTTTTATGTCAAATTATTATTTTTTATTTTCTCCATGTTTGTCGTAATAAAAAAGCTATGACCGAACCCAACCCTATTAAGATTCAGGTTAGTCGGTTAGGGTCTATTCGGGCTGGGTTCATCTGGGTTTAGGGTGACCCAAATATGAGTAATATGATTAAAAAAATCTATCTAATACTTATGGGTGCGTTTAGTTATAGAAAAAAATCTTAGTTTTCTACTTTCAAATTTGTAAAAAAAAAATTAAAAAAAAATTAAAAAAAAATAAAAATGAAGGGGATCCATTTTCCACAAAACATGGAAAACGCGTTATTATTTTTTTTTTCTTTCTATTCTCAAGAAAACAAGGGGGTTACAAGGGAAACAAAACAAATGTATTTTGTAGTTTTCCTTGTTATAGTAGGAAATGCATGTTTTGTGTTTTGTAAAGAATTTGATTGGAAACATATAATTTGAACGCAATCTCTATTTTCCATGTTTTGTACAAATCATTTGATGGAAAACAAAGGTATTTTCCTCTAACTAAAAACAACCTATAAGTTTTCATGGATAAATTACAAAAATTATATAAAAAAAAACCTTATTCGTGTTAATCAGGTTGACTCGAACCCAAATTATGCAAACCAAATAATTTTAATCGGATTGGGTTTGGGGTCGAGCGTGGTCTAGTTGGCTTATGGTTTTGGCACATGTACGGGTGTTAAATACGGTCAAGTTGGTCGGGTTCGGGTCTATTAGGATTGATGCTAAAGGCCACATCTGAAACCCGACCCTATCAGAACTTAGGTTGTTCTGTTCGGATTCATCCGCACCTGATCCTATTAGCTTGCATGGACAAATTACAACCAAAAAAAAAAAAAAAAAAAAAAAAAAAAAAAAAAAAAAAAAAAACCTTATTCGGATTAATCAGGTTCACGCGAACCCAAATTATATATACGTGTTTAAACTGACATTCGACCTTATTTAGCATTCAGGTAGGTCAACCGAAATAAGATTACTAACCTGATTAACTCGACCCGAGTAATCTTAACCGGGTTCAGGTCAGGTTGGCTCTTTTGGTACCCGTACGAGTGTTAATAAGGTTGAGTTAGTCGGGTTCCGGTATATTCTGGTTGGGTGTTAAGGTCTAACCGGGTAGGGTTTATTTGGGTTCTCTCCAACCGGCCGAGTACGTATAATATGACAAAAAGAATTGGTTAATACTATAAGTTTACATTGACAAGTTTTAAAAATTATATAAAAAAACTTTATTCGGGTTACTCGTGTTGGAACGTATTTAGCCCAACACCTAGCATTTGAGTAATCTGGTCAGCCCAAATAAGTTTGCTAATCCTAATTATTGTCTTTTTTTTGTTAATAGTGTGACAGAGGAGATTACCAATTTGGGGGAGAAGCATGAGCAAGTAGTTGGAAGCGTGAGGCAAATGGGATACTTCTCCGATTAAAAGAAAATTATGCCTGCCTGCTCCTGAGGACTCACAAGTAGCTCCGTGAAAGCATATTCATATTGAAAGTCGAACAAGCATGAGCACTCACAAGTAGCTCCCTGAAAGCATATTCACATTGAAAGTCGAACAAGCATGAGCAAAACTTATATTTTGATTACATATTAGTCACCCATCGCAATTTTGTCATAGTGTATTGTGGAAGGCTGGAAGCATATCTTTTTGAAAACATGCAGTCGATCAATCTGTTAGATTTTTGTATTGATAGATAAAACCTCAAAGTAATTCGGGAGAAGACCCTAAACGAGGCGATGCTTGTGCGTAGTTTTCCTTTTATTTGTTCCTCGTATCTAGATCGTACAACATCTCACTAATTATTAATTGTTAGATTTGAATAAAAAGCTATTACATATGAGATGACTATGGGATGGTTAACTGGGTTTTTACAACCTCAAGTTACGAGTTTGAGTCATGCTGAAAGCGTTAATAAGAATGCTTTGTCTTTTTTGTTTTGTATTTTTACGTTATCATCTCTATATTTGTTCGCTATCGTACATCACACCTGTACTAACATTTGATGACATACTCCTAACTTAACATGCATTAAATTCACACCAAACCATGATCAAACCATTTAAAACGAAAGGATTCACCTATAAATTTTACTTTTTTCCGGTATTCCCATGCTCCCATAAATTTTACCAGTCATATATCTACCCACTGCTCCTTGTAATTAATCCCCCATGCCAACTGTTACCAACTTACCATATAAATTTTTACCTTTTTTCAGTTTTTTCCATGCTCCCATAAATTTTACCAGTCATATATCTACCCACGCTACTTGTAATTAATCCCTCATGCCAACTGCTACCATATAAATTTTACCTTTTCCAGTTTTTCCATGCTTCCATAAATTTTATTAGTCATATATCTACCCACCGCTCCTTGTAATTAATCCCCTATGCCAACTGTTACCATATAAATTTTTACCTTTTTCCAGTTTTTCCATGCTCCCATAAATTTTACCAGTCATATATCTACCCACGCTCTTTGTAATTAATCCCCCATGCCAACTGCTACCATATAAATTTTACCTTTTTCCAGTTTTCCCATGCCCCCATAAAGTGCCAACCGCTACCATATAAATTTTACCTTTTTCCAGTTTTCCCATGCTCCCATAAATTTTACCAGTCATATATCTACCCACTGTTCCTTGTAATTAATCCCCAATGCCAACTGCTACCATATAAATTTTACCTTTTTCCAGTTTTTCCATTCCCCCATAAAATGCCAACTGCTACCATATAAATTTTACCTTTTTCCAGTTTTCCCATGCTCCCATAAATTTTACCAGTCATATATCTACCCACTGCTCCTTGTAATTAATCCCCCATGACAACTGCTACCATATAAATTTTACCTTTTTTCAGTTTTCCCATGCTCCCATAAATTTTACCTGTCATATATCTAAACAATGTGCTGGCAATTGTTTGTATCTTGAAGGTACACTTCGTAACTCTTTTCTCTTGTCAACTTTCGTTGAATGATGAGTTTTCAATATATCTTAATGTTTTTCGCAACAAAACAAATTTACTCCTAGTAATAAATAATAAAAACGAAGTTGGTATATTGCTATATAAACCATTAATTACTCGTACATTTTTGATTTAGTGTATTCATTTTTCTTAGCATATAAATTAACACAAAGCCTAGCGATTTATGATTTAAGGCTCAACTATATAACGCCTAAGCTTTTAAAAAATAACCACACCTGTATCTTTGTACGATTATGCATTCCTTTTTTATTTTCTGGTACTATGTCATGAATTAAATGTCTGTTTTTCCATTTTATTTTTTTTCAAAAGAACTTTTTGTAATTCAACCTATCAAAAATTCTTTAAAAAGTTAAGATAACATTGTACTTGGCGAATGTGGATATTTAATTTGAGACTAAAGATTTTTTTGCCAAGACTAGTTGGATAAACTTGCGTGGAATACCATAAGAGGATGTTCAAAGACAATATCAATATTATTTAAAAATGCATTAATATAAATGATGTTGATACATAATCTGGCGCGGGTTGGATCCAGCAACTCTCCTTGGGCTGTTCTTCGTCTTCTCGAGCCCTGATTAGACATGCCAACAAAGAGAACCCGTCAAGAGTGGACCCGAGGCCGTAGCCCCGGGATCCACCTCTGACGGTCAAGTTAGTCATTGATGCGATATAGCATACAAGAATTAGGTTTAAAGTAACCTGTTGTGTTGTGTTCAAGAAGGGAATCTCAGCCCTATATTTATAGGGCATGGAATTAGGATTTAGGCGTAGAGTGGGCCGCTGTCTGCCGGGCCTGGCCCATTCCAGACTATACGTCCACAAGCCTCCCAAGTCTAGTGAGACATAGTGCATGGCTATGTTATGCTAGACTTAAGTTCTGTTCATGGCCACGTAGGCCCAATCAACCATGACTGCATGGTCCATGTGTGCGCAACTCATGTGTGCACACGGGACGGACTATACTGCTCAGCCCAAATGCGACAGTGCGCACTGGGCCCATGTCGCAATCCTGTTTAGCCCATTAGACTATATCCGAATCTGCGACCTTGTAGGCGCGTCCGCGGTGACCTGAGTAACACCCGTTCTTACATGATGGAGAGGGATACGCATATGCTAGGTTTCCCGCCACCGTGTGACAGTAAATACCCCGTAAGAAGAACACGTAGTTCTATAGTTGGGGTAACACTGACATTGCGATTGTGAGAGTCTCACAATGGTGAAGGTGGATCTCGTATGTTGCATCCTGGGTAAGGGCGTACCTTTTGTACCTGTAGCGATGCAGCATGGTGCGACAGAAGACATGCTTCTGTGGCAAAGGTGCGCGTTGTGCGCGACAAGGAGGTGCGAACATTACATCCGTCTTTACAATTGACAGAGGACGTCTCCCCTGAGTGACGCGTACAGAAACAATGGTATTATATACCCTGGTAGCCCCCCAAGTTTGATGGTGCTACTCTTTTAGGAGCATTAAACTTAGTTATTCAAATCCTGAAAAACACTTAATGCAAATATTAAAAGTATATGTCGTGAATCGCAACATATAAAACTTAATGAAGGAAAAGATTAGCGTGAAGCAATACATAGCACATAGCATGTGAAATTAAAACATAAGAGAAGTAGTAGTGCTAATTACACCTATCGTGAGGTTTTACAAACTACATAAATAATGAATTGTTGTTTCAATCGCACCGTAACCGTGACCGCGACTAATAGTTTCAATCGCACGCACAGACGCAGATGGATGTATCGTGACCACATAGACCCAAACGTTTGTGGATGATCGCAGATGAACATAACATGACCACGGCTTTTGTCCAGTGCGCTCATGGCGATTGACTAGCATCGTGGTGCCTGTTCGTAGCTCGTAGCTAATATGCGAAGATGTCCGAACGCACGGCCTAACGCGGGTAGATTCATCGTGACTACGTTGTTCAAACGTGCAAACAAGCATACCAACCGTAAAAATATTATGTGCGCGAATTAATTCGCGACGAAAAGATAAAGTAGGTCCGATCATGCGGACTTAGTGCGACTATAGATAAAATCGTGTTTACCAAGTTAAAAGATTTACATAAAATCTTATGAATATTTAAAAGATAACATATCTTAACGCATGAATACCGCATCGGCCGGGTTGTAAAGTGCAACCCAAAAAAATACAAAGTTTTAAAGTTACCGGCTTTTGAACTCAATGATTGCTTTCCGATGATGTGAGAGCACGAAACTTGTCGTAGTCATGTCCCACGGATGGCGCCATCTTGTTGATACATAATCATGTGCGGGCTGGATCCAACGACTCTCCTTGGGCTGTTCTTCGTCTTCTCGACCCTTGATTAGACGTGCCAACAAAGAGAACCCGTCAAGAGTGGACCCGAGGCCGTAGCCCCGGGATCCACCTCCGACGGTCAAGTTAGTCATTGATGCGATATAGCATACACGAATTAGGTTTAGAGTAACATGTTGTGTTGTGTTCAAGAAGTGAATCCCAGCCCTATGTTTATAGGGCATTGAATTAGGGTTTAGGCGTAGAGTGGGCCGCTGTCTGCCGGGCCTGGCCCATTCCGGACTATACGTCCACAAATGAACATATCAAAATACACTCTACAAAAGCTACCTATAGTGGCTTGTAAAGAAGAGCTTTTAGGTTCTACAAGCTTTCATAAATTTCGCTACCATAATTAAACTTTGTCCAAAGTTCTGTTTAGATACGTAAACTTCAAAATATATATTTTTTCAAAAACAGGAATTTCATAAAAATTCGTTACTACTTTTATGGCATAAACTCAATTTATTAGAACTAGAAGTTAGCATAGAATTCTTGCTGTAAATTTTTAAAAACTTTACACGATACATTCAAACTGATTTAAAAAGCATTGAGATTTGAAAATCACATAAACAATACCACCAATTGACCAATATCACCAACTTCACTCCAATATTAAAACTTGTATCCGACAAGAAAGTAGGACTCAACCTAACACATTCAAAGATGATATTAGAAAATGCATTATTTATTTTTACTTGTATTATGTGACCAATTTTTGACTTTTATACCAACAAAAATAATAAAGTATAAGTATGTACTAAATTAATAAGATTTGTAACAGTGATATGGTATTATATTAAAAGAAACTTTTGCAGCTGAAAGGGACTTGTCAACCTTCAATCTTTCTACTTTCCATATGGTGTATTTGTATGTATATTGTGCAAAGGGGTAAAAGTCGAAGTAGACATCTACAATAAAGTAGTAAAAGCATTAACATGTACGTACTCTTCCATCAGTATTTGTATATCCGCGTGTTAAAGTTGTGTGTCAAAAGTCTTTTAATTATGGGTAAAATGCAAAAATAGTCTCTAAAGTATCACGAAATCGCAAAAATAGGATCGAGACAAAAAGTCACGCAAAAAAACCACTAACGTTATGTAAATTTGCAAAAAAGAACATATGTTGTGACATTATTTATGAACATGCATGTGGGTTTTGGAGGTAGATGGGGAGTTTGATGTTTAGATTTAATGTTCATATATATATATATATATATATATATATATATATATATATATATATATATATGGTAAAGTTAAAATAAAAAGACAAATATCCGTAAAAAGAATAAAAATAAAATTTTTTTAAAAAAGTTCTCGAAAAATTCCAAAAAAATTCCACAAGATCGGGTATGTTGGTGCATAAAACTTTTGTGAAAGAAGTTTTTCTAATTTTGAGTTTTTATACGTTTTTTTTAATGCACAAAAAACGAATTTTAATGCGCAAAAAAAATTTTAATGCACAAAAAAAATTTTAATGCACAAAATTTTCAACTTGTTTTAGTTAGATGTGCAATGTTATTTTGATGAAAAAAGTCAAAAGAAGTTGGGTCCGAAAATGAATTTTTGATGCACAAAAAAGCGATTTAATGCACAAACGTATTTTTTTATAATTTTTTTTCGGATAAAGTATCCACTTTTAGATAAACTTCCTTTATAACTTTTTCATGCACCAACATACCCGATCTTGTGGAATTATTTTGGAATTTTTCAAAAACTTTTTAAAAAAAAAAAATTATTTTTATTCTTTTTACGGAAATTTGTCTTTTTATTTGATCTTTACCCTATATATATATATATATATATATATATATATATATATATATATATATATATATATATATATATATATATATATATATATATATCAACTCAACCAAACCATCTTTTAATTTACCTTTCCATTTCCCTACCACTGTTAGGAAACCCTCATGTTATCCCACACGGCTACACCATTAAAATTGTGCCCGAACTCCCTATAGCATCAACTTTAATTAGAATAGCCAAACTAACTAAGGTCTCATCTATTTGATTCATTTTTTTTTTCATGAAGCCCTACTATTAATGGCTTTTCAATATCAACAAGCTCTAACGTATGTGAAATTAAAGTCTTCATGAAAGTAGTACAATAACTATCTCGCACCCAACGATCATCAAAAGCAACATATGAACATTAAATCTAAATATTAAACTCCCCATCCACCTCCAAAACCCACACGCATGTTCATAAATAACGTCAAAACCAGAAAAGAAATATATATAACGTGACAACATCATTCTCCATCCACAGATAGAATGGATGGACTAATGAAAATAAAGTCATCTTGAAATATCCTCCCATTATCACAGAATGTTAAGATTTTAAAAGAGGTTAAGTTTACATGCATTACTTCCTCATGTCTCATGTAATCCCTTCTTCATTTAATCGACTCAATGTTATTTTCCAATATTAATGCAAAGGAAAGTCATTGACCTACAAAAACTATAGTTTGCGAAACAAATCATGTAACAAAAGTAAAGACAATAAACCAGACTAGGCTTACAATTAGTGCAGTTACCATCTTCTTGAAAGACTATACTAATATATTTCACATAACCTTTTGTTTTCACATTACATATAGAAACCATAACCCTTGAACATGATATTTGATTCTTTACTACGTGACTTACATTTAAATTAAAACAATGTTGTTATGAAGTGAGTGAGCATGCCTTTTTTTTTTTTTTTTTACGAAAGATTGAAATTATATCGGCTAGGATAAAAAAGGATCCATAAAATTACAATTGTTGGAGAGAAATATGTCTTTCTCTACCAATACATACTTGAGAAACTACTAATGTTGCACTTGATACACAAACAACTTTAATAAACTTGGTTTTGAACAGCTTAAACACCAAAAAAACTTAGATCTTTTAGTGACTTGAATATGTTTAAAACCAATAAATGCCAACAAACCCATTTATTGGAAGAACTAAAAAGTTTGGAGTATCATATATCCCTGTAAGCTAAAACAACACAATAAAAAGGTTCATAGTATAGGTGTATGATGATGTTAACCAAACACACAAATCTTACACATTGATAGATCACATTTAACCCAACTACATTCATTTACTATTCATATGAGGCTAGAGTGCATGTCAAAGAAAAATTATAGATGTTGCTACTTGGCAACTAGCTAGTCATTTACTATTCATATGAGGCTAGAGTGCATGTCAAAGAAAAATTATAGATGTTGCTACTTGGCAACTAGCAGACTTGTTAGTTCATGGATAATTTTAAACAGTAAGCCATGGCGAAAATCACACCACACATGCTCAAAACCATATTTATTATTTTTTTGCTCTTATTGTACGACGAACAAGCGAAAAAGCCACTGATCATTCTCTTGTTAGCTTGCTTATACTATCACTCGCATGCCTCTCTTGCTTTTTGGCTAACTTTTATACGACAAGCGCTAGTGTAACCTAGCTAGCACTACATCTTGCTAACATCGTATAATGCAAAATTAGAATGTTACATAATTACGTGTGAGCCGTCTAAACTATCACTGCCCTCACAATATATCGGCTTAACTTAAACAATTAAATAATTTTCAAAAAAAAAAAAAAAAAAAAAAAAAAAAAAACTCAAACAATTATATAAGTAATGACACTTTCACGACACTTTCAATTAAACATATATTTTTATTCCAGATATTTAGTCCCTACGGGGGCGCTGATTGGCAGTAAAGCAAGAGCTAACACCCATGCATGCATGCCATTTTATTTATTTTACATACATACATAAAGAAATTAAAAACATCATGCAGCCGATTCAGAAGCCACCTTCTTTAAAATAAATTCAAAAGACGACCCGCCACCGTAAGGAGAAAGATGGCTCTTATTGTTACTCGTGTAGATACCAATTGGTCTGCACATTTTGAAACCAGCACCACATAAGAAAGGACAGTATTCAAATATGTAGGAATCTAGGAACAAAGGATCATGAGGTTTTGTGATTCTAAGGCAGCTGTCTGCCGTATTTAAGATCCCACCGGTGGTGATAATGCTACCAAGTATCCCTACACGACTTGAGACCTTCCATACCGTACTCCCCTCACATTGGTTTACTGTTGGGGATTGAATGGCCAGCGGATAACCTAATTTGATAGCATCCTCTTTAAGATCGACAGGTGTGAAGGTGAAAGGGGTGGCAGGACCAATGTCAAATGGGTATTGAACAACATCTGCTTCACTGCACGTTTGGTTTTCACCATTAGGATTGACTAACGTCACACTACCCCCAAGAGGCCCCCATATTGGAGGGCTTATGACGTAGAGGCTATCTTTCTCGAGTGGATTTCCTTCTGCATCCAAGACAAGGGTATCATCCACTCTGACCCTGGAAGATAGTGAAGGTGTGGTGAAGAGGGGGATGAGGGTGAGAGCAAGAAACAAAGTAGCAGGCTTCATTATATTATTTGACTTCAAATTTGATAGGTGTTTGTGTGCTTTTGGCAAAGGACTTAAGGTTCTATATATAGTATGTCACGGTAGTAGGTGGGAATGGAAAAATCGATAATTCATAACGATGTTTATATTGTGATAGAGTTCATGAAAAGGACAATGTAAAACTGTATTAGGGTAAACTGTGTGCATATGAAATGGGAAATAGTATTGATCCGATGTATGCAAATAACAGATTAGTAGACAGATTAGTAGACTGTTGTATTAATAATTTTAGAAAGTGAAGTAAAATAACATCTAATACCGTTTTCTATGGGTTATGAGACTGAATAACTTCTTCGACGGTGTATGAAGGAGGTTAGATGTACACAACCTTACCCCTATTTAAGGTAGAGATGCTGTTTACAAAAAAGAACCTCCGGTCTTGCAAGGAGTAAGCATCAAACCTTTGATCTCTGTCTCTAGTCAAAACGTTTCCATTTGATTCAAGTATTGCTTATTGTAGTAATAATTTTCTTCCCTTCAAATTGAAGTATACAATCTCTCTTGTTTATATGCTCTCTTTTTGCCATGAATAGCCAAAAATTTGGCCTAGATTTGCAGGTAAAATGAATTATATTTATCACATTTTCTTATTTAATTGCCACAAGTTATAACGTTTAAAACAAATTTAGAATTATTTTTTAAGCCTAATGATATTTTAGACATGCATATGACTTCATTTAGATACGATATTTAAAAGTTAAATTAATTTTTTTTTTTTTGTATCAATATTATATCCAATCATATTTTAATATATATAAATTTTTAAGGTATAGAAAACTCTATTTTTGGTAAATTGAACTTAAATTAAATTTAGTAAGTTGTATAAATGTTTTAAGCAGGAAAGTCCAATTCTAAGTAAATGGAACTTAAATTATATTAAAGAAATTCTAGAGATTTCTTAGTAAGAAAATTTAATTTTACGTAAACTAAGCTTCTGATTGGTCAACTGGAAAAATTAAAAATTTTCATTGGTTAATTAAGTTTTAAAATAATTGCCTTTTATTAATACTCACTCGTCTCAAAATCATTGTCTCTCGAAAAAAAATACACAGTTTAAGAAAAGTACATTTATTACAATTTCATCTTTTTTTACTTTTTGACAGAATGACAATTTTGCCTTAGATAGTTAATTAAAGCCTTCTTTAAGGTATATAATAATAATTTTAAATAAAGGTAATATAGTAAACTTGGTTAAACTTCCCTATCTATTTTTTATAGTAGACAACTAAATTGGGACATTACAAAAAGAAAACGTGAACAATAAAATTTGGACGGGAGAGTATTAAGAATGTACAAGTCAGAAATAATAACTAAAGTTTATATACTCCATTAATATATTACATCACGTTTATTTTCCATTAATATTATTTGCATAAACTTACCACAAAACTTAGTTTGTTCGTACATTTATTGAATGATTACGAAATTGTTTGTTTTTACGTACAATTATTGAACGATTACAAAATTGTTTGTGGTCCAGGCTATGTGGCACATGCAATGTTTACAACATGTGATTTTGTACTCTTTGTTTGTTTTACCGACGTGATGATAATATGAAGAAAGAAAATGTTAAAACATATAATGTTGTGTATGATTTGAATTAATAACAATTGGTATTAAAGAAAGTCAAATGTTCAAACCGTTTTGGATCCCTTGGCATTGATTAGGTTTATATATTGATTTCTAGGGTTCATAAAAATCGAAACCATAATTTTTTTAGTGTTAGGGTTGACGCCCTATTAAATAAAAAAAATTCGACACGCTAATTTTTATTAAAGGGTCGATTACCTTTTAATTTATTTAGGGTTTGTTTGTTTTGTTATTAATTTGATTTGAAATCCTATATGTTTAACATGTTTATGTGAATAAAGTGTGTATCTTGTGACTTGTATGGGTTTATCCATGACGAAACATGAATGTTAGTCATGGACTATGTTTGGTTTAATTGTTAAGTATTTTATCATGTGTAGTTTATTGGTAAATATTAAATGGGAAAGATCTCAATTATATAATAAATTAATGAATCAAATTTTTGTGATATGTGATATATATTTGCTATGACTAACGCAATCGACACATCGATGCATGTGGCTCACTTACCTTTGTGATAAAACAACTTTAAAATAAAAAATAATAGACACTAATATGAATCGTTGGATGTATCATGTTAGATGAGATTTTAGTTCTAATTGAATAAGTAATGATAATGGCATTATTGTAATTAATCGAATTGTGAGTGTCAGTTTTTTTAACCCACGTGTGATTTTTATGTCTAATTCTTTTTTCCGTCTGTCTATCGACATGCTAGCTTTTTATTTATTTATTATTTTTTTTCATGGTTATCTCCTTTTCATTCCTTTCGAACTACTGTGACACACAATATTTTTTTTATGACACAGCTTGGTTTTACGATTTTAGAGACAAACGAGTTTGGTACCCGCGCGTTGCTGCGGAATTCTTTTGTTGCCGTTAGCTACTTAACATGAAGTTAGTTACGTAGGACTGAATTTGCAATTGATGTATAACATGAAGGACCATTTATGTAAATTATTTGAGGGCTAAATTTGCAATGAACCACTGAGATGAAGGACAAAGTGCGTACAAATTTTTTTTTAAATGTTAAAGATAATGGTCGTTAGTTAACAGCCGTTAAATAACTAACGACCGTTAATACTTAAAAAAAAAAAAAAAAAAAAAAAAAAAAAAAAAAAAAAAAAAAATTACTGTAGAGACAACTGTAGCAAGCACAGTGCTTGCTACAGTAATCTCTTTCCTTTTAGTATATATAA
The DNA here is from genome assembly GCA_030686995.1 of Artemisia argyi. Taxonomy (NCBI): domain Eukaryota; kingdom Viridiplantae; phylum Streptophyta; class Magnoliopsida; order Asterales; family Asteraceae; genus Artemisia; species Artemisia argyi. The sequence continues at coordinate 1,381,785 of CM060686.1, read as the reverse complement.
ATTATCACCTTTGACACACTTAGTTTTATAATACATTTTTAGAGACACACCAAATTTGTTAATAACTTTTTGTGACACATTTTTAGTAAAGTTTCTTGAAACACAATAAATTTTTTGTTACATTTGCGATGACACACTAATATTTTTGACGCACTTTTAGTGACACTTAGGAGGCGCTTGGTTCAAATAGAGAAATAGAAAAAAGTAAAAGTAAAAGGAATGCTAAGGACTACAATAAGTAATAAATTCTATAACCCCCAATTTGTAGCGTAATACTCCATCACCTTGTTTTGGGTAAGGTCCATTACATAATAGTAAACCAAGCATAACTAATCATTACCTTTTCCATTCCTCACTGTTAATACAAATATCGCCTAAAAACGTTATTTATATTTTACGATCTTCGCTAAGTTTTGTTAACGACAAAATGTAAACTTTAGTTTCTAAGTAAAACATAATCTTAGTTTTAAAGACTTGCATAAACTAGACTTTTGCTACACTTTACATTTCATAAAACACAACACTTTTTATTTCTTAAAATAGAATTGTCACATCACATTTATGGCAAGTTTTGTCAATATACATTTATGGAAAGAAATGTGTTTGACTTACTATGTGGTTGCTTGCAAGTTTAGTGTTTGACTAGATATTATGAGATGTGACATTGTTTGGTTTGCAAGGTGTAATGAGATGTGACTTTGTTTGGTTTGCAAGATTTATTGCAAAACCAACTGCAAGCCCGGCGGAACCCTGGGGGTACACGGGCGGAACCCATCTGAGGGTTCCGCCGTATCCGCCAGGCCTGCAGAAGGCTTTGCTATAAATACCAAGCCACAAGTTGATTTTTGGCTAATCACTCTACATCATATTTTACACACACACATTCATTCTTTCATCTAACCCTTTAACATTTCATATGTGAAGTTTCTTTTTGTAGCAAAGAGATTCACGAGCTCATTAAAAGTAATAAGTATTCAACACAACGTTGCAAGACTTGTTAGCTTAGCATTGTGTAGACTTGTGTAGTTTACACTTCATTTGATTGTGTATTTTCAGTAGTGATCGGTTAGTATTTTAGTCCTCAAAATACAAAGTGTATCGGGAGTAGTTGTACCCTTGTAAAAGAACTAACGGGAGTGGTTGTACCCTTGGTAAAGAACTCGACATCTAGCTTAGTGTCGGTAAAAGTATAAGCGACGTGTAAGGTTTTCTCCGCCGGTGAAAGGAGTTTGTTGACTAGTGAAAGAAACTCTCGAGTTGGATACTCGGGGCGTGGACGTAGGGCAAGGAAAAAGAGTCCTTGTAGCCGAACCACGATAAATACTCGTGTTGTGGTTTGATCGTTTCTTTCATTTACTTGCATGTTATATATTGTGTTTGTGTATATATCTTTGATCAAACGGAGAGTTTCAAAGCTAACTAAACAAGTTAAAAAGATTTTAAACGGTAAACTATTTAACACCCCTTCTAGTTTTCCACAATTGGCATCAAGAGCTACGTTACTCAAGCTTTTAAAATATATTGTGTTTTAAAACTTGAAACGATCCATGGATTTTGAAAATTACAAAGAAGGGAAATCTATGCAAAGACCACCACTCTTTGAAGCAAATGGTTTTATATATTGGAAAAACTGTTTTGAAACTTACGTGAAATCTAAAGATATAGATTTATGGTATATAATCATTGATGGTGATAACGTAGTTACTAACATTAAAGATGATGATCAAAAGAAATTGATTGGTAAAAATAATGAAGCTAAGATGATGCTTTACAACGCTTTGCCTAAGAAAGAATATGAAAGAGTCTTTTTGTGTAAAACCGTCAAAGATATTTGGCAATCTTTAATTGTCACTCATCAAGGAAACTCACAAGTTAAAGATAACAAAATTGATCTTCTTGTTCAACAATATGAGCAATTTGTTATTTCCGAAGATGAGATTATTGATAATGCTTTTTTTTTGGGTAAAAGGTCAAACGACCCGGTAAATATATTACTCCAAAAAACGTTTAAGTACAATGGATATGGGTGAATCCCATATCTCAGCCCGTTACATAGGCGAAGAGCTTACATAACAAGGTACTTCCTATTTTCAAAACACTATTATTACTTCACTTAAAGCACTTGATGAATCTTTTTGTACTAAGAACTTTGTCAGGAAATTTCTTAGAGCACTCCATCCGAAGTGGAGAGCAAAAGTGACGGCAATTGAAGAATCCAAAGATCTTTCAAGCATGTCACTTGATGAGCTAATTGGAAACCTCAAAGTTCATGAAATGGTAATGGAAAAAGATTCGGAACTAGTTAGAGGCAAGAAAGAAAAAGTTAAGTCCATTTCCTTGAAAGCTAGAGTCCAATCAAGTGATGATGAAGAATCTACTTCGGATAGTGATGATGAGGAATATGCTATGGCCGTTAGAGACTTCAAAAAGTTCTTTCGTAGAAGAGGAAAGTTTGTAAGGCAACCTAAAGATGACAAGAAAACTTTCCGAAAAGATCGTGATGATAGGAAAGGAAAGGTTGAAAGAAAATGCTATAGGTGTGGAGACACAAGTCATCTTGTAGGAGAATGTCCAAAACCACCCAAGAGCAAACCTCAACAAGCTTTTGTGGGTGGTGCTTGGAGTGACTATGAAGGAGATGACGATGAGCCAAAGAATGATGATATTGCTCTCATGGCTCACAACTCAAATGAGGTATTCTCCGACTCATCTTACTCCTCTATTGATGATGACACCTTACAAGAAGAATATAACAAACTTTGTGAATTGAGCTTAAAAATCATAAACAAAAATAAGTTTTTGAAAACTCAAAAGGAGTTTTTAGAAAATGAAGTTTATGAATTAAAAGAAAAAGCTAAGAGATTAGAAAAGAGTAAAGGTATTGACACTTCTTGCAAATCATGTGAAGAACTTAAACTCGAAATTGAGAAACTTAAAATTACTCAAAATGATCTAATAAAACAAACCACAAAGTTTAAGAAGTTCGATAAAAGCATTTCTTGTGCGGATGAAATTATGAAAATTCAAAAGTCACCCTTTGATAAAACAGGACTAGGATTCATGAAAATAGAAACTTCAAAGGGTCAAACGAAACAAAAAAAGATTGCACAAGAAACAAACAAAACTGCTACAGCAGCCCGCGGAACAGACAGAACCCAATACAGGGTTCCGCCCGTTGGACCCGAAGGTTCCGCCAGGCCTGCTGCAGCAGTAACTCCATGTTGACATAAATAATGCCTTAAAAACATTATTAAGTTTTTATCAATATCTCTATGTTTTGATCATTACAAAATATAACCTCAAAGAACTAAAACTTATGACATAAACAAGTATTTGGTGATTAATATTTCTCTTTACATCCAAATCACTTAAGGTATGAATAAACAAAGTGTTTAGTGCAATGTATGATCAAAGGGGTATTTAATTAACTAATACAAAGTTTATTTAATTATATAATCTTATTATATATTTTTGAAAAACACTTTTGGTAATAAGGAAAAATGTTTTAATCATACTAAATATATGATTTCAAATATTTAACCAAAATCAGTTAGTTTTTCACCAAATAAACTTTCCCCACTAAAAAACAAAGTTTCTGGCCGTTACAGTTGGGCGGCCCCCTTAATTATAAGGGGCGGCCCCCTTAATTTTAAGGGGGCCGGCCATGCTTTAAGGGGACCGGCCACGCTCCTCTGTCAGAAACTTTTGCCTATAAATACCACCTTAAACCTGAATTTTTTCCCCACCTTTTGCACTTCAGAACTTTCTGTTCTAGATCTCCATTTCCAATCTATAAATCCTTTGATCATACATTATTAAATCTTTGTTTCAAAGTGATCCATACATAATCCATTCAAGTGCAAGAGAAGAATACTTCTATCCCTCAAGACAAGAAGTATTACAACTAGTTGTGATCTCCACATCTAAGTTGTTTGAGCATCATCATTAATTATTATTTCATAGTGTGATTAGTTGTGAATATTTGTTAGAGAATAGTTGTGTAGATAGTAGAAGTTGATTAGTTGTGAAATAGGTTAGTTGTGAAGATTGGTGTGTAGAAGAAGGTGTGTAGAAGATTGGTGTGTAAAAGCTAGGTGTGAAGAAGATTGGCGTGTAGATAGGTGTGAAGAAGATTGGCGTGTATATTGGTGTGAAGATTGGTGTGAAGATTGGTGTGTAATTTGGTGTGTAAATTGGTGTGTATATTGGTGTGTAAGGTTTTCTCCGCCATAAGGGAGCTTGTTGATATAGTGAAGAAAACTCTCGAGTTAGGTGCTCGGGGAGTGGAGTAGGGCAAGGAAGGTGCCTTGTAGCCGAACCACTATAAATCGCTTGTCTCTCGGTTTGATCTTTCCATCCTTTACTTATTTCATTACTTACATAATTATTGCTTCATAGTAGATATATACTTAGTGTTTGATTCGCCTCAAACAGTCAACTAAGTTTACCAGGTGATGGTCAACCAAGTCAAACGTCTAAAACAAATGCTTCCGAGGAATACAGTGTTTTCCCGGGTCGTAAGTCCCAACGAGGTGTGCGATGTGATATTATAAACGAGTCTGTGATTAGTGAATGTGAACAGGTAAGGGTATAAAAGTGTGTGTGTGTTTAAACTAGGGTTTTATAACTTAAAATAACTATTAAAACGATTACGTAAAACCTAGATATCTAAAACGTTAAAACATATACCAATTTAAAATCAGACGCGACTGCGTACTAAGAAAAAGGTGAGTTTTAAGAAAAATAAACTACAGGGGTTAAAATTGACAATCCTATAAACTTAAACTTAAAATAAAGTTAAATTAAAAAGAAAACTATTTTCTAGATTATTTTATTATTTATTATTAATTATTTAATTAAAAACTATTTAACTATTTAATTAGAAAATTATAAATACTACAAATTAAACTAGAAACTTATAAAAATATTTTCTAAACCTAAAATAGAACTTGAAGAAAGTATAAAAAATAAAAATAAATCTTTTTGTCTTTTTATGTATTTTTTATTAATTAAAAACTATTAATATTAATTATACTAATTAAACTATTTTAAATTACAAATAATACTAAAACAACTTAGAAAATTATGAAAAAATTTATAAAACTAATTAACCATCACAGAAATCCTAAAAAATTATAAAAACTTTATTTTATGTATTTTTAATTTAATCTACTAATTATTATTCTAATTATTAAACAATTACCAATTAAACTAATTAAATTATGAAAACTATTAAATGAACAGTAAAAATTCTATAAAAATTACTAAAATTATATTATGATTTATAGAAGCTAGAAAAAATATAAAATATAGGTGTTACTATATAAAAACTAATTATGCTAATTATAACTTATTTATTGATTAATTACTAATAAAACTATTTTTAATTCTAATTAATACCAAATGACAATATAAAAATCTAAGAAAATTATGAAAAATACTTTAATATATAAGGAAATTAATAAAAATATAAAAACACAGATTACTTAATAAAAATATAAAAATGAAAATTAAAATTTAATTAAATTAAATAGAAACTATCACTTACTATTATATTTGTTTTTCTTGAATTTTCTTTTTCCAACCTATATTATACATAAAAACAAGTAACTTTTGTAAAAACAATATTTTTGTAGCTTATTAATAAGCACTGTGGAAGCTTATTCCTTCCACAGTTGACCAAGTTTGACTGAAAAGGTAAATAAGCTCAAGTGAGCTTATGTGGGACCCACTAAGGCTTATTCTGGTTCTAATAGGTATGTTAGACTTGTCTAAGCTTAATTTAGCTAAATAAGCTCAGTAGATAAGCTAATAAGCTACAATAAGCTAATCCAAAACCTGTTTTGAACACAGAAATGGGGACAAGATTTATGGGCTTATTTATGTGGGGTCCACTTGGATTCAAGTCAAACCAAGAGTCAATACTTATAGCCTACTAGGAGGGGGGTTGGGGGAACCTAAAGTCTAGGTGTGGGACCCACTGAGATGGTCACAAAACCACCACAAAGTGGTGTTGTGACTGAGGTCTGGTCTGAGCAGCAGGGCAGGGTGAGCCTGCAGCCTACTTTGGGGGGCTGTGGGACCCACTAAAAAAATCACAAAAATACAACTAAGCTTGATTCTTAAAGTTCTAGTGGTAAACTACAATACCTAAAAAGCTCAAGGCCTGAAACACTACACAAAATTCATTAAAAATCTTGGAAGATTTGGATTTTTCTGTATAAGGAAAATTTGACTTTTTTATGAAACTTGAACTTTTGACTTTTGTGAACTTTGGTTGTATCTAATGGAATGAAAACATGATTTTAAACTAAAATAAAGTTAAATTACTCTAAATCTACTACTTATGTAATGATATGGGTGAATTTTGGATCCCAATACCTTAACAGTTAACTGTTAAGGTGATTGGATGATGATTTTGACTATTGGTTGTAAAGAGACCAAACTAATGCTCAATTTGGACTTTCATGGACTTGAGAAAAGTGAAGCAAGTAATTTTAACAACTAATAACAACAACAACACAGTTAACAAGCTTAATCCAAACACACCTAATATTAATAGTTTATACTAAAACTTTTTAATTTAAAACTACAATTACCAATTTTAAGTTAAAAATAGATTAACTAAACTATATTGAAGCTTTTTTAAACTAAAATTACACTACAAAAGCAATAATAACTAAATTATGTAAAAAAATGGAAATTTGCTTACAAGTGATCAAACTGAGCAAGAGTGAACCAGGGATCAAGATCATTCCTAACAGCTTCCCAACAAGCTTCTAATACCAGAACCAATCATAATTCACCATACTCCAAGCTTGTACACCATCTTTTCTTGATTTTTTGATTTTCTTTCTATTTTCTTTGATTTTTTTAATATTTTTGAGTTTTTATTCGAAACTGCTTATTAGAGTTTCTAAACAGCTTAACAAGCTTTGTCAAGGCTTATGTGGGCTGAGAGAACCAAATACAACAACTAGTAATAATAATTTGATAATTTGAGATTTTTGAAACACGAGCAAATTTGCACAATCTGAGATACACTATGAAACTTGAAATTGGAATTGCATAAAGTTTAAATTACACTAAATGATCATGTTACAAGCTTTTAAATTAAGAAATTACAACTGAATATGAGATTACACTATAATCGATTACCTAAAAACTAAATTACACTAAATTAGCTACTACCCTCTTCCACCCAGCTTTCCTTTTGATTTATAGGACTTGTGGGACCCACTGGAGTATTTCCCATCACAATTTAGAACCCTTGGATCTCTGTAACACATCTGAGCCCTTAATTTTACTTTTGGCGCCAATTTCCCATGTGTCAGTGGGATTGCGTGGAGAAGGTTTTAGGGGGGTTTGGAGGGTTGTGGACGTGGAGGAGAGGCATGGTGTGAAAGGGTGAAGAGTGGGGAGCAAGTTGTGGAATGAGGTGGGGGGTGAGGTGGATGGTGGTATTGAAGCAGGGGAGTGGGAGGTGAGCAGGGTAGTGGTTTAGGCGGTATTGGGAGTTTGACCAAGGTTTGACCCTGGTAATAATATTAAGGGGTGGGTCGGGTTTTGTGTTGTTGGGCCTGTGGGTGGACTGGGTTTGGTGTTGGATTTGTGTTGGACTTGGACTTTGGGGTTTATAATAATAATGGGGTCCGTTTGGTATATTTTTAAGCACAAGGACCACTTTGTAATTTCAGAAACTTAGGGGCCTGAAGTGTAATTTTCCCAAACTTCTCATAAGGACCAAACCTGCAATTATACATTAGAATAAGGACCATAATTGCACAATTTCCATTTTTTAAACCTTAGGGACCAAATCTGACAATTTAGAAACTCCAGGGACCAAACTTGTATTTTCTCAAAACTTTTCTCATAAGGACCAATTATGTCAAACATGAATAGTACAAGGTTTATTTTGATTAATTTCCAATTTTAAAACCCTAAGGACTATTTTTGACAGTTTTGCAAAGTTAAGGGACCAAAGTTGTCATTTTGATATTTTGATATTCAAAGGATTATTTTGAACAACTTGTGAATCCCAAGGACCTAAAATGATATTTAACAAGTTTTGAAATGACCAGGGACTAGATTTGCCAATTATTCAAAGGTCAGGGACTGAAACTGTAAATTATGTATGTTTTGCATGTTTTTAATCAGTTTTCATCCCTTTTGCACTTTAATACCTAAAAACATAATTTGGAGATAAAATCCAGTATTTTGAAGCATATTTGTATGTTTTCAGATATTTTCGTAGCTTAAATGTGAACTAAATGATGAGTATTTAGACACTCATCAATCCCCCACACTAAGCTATTGCTAGTCCCTAGCAATATTTTATGAAGATTAATGGATTTTATCTCTTTACCAAAAGCCATCACTTCTGGAGTAGCCAGGTGTAAGAACTGTGGCACACCTGATAACCGTGTGATTTTGAGCAAATCACCAGCTGTCAACGGATTTGTTTTGTCTTTACCAAAAGCCGTTTGCTTCTGGACTAGCCAACTCTTGATGGAATAGTCAACATCTTGGTGAGCTGATTACCAATTATGGTTTTTCTACAGCCTTTACCACAAGCCATAATCTTGCGGGCTAGCCAACTCATTAGCTTTTTAGGATAATGGGGAGTTGAGGAACCATACAATTTTTGGCAAATTGCAAGCCATAAACGGGTTTGAGTTATCTTTACCAAGAACCGTTTGCTCCTGGATTAGCCAATCCTGTTGTGGGTTAGACATGGAGGATTGATACCATTTATTGCGTTCTAAGTGAGAAAAAATTTTAAAATTTTGGCTAAAATGGGGGTTCTTGATGGAACATGTGTTTAAATTCGTTAGAATAACGAATCTCCCCCCACACTTAGAACTGAATATTGTCCTCAATATTCAAAGTACCGGATGTTAAACCGAACTTAGAACGTAAAAAGAAAATATTCCATAGCCTTTATTTTATGTGTATATACATACAATTGTTTTTTTAGATAAAACTTCTTAAATAGAAGCTATCACTATATGTACACATTTTTTTTTTTTTTTTTTTTTTTTTTTTTTTTTTTTTTTTTTTTTTTGAGATATATACAACATGTGGGGCATCTCCCCCACACTAGGGTGTTACACACGGGTGAAAACCCATGTTTTTGCTAATGTTTTTGATTCCCGAGTCACTAGCTGGACTCGACCCCGTATTTGATTCCTTTTCTCCCAAACTGTCAGGTTTATCACGCAAGCTAACCGCTTGTGAACGGTTAACTGTAATAAAGAAGTCCTGAACAGACCGGGAGAAAAAGCAATTTAAAAATCTATGGGGAAGTAAGTGGAAGAGACAATCTCAATCGGACTTTCATTCAAGATGTTCGGATAAACATTTGAAGCACGTGAAAGTTCCACACCGATGAGACAAGTACCCGGCTCATAATTTATAAATGAGAATGCCGGGGTCAAAGATAGTGTCTTCATTCCCGAAGGAGTGAAGAATAGGAGAAATCACCTGGTAGGTGAAGGAAAGTAGGGAGATCTGAATAGCAATTAAGATAAGAACTTCCTCCTCAAGAAATGCATATTCAAGTGGAGGAGGCAAGTCCTTAAGCTTGATCTCAGGAAATTTATCAGTTTCCTCAACTGATTTGATTTCCTTATTATGAAGTTGTGGAAGAGGGGAAAATGGATCTTCGTTTAACAAACTTTCTAGAAAAAGAATGTCCCCCTCTGGATCAAGATAATTATCATCAACTTCGTATGAAATTGAACTATCTTCATTCATAAAAGCCTCGAATTCGTCCAAATCATTTTCACTTTCCGGAGGAAGTGGTTTGATCTGAGTGAGTTCAAACGCAGGATCATGAGTAGGTAAAAATTCTAACTCTCTCAAATCCGCTTCAAAGTCAAAGACTTCATTTTCATCCCTTGGTGGGATGGGATCCATATGAGAGAGTTCATTAGCGAACTCTTCAAAAAGATAGTCATCATAAGACTCGGGAAGTGATGCATCAACAAATTCGATGTCTCCATAAGATAAACAATCATTACTGGAATCAGAGACAGTCTCAATTTGTTCATTTGGATTATCAGGGGTGAAAGGAATATCACACATAAGATCAAAAGTCCCCTGTGACTCTCTCGGGATTGAGACAAGGTTCTCAACACTAGACTTTATGAATTCGTCCGATTCCTTTGCGGGAATTGTGTCAAGATGCTCGTCCCCCATGCTCAGAGAGTGAGTGGGAACCTCGGGTGTGATAACATCATACAGAGGGAGCTGATAAGGACTAGCAGTAATGGAGTCTACAAGTTCCATTATTTCTACTGCTGGTGATTCAGTTATATTCTTTTCTCCCTGTATATCCATGGAAGAAGTCTCAACTGATGAACATGATGAGGTATCATCACTTTCATCATCCTCATTGAGAAGAGCAGCATTTTGAAATTTGGTACGTGTTATAGCTGCTTGTTCTAAGACTAGTAATTCTTCCATGCTTATCTCGTCTCTAGCAGCATGTTTTTCAGCAAGTAATTCCATGATAGATTTATCACGAGAATATTGAGTGAGTGGAGACTGTGAGGGTATAGATGTGTCAAAACCGGAAGGTTGACATTGATCATCATTATGAGGACCCCCACAATATACACAAGAAGAACTTGGTGCATTGTGAGACGACATACTAGCCAACTCCTCCTTAAGATCTTTGAGTTTCTCAAGAACCTCTATATAAGGGTCTTGCTGGATGCGAGGAGTAGCTTGAATTATTTGGCACTGTGGAGGTGGGTCTTGAAACGAATAGTCATAATTGTTACAAGGAAATGGATTTCTTGTTTGACAATCAGAGCTAAAGTGTGGACCTCCACAGTACTCACAACAGTTGAACTGATGTGGTTGTGAGTCGTATGTGTTTAAGTCATAATTGTTATTAGGAACCTGTTCATAGACAAACTGATTCCTAGTTTGACAATCAGAACTGTAGTGTGAACCACCACAATACTCACAACAGTTAAACTGTTGAGCCTGGCTTGGTGTATTTTGATACGAAGCATCATTGAGATTTGGATAATATGATTCTTGCTCGTATGAATGTGATGAGTAGTTGGAAAAATTTGAGGAGTCGTTGAATGAGTTTTGATTAGGATCATAAGCAAATGAATTACTCGATCCACAAAACAAACAACTCCCATTTTGAATATCATTACCACATTGCACACATGTACACCAACGACATGGAAAACCGAAAAGCGGCTCACCACAACCGACACAAGGAACAAAATCTGGAGGTGGGACAAGTGGTGTGCTCTGAGAGCTAGGAATTTCCACCACTTCCGTTATGGTCTCGGGTTTTTGTTTTTGATAAATGTGAAGATTGGGTAAGTTGTTCTTTTCAGTAATTGCCCTAAGCTCAGTACGTTTGCTTGACAAACTTTTAACCGTAAACCGTGAAAGATCATGATTGATTTTTGAAGGTTTAGGAGCATTTGTGAGCTCAGGTTTTTGGACAACCGTGGTTTGGACGTATTTAGCACCTCCATCGTCAGAGGAAAGTACAAGGTCCTTTGTCACCTTGGTTTCATGATCTCTTTCCCTCATCGGAGAGGGAATAGGAATCGAAGGTCCATCATAATCAACATAACATCTCGACATTTTTGACAAGGCCATAAGTTTTTTAACTTTACTTTTACAGGCCCTTTGTTTAAAGAAATCGTCATCGAGAGATGCCATTAGAATCAATTATGAGATAAGTGGAAGAAGGTAGAATCAAAGGGTTTTGGGGATGAGAATTTGAAGAATCAAATAGGTAGGGGTGTAAAGGTGAATATTTTTGTGTTTTGTTTTATAAAAATATAGATAAAAGATGGTAAATATACAATGGATGTATATCCAAACTTACTAATACGCAAAATCGTTTAAAATAAGCGCACAACCTCCCCGGCAGCGGCGCCAAATTTTGATTCGCCTCAAACAGTCAACTAAGTTTACCAGGTGATGGTCAACCAAGTCAAACGTCTAAAACAAATGCTTCCGAGGAATACAGTGTTTTCCCGGGTCGTAAGTCCCAACGAGGTGTGCGATGTGATATTATAAACGAGTCTGTGATTAGTGAATGTGAACAGGTAAGGGTATAAAAGTGTGTGTGTGTTTAAACTAGGGTTTTATAACTTAAAATAACTATTAAAACGATTACGTAAAACCTAGATATCTAAAACGTTAAAACATATACCAATTTAAAATCAGACGCGACTGCGTACTGAGAAAAAGGTGAGTTTTAAGAAAAATAAACTACAGGGGTTAAAATTGACAATCCTATAAACTTAAACTTAAAATAAAGTTAAATTAAAAAGAAAACTATTTTCTAGATTATTTTATTATTTATTATTAATTATTTAATTAAAAACTATTTAACTATTTAATTAGAAAATTATAAATACTACAAATTAAACTAGAAACTTATAAAAATATTTTCTAAACCTAAAATAGAACTTGAAGAAAGTATAAAAAATAAAAATAAATCTTTTTGTCTTTTTATGTATTTTTTATTAATTAAAAACTATTAATATTAATTATACTAATTAAACTATTTTAAATTACAAATAATACTAAAACAACTTAGAAAATTATGAAAAAATTTATAAAACTAATTAACCATCACAGAAATCCTAAAAAATTATAAAAACTTTATTTTATGTATTTTTAATTTAATCTACTAATTATTATTCTAATTATTAAACAATTACCAATTAAACTAATTAAATTATGAAAACTATTAAATGAACAGTAAAAATTCTATAAAAATTACTAAAATTATATTATGATTTATAGAAGCTAGAAAAAATATAAAATATAGGTGTTACTATATAAAAACTAATTATGCTAATTATAACTTATTTATTGATTAATTACTAATAAAACTATTTTTAATTCTAATTAATACCAAATGACAATATAAAAATCTAAGAAAATTATGAAAAATACTTTAATATATAAGGAAATTAATAAAAATATAAAAACACAGATTACTTAATAAAAATATAAAAATGAAAATTAAAATTTAATTAAATTAAATAGAAACTATCACTTACTATTATATTTGTTTTTCTTGAATTTTCTTTTTCCAACCTATATTATACATAAAAACAAGTAACTTTTGTAAAAACAATATTTTTGTAGCTTATTAATAAGCACTGTGGAAGCTTATTCCTTCCACAGTTGACCAAGTTTGACTGAAAAGGTAAATAAGCTCAAGTGAGCTTATGTGGGACCCACTAAGGCTTATTCTGGTTCTAATAGGTATGTTAGACTTGTCTAAGCTTAATTTAGCTAAATAAGCTCAGTAGATAAGCTAATAAGCTACAATAAGCTAATCCAAAACCTGTTTTGAACACAGAAATGGGGACAAGATTTATGGGCTTATTTATGTGGGGTCCACTTGGATTCAAGTCAAACCAAGAGTCAATACTTATAGCCTACTAGGAGGGGGTTGGGGGAACCTAAAGTCTAGGTGTGGGACCCACTGAGATGGTCACAAAACCACCACAAAGTGGTGTTGTGACTGAGGTCTGGTCTGAGCAGCAGGGCAGGGTGAGCCTGCAGCCTACTTTGGGGGGCTGTGGGACCCACTAAAAAAATCACAAAAATACAACTAAGCTTGATTCTTAAAGTTCTAGTGGTAAACTACAATACCTAAAAAGCTCAAGGCCTGAAACACTACACAAAATTCATTAAAAATCTTGGAAGATTTGGATTTTTCTGTATAAGGAAAATTTGACTTTTTTATGAAACTTGAACTTTTGACTTTTGTGAACTTTGGTTGTATCTAATGGAATGAAAACATGATTTTAAACTAAAATAAAGTTAAATTACTCTAAATCTACTACTTATGTAATGATATGGGTGAATTTTGGATCCCAATACCTTAACAGTTAACTGTTAAGGTGATTGGATGATGATTTTGACTATTGGTTGTAAAGAGACCAAACTAATGCTCAATTTGGACTGTCATGGACTTGAGAAAAGTGAAGCAAGTAATTTTAACAACTAATAACAACAACAACACAGTTAACAAGCTTAATCCAAACACACCTAATATTAATAGTTTATACTAAAACTTTTTAATTTAAAACTACAATTACCAATTTTAAGTTAAAAATAGATTAACTAAACTATATTGAAGCTTTTTTAAACTAAAATTACACTACAAAAGCAATAATAACTAAATTATGTAAAAAATGGAAATTTGCTTACAAGTGATCAAACTGAGCAAGAGTGAACCAGGGATCAAGATCATTCCTAACAGCTTCCCAACAAGCTTCTAATACCAGAACCAATCATAATTCACCATACTCCAAGCTTGCACACCATCTTTTCTTGATTTTTTGATTTTCTTTCTATTTTCTTTGATTTTTTTAATATTTTTGAGTTTTTATTCGAAACTGCTTATTAGAGTTTCTAAACAGCTTAACAAGCTTTGTCAAGGCTTATGTGGGCTGAGAGAACCAAATACAACAACTAGTAATAATAATTTGATAATTTGAGATTTTTGAAACACGAGCAAATTTGCACAATCTGAGATACACTATGAAACTTGAAATTGGAATTGCATAAAGTTTAAATTACACTAAATGATCATGTTACAAGCTTTTAAATTAAGAAATTACAACTGAATATGAGATTACACTATAATCGATTACCTAAAAACTAAATTACACTAAATTAGCTACTACCCTCTTCCACCCAGCTTTCCTTTTGATTTATAGGACTTGTGGGACCCACTGGAGTATTTCCCATCACAATTTAGAACCCTTGGATCTCTGTAACACATCTGAGCCCTTAATTTTACTTTTGGCGCCAATTTCCCATGTGTCAGTGGGATTGCGTGGAGAAGGTTTTAGGGGGGTTTGGAGGGTTGTGGACGTGGAGGAGAGGCATGGTGTGAAAGGGTGAAGAGTGGGGAGCAAGTTGTGGAATGAGGTGGGGGGTGAGGTGGATGGTGGTATTGAAGCAGGGGAGTGGGAGGTGAGCAGGGTAGTGGTTTAGGCGGTATTGGGAGTTTGACCAAGGTTTGACCCTGGTAATAATATTAAGGGGTGGGTCGGGTTTTGTGTTGTTGGGCCTGTGGGTGGACTGGGTTTGGTGTTGGATTTGTGTTGGACTTGGACTTTGGGGTTTATAATAATAATGGGGTCCGTTTGGTATATTTTTAAGCACAAGGACCACTTTGTAATTTCAGAAACTTAGGGGCCTGAAGTGTAATTTTCCCAAACTTCTCATAAGGACCAAACCTGCAATTATACATTAGAATAAGGACCATAATTGCACAATTTCCATTTTTTAAACCTTAGGGACCAAATCTGACAATTTAGAAACTCCAGGGACCAAACTTGTATTTTCTCAAAACTTTTCTCATAAGGACCAATTATGTCAAACATGAATAGTACAAGGTTTATTTTGATTAATTTCCAATTTTAAAACCCTAAGGACTATTTTTGACAGTTTTGCAAAGTTAAGGGACCAAAGTTGTCATTTTGATATTTTGATATTCAAAGGATTATTTTGAACAACTTGTGAATCCCAAGGACCTAAAATGATATTTAACAAGTTTTGAAATGACCAGGGACTAGATTTGCCAATTATTCAAAGGTCAGGGACTGAAACTGTAAATTATGTATGTTTTGCATGTTTTTAATCAGTTTTCATCCCTTTTGCACTTTAATACCTAAAAACATAATTTGGAGATAAAATCCAGTATTTTGAAGCATATTTGTATGTTTTCAGATATTTTCGTAGCTTAAATGTGAACTAAATGATGAGTATTTAGACACTCATCAGTGTTGTTCATATTGTGTATAACTAGATTTCATATATCATCGAATCTATATTTTATAAATCAACGAAAACTTTTAAACAATTTGTTTTATAAAAATTAAAAAGACGTAAAACTATTCAACCCCCCCTTCTAGTTTTCCACACTCCATCCACATCGGATCGTTCAAAATTTGTTAAAGTTACGTATAAAAATGGAACAAAACCCGTGTTTAAAACTGGAGTAGGACTTAGTAAAATGAATTTAAAGTTAAGACTACTCAACCAAGACCTAAGACTCTAATTCCCAAACGCCCCTTTCCAAAGAGCAACTTCAACACTCGACCAAACTACCAACATGTTTGGAACCAAAACACTCCTAGACATGACCAAACTCCAAATTACATGTCATGGAACCCTTATGCTCTATTTTCATACTTGGAACAAGTTAATGGTATGCTTAACCAAAATGGACCCATGAGAAATTGGGGACCAAATGTTTGAGTGTTTTTCATAAAATATGTGTGCCTCAAATTTTGTTTAGAACCGGATGAATGGATTAAAGACAGCGGTTGTTCAAGGCACATGAAGGGTAACAAAAGCCTCTTCACTACTTCACAAATGTGACGGAGGTAATGTTACATTTGGTAGTAAAGCTAAAAGCAAAATCATCGGAAAAGGTACAATCTCTCATGACTCCCTTTTTATAGATGATGTAGCTCATGTTGATAACTTAGGTTTTAATCTCCTTAGTATTAGTCAACTTTGTCGTAATAAGTATAATGTCCTTTTTAGTGAAAACGGAAGTAAAATACTTAAGTATGGTATAACCATAGCCAAAGGTGTCCTTAAGAACAACGTATACGTCATGAAGATGGATCCAACATCTAGAGACAAACTTTGTCTTACCTCATTAGATGAATCTTCAACTTTATGGCATAGACATTTAGGACACGCTAACATGAGACTAATCCAAAACCTCTCCTCCAAAGACTTAGTTCGAAACCTACCTAAGTTGAAATATGACCAACACTTTTGTGATACTTGCAAAGTCGGTAAACAAGTCCATAGTAGCCATAAGGCTAAAAACTTGGTTTCTACATCTAGGTGTCTAGAACTTTTGCATATGGATTTATTTGGTCCATCCGCTATACAAAGTTATGGAGGTAACTTCTACACTTTGGTCATAGTTGATGATTACTCAAGATATACTTGGACAAAATTTTTGAAAAGTAAAAATGAAGCTTTTGATAAATTTGAGATTCTAAGTAAGAAAATTCAAAATCAAGTAGGGTCTAATATTGTGTCTATTAGAACGGATCACGGTCGTGAATTTGATAATGAATTTCAATTTGGAAACTTTTGTGATATTAATGGTATAAATCATAACTTTTCAGCTCCACGTATTCCTCAATCTAATGGTGTAGTAGAACGTAAAAACCGGATATTGCAAGAGATGAGTAGAACAATGCTTAATGAACAAAACATTCCACAAAAGTTTTGGTGTAATGCCGTTGACACATCAACGTACATTTTAAATCGAGTCTTAATTAGACCATTTTTGAATAAAACTCCTTATGAACTATATAAAGGTAAAAAGCCTACATTAGGATACTTTAGAGTGTTTGGGAGTAAATGTTTCATTCTTAACACCAAGGATTATCTCACCAAATTTAACCCAAAGTCTTATGAAGGTGTATTTCTTGGATATTCACAAAATAGTAAAGCGTACATTGTTTTGAACAAAGAAACCTTAAGAGTCGAGGAATCGTTGAACGTAACATTTGACGAGAGTCCACCTCCCTCTAAGACATCACCTTTGGTAGATGATGACTTAGTTGAAAGCCAAGCAATACAAAGTCAAGAAATTTTAAGTGATGACAAGGAAGATGAACTATTAAACAAAGAACTTGTCAATGTCAAAGAATCTAAAAGTCATCCATTAGATGGTGTCATTGGCAACATTAACCAAAGAACACTAAGGTCAAAAGTTCAAAATGAAAGCAACTACTTTTGTTTCGTGTCAACCATTGAACCTAAAAATATTAATGAAGCCATTAAAGATGAGTCTTGGGTAATTGCAATGCAAGAAGAGTTAAACCAATTTGTTAGGAATGATGTATGGACATTAGTTCCTCAACCAAAGAGTCACACTATAATTGGAACAAAATGGGTATTTCGTAATAAAATGGATGAAAATGGAATTGTGTCTAGAAACAAAGCTAGGCTAGTTGCACAAGGATATAACCAACAAGAGGGCATTGACTACGATGAAACTTTTGCTCCGGTTGCTAGGCTCGAGTCAATTAGAATCTTACTTGCATATGCATGTGCACATAATTTCAAACTCTTTCAAATGGACGTCAAAAGTGCATTTCTAAACGGAGTCATAAATGAAGAAGTGTATGTTGCTCAACCACCGGGCTTCATCGATTTTGAAAAACCAAATTATGTTTACAAACTTAAAAAGGCTCTTTACGGACTTAAGCAAGCTCCAAAAGCATGGTATGATCGACTTAAAACCTTCCTAGTTGACCATAAGTATACCATGGGCTTAGTTGATAATACTCTCTTCACTAAGAAGAAAGATTCACATATTATTATAGTCCAAATCTATGTTGATGACATTATATTCGGATCAACTTGTCAAGAATTATGTGTGGATTTCTCAAAAATCATGCATGACGAGTTTGAAATGAGTATGATGGGAGAACTCAACTTTTTCCTAGGACTCCAAATTAAACAACTAGAAGATGGTATCTTCTTTAACCAATCTAAATATATTAAGGACATGCTTAAGAAATTTGGATTAGAAGATTCGAAACCTATCAAAACTCCCATGTCCACGGAAACTAAACTCACTAATGATGAGGAAAGTGAATCCGTAGATAGCACTAAATATAGAGGTATGATTGGTAGTCTACTTTACCTAACGGCTAGTAGACCCGACATTATGTTTAGTGTTTGTCTATGTGCTTGTTTTCAAGAAGATCCTAAGACTACTCATCTCGAAGCCGTTAAAAGGATTTTTAGGTATATTAAGGGCACTACACATTTAGGTTTATGGTATCCCAAAGGAACGGGAATAGACACCATAGTGTATGCCGACTCGGATCATGCCGGTGACTATTTCGATAGAAAAAGTACAAGTGGTATTTGTACTTTTGTTGGACATTGTCTCACCTCATGGTTCTCTAATAAGCAAATGGCTCTTGTTATCTCAACAACGGAAGCCGAGTATGTTTCGGCCGGAAAGGCATGTCAACAAGCTCTTTGGATGAAGCAAGCTCTTGTCGACTACGGAATTCTACTCAACGACATCACAATTCTTTGTGACAACAAAGGTGCCGTTGATCTTAGCAAAAACCCGGTTCAACATGCTCGTACCAAACATATTGAAATCCGTCATCATTTCCTTCGTGACAACGTTCAAAAAGGAAATATCTTAATTGAGAAAGTTTCTTCCGAAGACAACATAGCCGACATTCTCACAAAACCCTTTAAACGTGAACCTTTTAACCTTCTTAGGCTAGGCTTAGGACTCATGGAACCTACATTGTAGTTCTGGACTTTAGACAAAAATCACAAAAATCATAACAAATCCATAAGTCTTTTTCTTAGCAGGGTCGGCGGAACCCTCAGACATAACGGACGGAACCCAACTCAGGGGTCCGCCGTGTCCGCCGACCTGCAGAATCAATATTTTGTTTATATTAAACCAAACACCCATTATCTCATACCACCACTTCCAAACTGTTACTATTCACTTTACCATCCATCCATACCTACGAATTCTTGGTTTTCCTTGCACTTACATTGCAAATCAATCATCATTGTAAGTATTCTAAACTTGATTACAATCCTGATCTGAGTCTAGGAATTCTATTTTTGCACAAAAACAAAAACTTGGGGTTATGCATTAACTTGAGAAACTCATGCATAAAATTAGGTGTTTAACAAAACTAATCATGTTCCCCATAGTTAGGAATTGCATTTTTACTTAGTGTAAACATGTTTGCTAAAACACCCCATGTCAAATCTTTCCAAAAATTTCTCACAAGTAGGACAAATATTTTTTCGTCACACATTGAGAATACAAAATCAAAACGTTATGTTTAAAACATCACTTGCATAATGTCTCTTGAATGCTAAAGGGAATACATAACCAATATGTATTTTTGGGTACATTCAAACGAAGCTACATTAAACTAGGAGCGTTTGGGTTATCTTTTGTTTTATAACAAAACTTGCATTATAAACGTTTTTGAAGCATCAAAATGAGTCAAGATAACCGCACCTCCACATTGTTTTCATATAGGCACACACTAGAACATCCACATTATAATAGTAGTTTACTTAAACTAAAATGTGAAATTTTGTTGTTCTAGGAATCATCATGCCTCCTCTAACTCACTACGACCACAAGGACACCATTAAGTACCTACCAAAACACCACAAAACCAAAGGCCTTACCCCAAACCAAGTCAACGTTTTCAAAGCCTTAGAAAAATACTATGTCCATGAGGGTAGAACCATTGACCCGTCTTTCCTAGAAGGCACAAACCTTTACACCGAATTTGCCACAATCAACTTTGAGTGACTTTTGAATATCGACGAGCCTATTTGTCCTAGATTCATTCTAGAGTTCTATGCATCCGCCGTCCTCTCCACGGATGATTATGGTCACATGTCTATCAACTTTAGGACTAGTGGTCATCAATACTCCTTCACTCTTGAGGAGTTTGCTCAAATCATAGGTGTCCCAAACCAAGGTACTTGCATCTACTCCGACTTGCACTCCCTCTCAACTCTTGACAACCTACAAGACCGCATCCATCCTTATGACACACCTCTTGTGTCAAAAGATGTACTTTGTGACCACCTCTTTGTTAGGACCACCAACACTATGAGAACCCGTTCGGGAAATGAGGTCGAAAAGGACCCATATGGAATGGAAATGAATGAACTCAAGCCCCAATTCAAGAAATGGGAGGAAGTCCTTAGAGCCAATGTCATTAGCACAATAGGAAACCGAGATCATATCAACCTTTGCCTTTGCTACATGCTCTACTCTTTGTCCGTTAGGCAACCCTTCAATCTTGCCTACTACATGGCCAAGAGAATGGCCGACATTCCCGTGCATGGCACAACGGCTATGCCGTATGGAATGCTCTTGACCTGTCTCTTTAGGTTCATCTCACCCATTCCACCAACTCCAAACGGTCTTCGCCTTGACTACTCTATCATTCCACACACCTTTGTCCCACTAAGTGATAAGAGAGTGTACAAAGCCCAAGGAAAACGTCCACATCCTCCTACCTCATCTTCGTCTTCCTCAATGAGTGAAGATGACAATTTGCCAAACTCTAGGCTCCCACCTCTCGAATACCTATCCCAACTTCCGGATATTCCAAACAAGTCGGAGGAGTTCAAGCAAACAAAGGGGATGTTTAAGAATCTTGGAAGATTCCTTGGAAAGCTCAAGAATAAGATCGAGCGTCAATGAGTGCGGGTATGTAGAAGCGTTTGGCACTAGGTGCTATTTGAACTAATTTGGTTGTTTAAACAATGTTTATGATGTATTTGTGTGTTAGTACAATGTTTGATACCATTTGGAACATGTAGTATCTAACTTTGATGCAGATAGACAACTTTTGGCAAGTTGTCAAATTTTCATGTTTATGATATTTTCACTAAGTATAGTGAAATTCTCGACCTCAAGGTCAAAGTCATATGATATGTGTGTTTACGTGTCTATTTTTTGCATTGCCTAACTAGAAATGCATTATCTTTTTGATTTTAGGAGTTTTCGAAAATTTTGAAAATCGTCTCGCGGGTAAAAAATGCGGACTGTCACTTTTTTCAGCACTGGCGGATCCGGCGGTACCCAAAATTGGGTTCCGCCAGTGTATTTTCTGGGAAAACTAGAATTGGCCCAACGAACCAGACGGTACCCTCAAATGGGTTCCGCCTGTGTATCCTGAGGGTTCCGCCAGTTGCCTGCAGAATTTTTGTTTTTGTTTTCAACATTTGAACATCCAAACACCAAAATCCAATCCTTTTAGATAGAAACCCATTTCCTACAATGTGTTTAGCACAATAGGGTACTTCTCATTCCTTATAACTCAACCAAAACCATTTCCCGCCAAAATTCAAAAATAGCCATAACCACCCCAAGGACCCTTCACACATAAAGGAAGGAACCCTTCTAAAGGATCCTTGAAATCCCTGAGATTTATACTTCAACTAATTTACTAAAACCACTAAGCATTTAGTGCAAACCTTGTCTTCTCACTTCACCATTTTCATTGGATTGACTTCCATGATATGACAACCCACAATTAGTTTTCCAAGTCATTAGGAACCTCCATTTTTGTATGGACTAACATCAAATCCAAACACTTCTTTCCACAATCCTTCATCACTATAAATTAAACCATCCTAAACACTATCAAATCACACCTTCTTCATCATAATTTCTGAACTTCTAAACCATCTTTAACCATGACTAAGTCAACAATCACCTCACAACCATCACGACCCATCCAGAAAACCGCCCGGATAAGTGTAAAACCACTATGGTCTAATCAACCCATCAACCTAAGCTCCTCATCTTTGGATGAATTCACCTCACCTATCAAAAATGAACACTTTTTGAACCTTGCATCTCCATCACCATCACCCAATGAACCCAATGAGCTCACTCCACCACCTACTAAATCACCCATTGACCCAACTCCACCAAGTACTCCAACCCAACCATCCAAAACTCCATCACCATCATCATTACCCAAAATTGAACCTATGGAGTTATTTGGGTCTCCTCCCACATCACCACACCCTTTTGTCCAAGATCTAAATGATCTTCCACCAAGACCTACACAACCACCACCTTTTGCAAATGAATCACCAAGGTCAATTCTAGACCAAAATGAGCATTTTAACCACACCCAACCACCACAACAAGTGTACCATCAACCCAAACCATTGTTGTTTCACCCTATCTACCATGACATCCATGGTCCTCTTTATGGAGAACCAAACTTTGAAAACCATGATCACCCAACTCCACCACATTCTCAAGCTCAAACCTATGAGTCTTTCTTCCCCTCATATAAGGAAATCCAAAGCATGGTTGAGAACCACCTTCATCAAGCAATGGAATTTCAAACCACCTTGCTTGACTCAATACCAAATCCATCCTCCACCCAAAAACCAAAAACCAACCAACCCTCAAACCAAGAAACCCAAACCAACCCATTTCCACCCACTCATCCCCATGTTTGCTCAAATTGTGAGCAAATGGGTGCAAGCATCAAAACGTTGCTTCACCAATTCCAAGATGAAACAAGTTTTACATTCCAACACGTCATAGAACATTGGGATGCTCTTTCCCACCCAAACAAATCTTAGACAACCTTTGGAGGCCGTTTGCCCCATTTAGGAAAGTAGGATTTTTTTTTTCTTTCTTGGTTATTTTTTAGTTTTTGTTTAGAAGTAGAAAAATATTTCACATTTCTTGTCTTTTGACTTTTCAAAGTCAAAATTTTACTTGGAATGATATTTCCTTCTACTTACTTTCGTGCATTGTTGGTTGATCATTTTTGTGTTGTCATTGTGGTTGCAATGTGTGTGGTAACTACAAGCTTGACTATATATATCACCAACTAACCATTTTTTTGTAGGATCAAAATCCATGTTTCCCATCTTGGCACTCCTTCTAGGGGGAGTAACAACCAAGGGGGAGCAAGTGCATAATTCCGCTTCGCTACTCTACTTTTTGTTTCGACAAAAAGGCGGAGAAATATATTAAACCTTCAAAACTTAATATGATTTTCATCACTTAAGTAAAACAAGTTTAATATAATTTTTTTTTAAGTCTTAAAAACCAAGATTTTGTGAGTTACTTAAAAACAAAGTTTATGTTTTGTCATCAACAAAAAGGGGGAGATTGTTAATACAAATATCGCCTAAAAACGTTATTTATATTTTACGATCTTCGCTAAGTTTTGTTAACGACAAAATGTAAACTTTAGTTTCTAAGTAAAACATAATCTTAGTTTTAAAGACTTGCATAAACTAGACTTTTGCTACACTTTACATTTCATAAAACACAACACTTTTTATTTCTTAAAATAGAATTGTCACATCACATTTATGGCAAGTTTTGTCAATATACATTTATGGAAAGAAATGTGTTTGACTTACTATGTGGTTGCTTGCAAGTTTAGTGTTTGACTAGATATTATGAGATGTGACATTGTTTGGTTTGCAAGGTGTAATGAGATGTGACTTTGTTTGGTTTGCAAGATTTATTGCAAAACCAACTGCAAGCCCGGCGGAACCCTGGGGGTACACGGGCGGAACCCATCTGAGGGTTCCGCCATATCCGCCAGGCCTGCAGAAGGCTTTGCTATAAATACCAAGCCACAAGTTGATTTTTGGCTAATCACTCTACATCATATTTTACACACACACATTCATTCTTTCATCTAACCCTTTAAAATTTCATATGTGAAGTTTCTTTTTGTAGCAAAGAGATTCACGAGCTCATTAAAAGTAACAAGTATTCAACACAACATTGCAAGACTTGTTAGCTTAGCATTGTGTAGACTTGTGTAGTTTACACTTCATTTGATTGTGTATTTTCAGTAGTGATTGGTTAGTATTTTAGTCCTCAAAATACAAAGTGTATCGGGAGTAGTTGTACCCTTGTAAAAGAACTAACGGGAGTGGTTGTACCCTTGGTAAAGAACACGACATCTAGCTTAGTGTCGATAAAAGTATAAGCGACGTGTAAGGTTTTCTCCGCCGGTGAAAGGAGCTTGTTGACTAGTGAAAGAAACTCTTGAGTTGGATACTCGGGGCGTGGACGTAGGGCAAGGAAAAAGAGTCCTTGTAGCCGAACCATGATAAATACTCGTGTTGTGGTTTGATCGTTTCTTTCATTCACTTGCATGTTATATATTGTGTTTGTGTATATATCTTTGATCAAACGGAAAGTTTCAAAGCTAACTAAACAAGTTAAAAAGATTTTAAACGGTAAACTATTCAACCCCCCTTCTAGTTTTCCACACTCACCATCTAATACATCCAACCAAGCATGCCCAGATTCATGATACATTTCTAATGACCCACTATATTTTTTGTCTCACTTCATTTTGTGATTCGTTTCTAGTGACACCTCAAGTTTTTTGATACATATTTAGTGACACATTTAATCGTTTGACATATTAGTAGTAATACACTACTTTTTTGTTTACACATTTATTGACATTCTATAGTTTTTGACGCAGATAGTTTCTTGATACATTTCTAGTGACAAGCTAAGTTTTTTTACACTAATAATTTTTTTAATTGCCACGTTTATTTTAGTGATACATTTAAAATCACATTTTAAATTTTTGGACACACTAATTAATTTACATAATACTGTGGGAAACGGTGTACACTTATATTAATTAAAATCAGATTGCAAACAATAATAAATTAACAGAAATTAAATGTCAGAAAATTAAATCACAGACAACAATGAGTAGAAGCAGATGACAGACACTATATAGATAAGTAAATAAATGTAGTATCGGAACGAGGCTCGTGTTAAACACGATTCCTTAAAAACAGATTCGCCGTCTGTTTTCCAGGGTACAACGTCGAAAGCTGTTGTACAGCCGGACTAGACAACTTGCCTGAAAGATTACGAAAAACTTGTGAGTTTCTGATCGACTGTTGGAAAACAGACGTAATGGAGACGCATTTCTGGATGTCCCAATTGAACGAGAATAAGGTTTAATTTATAGCCTAAACTTGTCTTGGACACCAAGACAGTATATTAGCTAAAATTATAACCCGATTTACAAATCTGTTATAACAAAAACATGATATGCATATATTTTATTCACACACAATATATTATGTATAACTTATTCGATAAGTTAAATCAATTCCTAAAATAGATTTACAGAGGAAAAAAAAATTGGAAAAATTAACCCGAATCTGGCAGCAAAAAGATACGCACGTAGGCGAGGTTTCGGAGCTGCATTCGTGTTCGCATATCGCGCGGGCTCGCATGAGTTCAGAAGCTTCGAACCCATTTTGGCCCAGAAATCCCACAATCTGCACCCCTTCCCCTGCGCGCGCACATAAGAGTGGGAGCATAGCTCACCTAAAGGAATTTGAAAGCAAATACCAAGATTTCCTTATAAACAAGCATTCACTTCTTGTTTTGGGCGATGTGGGATGCAACATTTTTCCTATTTATTGTGTTTCACGTGCCTCACTTTGAGACACGATATCTCATTCATATTAACTCTATTTTGGACATTCTTTAGCTCGTTGCGAAGCTCTCTTCAAGGAAAACGCAAAGCTACCAAGAAATATATATATATATATATATATATATATATATATATATATATATATATATATATATTAAATAGTGTCCAAAATTTGCAAAAAATCATTTTGCAAAACCCATTTTCCAACAATCCCTCTCATGAATGGAGATCTGTCGAAAACACACAAATGTCTCGTCAAAATTTCTGCGGTTAAGTCTTGCATAGGATAGGTAGGTGTAACCCTTTGAACCTTCCCTTGCGAGATGTACTTAGTCTCCTAGATCTGAGTAGACGCGATGTCCTTGAACTCAACATCTGTTTATGTAGACGACAATACACACTGACACAAGACTCTCCCTGACTTTGTCAAGTGCTCATAGTCGTGTTCGTTATAGTCATGAACACTAGCCTGGTTCTGCAAGAGCTCTAGGAATTGCGCACCCCACAATTCCCTTCAAAGCAACCCCACTTCTCTCTAACATAGGTGATTTCATCTTGAATCATTAAAAATATATGTTTTGTGATTTCATCTTGAATCATTATGCTTTATGATTTCGTCCTGAATCATTAAAGCCATATCTTTAACCTCTCAACAAGTCACAATAGTTATAGGAATGGACTAGGAAGTCACAACATTTATTAACTCCCCCAAATTCACGTGACTTCCCTCACATTTCTATGATTAGATTGTCCTATTGAACCCAGATCTTGGGATCCCCAGTCAACTGGGTTAGGTTTTCCTTCATAGAAACTTATTCCTTCAAGGTCTTTAGTCCCATTCCTTTAGATGACTTAATAACTAACTCTTTGCTTAAGCCTTTCGTAAGAGGATCCGATGTTATCCTTTGATTTCACATAGTCAATTGAGAAAAATCCTGTTGAGAGTAGTTGTCGTATCGAATTATGTCGACGACGGATATGTCTATACTTTCCATTATACATTATGCTATGAGCTCTGCCAATTGCCGATTGACTATCACAATGTATACTAATGGCCGTTACCGGTTTAGGCCATCTTGGTATGTCCTCTACGAATTGATGTAGCCATTTCGCCTCTTGTCCACATTTATCTACGCGATAAATTCTGATTCCATCGTGGACTTAGCTATAACAGTTTGCTTGGAAGACTTCCAAGATATAGGCTCCCCTCCTAGTGTAAACACATATCCACTAGTCGATCTAGAATCCTTTATATTAGATATCCAATTTGCATCACTATATCCTTCTATAACAGCTGGATATCTTTCATAGTGAAGTCCATAATCGCAACTGTATCTCAAATAATGAATTACCCTAGTCATAGCTTACCAATGTGCATAAGATTGGATTACTAGTATACCTACTTAGCCTGCTAACAACATATGCTAAGTCAGATCGGGTACTTGTTGTTAAGTTCATTAACATGCCAATAATTCTTGAATACTCTAATTGGGTAACACCTGCGCCTCTATTTTTAGATAGGTGCTTACTAGTGTTAATTAGAGTTCTAGCTAGGCCGGAATCCCCCGCAGTATGGATATTAAGAATTTTGTCCACGTAATGTGCTTGACTCAACACAATTCCTTTTTGAGTTCGTATGATCTTTATTCCAAGGATCACATCAGCCAAACCCATATCTTTCATGTCAAACTTTGATTTCAACATGTCGTTAGTAGATTTGATCATCTTGTCGTTACTGCCAACGAAAATCATATCATCAACATATAAACACAAGATTACATATAGAGGTGGCAAAACGGGCGGGCCAGGCGGGCACGGGCAACGAGCTAAATAGGCGCCGGGCTAAACGGGCATGGGCTAAACGGGCGCATGTTATACGAATCGCTTTAGAAAAGACCCAAAACGACAAAATAAATTCCTCAAACGTAACACCTCATTTATATTTTAAAAATTAAATATATTTTATCTTTAAGTTTTTCTTTAAAAATAATTTTAATGTTCTCCAATTGAGAGAAAATATGTGTCCATTTGTGCCCATTTAACTTTTAAATGGGCAATATGTGCCCATTTCTAAAAAAGAATGGGGCTAAATGTGCCCAAATCTTTTACAAATTTTCCAAAATTAGCCCATTCTTTTGGTATTTGGCACAAATTGCCACCTCTAATTACATATCCACTACTTGTGTCTTTTACATAAACACACTTGTCACATTCATTAATTTTGAATCCACTCTCTAGCATGGTGTGGTCAAATTTTTGATGCCATTGTTTGGGAGTTTGCTTTAAGCCATATAATGACTTAAAAAGCCTAAAAACTTTGTTCTCTTGTCCAGGAGCCACGAAACCCTCAGGTTGGTTCATGTAATTTCTTCTTCTAAATCCTCGTTTATAAAAGCCGTTTTCACATCCATTTGGTGAACTATCAAATTTCTTAAAGTGGCAATAGCAAGTATCATCCTGATAGAGGTTATTCACGTAACCGGCGAATATGTATCAAAATAATCTAGACTTTCTCGTTGTCTAAATCCTTTGATTACCAATCTTGCTTTGTACTTGTCAATGGTGCCATCGGCTTTCATCTTCTTCTTGAAGATCCATTTATAGCCTAGTGGTTTACAACCAGGAGGTAAATCCACGAGCTCCCAAGTATGATTTTGTAAAATAGAATCTATTTCACTTTTAATGGCTTCTTTCTATTGAGGCCCTTCCGATGAAGTTACCGCTTCTCGATAAGAAGTAGGTTCATTTTCTACCATAAAAGAAACAAAATCGGGTCCAAACGCTTTCTCGGTTCTTGCCCTTTTTTCTTCTTCTAGGTTCAACTTCTTCTTCCCCCTTGTAGGGTTGACAAGATGTTTGCGTGACCACGCCCAAGATCTATCTGGAATACGTTCAGATGATTTGGTAATCTTGCTCAATCATAAACAACGAGAAACAGAATAGTTAATTAAAGAATGACTATGATCCATATCTTTATTAACGTAGTATTCGAACAAAAGGATAATAATAATGATGAATCAATTAACGTTTTTTCAGGAGACCTAGCTCGGGTTGTACTTGGAGCATTGGCGTGTTGCTAGACGCTAACCAATGTCATTACAATATTAATAGATATCCAAGTGGGAGCTATTAGAGTTTGTAGATAAATATTAATACATGTATATCTAGAATCAAACCCGAGGCCACGGGTTGCACACGTTACGAATGAGAATTAATGGACAATAATATATATATATATATATATATATATATATATATATATATATATATATATATATATATATATATATATATATATATATATATATATATATATATATATATATATATATATATATATATATATATATAAACACAAATAAAGACTAACAATCGTTAGTAGTTAACGGAAATTGGCTAACTATCGTTAAATGTCAAAGATATGGACTACAGTGTAAATAGGAGCCAAGAAGGGTCTAGAACAACCCTCTTTGTTCTAAGGCCGGTCGAACAAGGGTGGAGAAACCCTTTTCCACTCAAACTTGGACTCCAAGTTTTGTAGAGTATATAAACACTTTCTGGGGATAATTGTTTCTTTACCTCTTGTACACACTACATCCTTAAAAGTGTTTTCTCTTTTCCTCGCTCTAGAACCGATCGACCAAGCCCTCTCTTGGGTGGTTTGGTTGTTTTTTTTTTTCTTTTTTTTTTTCATAAACAAACTTTGTGTTTTCTTGATCTAGCAATCACATTAATTCGTTATTAATTCGTGTGTACAAGAACGTGGTATTAACTTACTTTAGTTAATATTTTAGATCGAATAACAAAATGGTAAAGGGTTATTCACAGATCTATTATAAACCCTAATTATGGATCATTACTATTAATTGAAGATTGATTCTTGTTCTTTCTAGAATCAAAAGGTACGTTGTTTATTTAATTTCGGTTAATTCTTTATATGTTAAAATAGATCCTTACGCTTTTGCATATGTGTATGATGTTTATGTTTAATTATGTACTTGTTATGATTATTAAATTCCAACATGCCTTATGGCCAAACTTTCAACAGCAAGTGACGATGATTCTTCCTTATCTTCAGACACCAATGATGCATCTACATAGGTAAATATACCATCCGAATTTCTCGATCAAGTAGAAATGATGTCGACACACATTCTCACCTTAACCAAAGAGAAAAAGTTTTTGAAAAAAGAAATTCAAGGATCGAAAAATGATTTACATGGAAAACTTAATTTTATTAATAATCTTGAATTATAAAAATCACAGTTTTTGAAACAAATTGAAGTAATTGAAGAAGATCTTCAAATGGGTTTATGATGAAAAATACATACGGTATGGCCTTCTTCAGAAATTTTTTGGGTCCCCGGAGGATGAATCTAAAGAAGAAGGAAAGAGACGATCTTTAGAAACATATAAACAAGTCTCACTTGATTCAGAAAGTTTAACTGAAAACTAGAATGTCATCAATGATTTACTACCATTAGTCCTTATGTTATATAATAACACGTGTATACTTTAAAGTTTAAACACTCTGTACGTTTTATCCCAGGAACACAAAATGTATAATGTAATTGTATTGTAGGATATTCGAGTTATGCTTTAAAGAAATAAAAATGAAACCAATTCATTACAGAGAAAAAAAAAGTTAGAAGTATACTGTCAAACTACTGGTTACAGGGTCATTATAGGTCGTACTATAATGACCCTGTAACCAGTAGTTTGACAGTATACTTCTAACTTTTTTTTAAAATGTAATGAAATGATTTCATTTTATTTTTTTAATGGGCTTAAGGCATGAAAATGTAATGAATTTTGGCCGAATTTTTATTGTATGAAACAAACTTTCAAAACGCTCATTTGATGTAAATAACTTATAAACCGTTAACATTTGATGTAAAAATTAATGAAAAAGGTTAAAATTTTAACGTGGAAGAAAAAATCGCGTTTAAAAAGTTTGTTTTATAGGAGATTAGCCAGTTTTCCTAAGCCTAACGTGTAGTCACTCAATCAAATCAATCACAACAAACCAACAAGCAACAATCAATAATTAAGTTTCATTAGATCTAAGCAATTACTAAAAACTTACGCTAGCATGTTAAAAGAAAGATAAGAAGAACAAATAATCAACCAACACATAGACATATTGATTAATTGAAATGGAAGACTTATCTTCAATGTTACATTCAAGAGAAAAAAGTTGGGAACCCTTCTTGAAAGCTTAAAATCGGATTAGGGTTTCTCCCCAAAAGTCTACACACTATTGAATGAAAAATCTCTCAATACATATAGAAAATACAATCTGACGGCGTCAGGTTTTAAAGACTGACGCCGTCAGACCGCCGTGTTAGGGTTTCATGATGTCGATCCAAGGGGTCTGACGCCGTGGGTGCAAAATGTGCTGGGCCATTTCTTTATAACTTTGCACCTGACGTCCTATAACTTTAACAAGCGATGCCGTCGGGTGTAATTTTGCCAAATCCTTCCAGGCCATCACAAGTCAACTGGTCAACGCATCTTCATGCTGTGACGGCGTCACTTAGGAATTGCTGACGCCGTCAAGTGTAAATCTTGACTTTTCTTGGGCTTTTCTCGTTTTCTCCATTCTTGAGCCAAAAATCGTCCAAAATGATCCAAAATGCGTCTTTTTCCAGAATTCACTTCCCAAGTACCTAAAATCACAAAAGAAACTATTTGAGGTAATATTTTATCAATAAATCACGATTTAAGGCTTAAATGACCCCTTAGAAACGTAACAAATAAATCCTTATCATGGAGCAATTAAAAAAAAAATGAAGGAGGATAATAATTTTGGTCAAAGTTTCCAAACTTTTTGTCAGGATATGCCCTCACCAAAAGTTTGCGTTGATTTTTTCTTGTTTCGACGTTCACGGTCAGCAAAATTTTGTCGTTTAATAACTTTTGGCAAGGACAAACGTGTCCTCACCAAAGGGTTTAGGGTTTAGGGTTGGTCGCATATTCTCTGTTTTGTTGAAGTGACCGCAGGGTCATCATATGAGGATGCCATAATAACCATCAACGTGCAAATAATAATAATAATAATAATAATAATAATAATAATAATAATAAATAAAAAAGAACATTAATCTGACAAAATATAGATATGAAGTGTAGTCTTTTACGTAATATATATTTTTTTGTAATTTTTTTTAACAATCGTCCTTTTTTTAAGTTTCGTATTGTAAAGATGAATAATATGAGTCATTTATTTTTTTATGATTTTGTTCATTTATTTACATGTCACAGTAACTTACGTTTTATTTATAATTTGTACATATATATTAAATTAATATATATACTGATAATAATATCTATAAATAACAATAACATATAGGGAGAATTGCATATATACTCGCTAAAACTAAAAAACTTGCATAATTTTATCAAAATACAAGTTTTAATGCATGATGTACAATGAAAGTTAAGCATATTTTTTTTTGTATATATGCAAATATGTGAATATAAATTAAAGTGAATGGCTAATATAAATGCTCAACTTTGTCACGTAGATAGAATGATGACTTTCGTTGGTTTAATTGGGTTTTTTAATTTTTTTTTTTTTTTTCACTTTTTAAAATTCTCTTATCGTATAAGAGATTAAAATCATATTCATTGCACGTACTTAATTCGAAATAGAATATTGTTTGATGAACGGTAGAAATAGCATGGATATGATACATATAAACACATCCAACAAATCATAAATCAGTTTATTTATATTTAACACTAGAATGATACGCAAAAAAGAAAATATGGTTAAAAAAATTATTTATGTATTTAATTTTCATCAAGGAAATAAAGAAACAAATAATATCCAGTTAACAAATCCAAGGCCCGGTAGATTGGGCTAGTGAGCTGGAAATGGGCCTGGTAGATATTGAGGCCTTAAGCTTCATTAGCAAACCGAGCATGAACAAAATTAAGGAGCGTGTGTCTTTATACTCAGATGTACGTAGCATCATCGGGTTAATCTTGAGATCGTTTCTGACCTTTCTTTGACCACCTAAACGCACATAGCTAACGAGGTTGAACATTTAATCTCAGTGGCGGCCCTGAGAATTTGAGTACCCAGTGCGAGCCAAGAAAAAAAATGCCCCTAAGTCCTAGCAATTTTTTTTTTTTTTTTTTTTTTTTTTTTTAATAAATGATAACTAATGTTATAACAATTAATTATATCCATTACAAAATCATAGTATTAAAAATACATACCATAATAGTTAACCGATGATTCGTGAAGCTCTCCTAGTATTCTTCATAGCAAATTGGTTAATTAGCTGTTCACAGTTTGTATCCTCTAAGATTCCGTTCTCGATAGCTATCATGGCCAATCCACTAAATCTTTCTTGGGACATTGTTGATCGTAAATAAGATTTCAATAACTTCAACTTAGAAAAACTCCTTTCTGCAGATGCAACTGTGACTGGAATAGTCAAAAATATTCTATATGCAATGGTTGCATTTGGAAAATAACCAAACTCTTTCAAATGCTTCAAAACATCTATAGGCTGTTAAGTTCATCGGTTTTTAATGTGTGAAATATCTTCAACTCCATATAAAGTTCATCAGCATCAATATCCGATCTTTCTTCAAACCTGAGTACATTTTCTAGAAGGTGACATGACAACCTAAGATCTTTATCTTCAATTCCCTTAAAGTTATGTGGAAACAAAAAGCCAAATAATTTCTCGTACTCTTTGAATTGCTCAAATCTTGTCTCAAGTGAAGAACGAGCTTGATCAACAATATATAAGAAATAGTTGACTCTAAAGTTCTCTTCAGGTGTAAATGAAGTTTCTTGGCTACTTGAACTCTCACCAAACTTTTTTTTACGCATATCAAACCATCTATACATGTTTGTGAGATGATCCAAGCTAACTTCATGTTCTTGTACTCGAGTGGTAACAATCTTGATAACATTCTTCATCCAATCCTCCTTTTGGAACCCCTTTTCTAAACACTTTACAACAGAAACAAAATATCTTGTCTACCTCTCTTGAATATACTAGCCATTCTCTATCACACTTCTCCATTATATATATAATATATATTAAAAAACTTCCAAAATTTGTGCCCCATTCGAAAACGTGCCATGTGCGGGAATCGGGTTTGCACCCCTCCTCCGGGCCTCCCCTGTTTAATCTCTTGTAGGAAAAAAAAAAAGAACTTTGTTACTATGTCATTTTGTTGATGAATCAATTAAAAGAAAATGTTCATAAAACATAATGACAAAATATTTCATGAAGTCATTATTAAACTCATTACTCACCAAAATATCTCACTTATTCGGCTCTATTGTCATGAACGTTTTTTTTATTTTATTTTATTTTTTTTTTTATTTTTTTATTTTTTTTTAAGAAAGGCAACATATATCATGAATGTTTTTTATTGGATATATTTGCACTTGGACTAGTGATGTCGTTTAATACAATATAGCTTGCCCCTTAGAAAGTTTCAAAGAAGTAATTAAGCCAATAAGTCAAATTCTAAAGTTGATTTAACAAGATCACAAAATGTATGTATATTTGGCCTAATAATGTAGGTGAGTGTTGTTTAAGCATTTTGTGTATATAAAAAACACATTTACTAACCCATATATTCTATAATTATACACTTTCAATCATTTTAAACATAGTATGTGATGTTAAGTATGAAATGTTTGAAGATCACTAATAGCTAATTATATGTAGGTAACATAACAATGAAAAACACTTGTGCAAAAATGTTTTTTTTAGTTAAAATAGATACGTAAACCGAGAGCATCTACAACGTTAAACCTTTTAAAAAGGTTTATACAATTTTCATGTCATATTTTACTTTTAACTTATAATTTTCTCATTTTATAAATTTACTACTATTATGTTTAAAACTTGTAGAAAAATTAATGAATCAAAGATGTATTAAATGAGTTATATACATTTAGTTACAATAAAAAGGTTTATAAACCTAGACCTTTTCCGTTCCATGTCATTATAAAGCTCCATCCAGTATGGTGACTCAGTTTATAAACTTTTCATCATACTATATCCTTCTAATTATCTTCCTACTTCATATAAAAATTGACAAGTGTTATCTACTATCTATCTCTTTTTATCTCCTTCATTGATTTTAACTCTTGTTATCATCCTAGGAGGATAAGTAAGAACATGTAATAGGAATATTTATCATTTTTCTTTTTATAAAACTCTTATTATGGGTGCCCTAATTGCTTCTAATTTATAATAAGTTGGAGTATGAAAAGCAAGCAATCACAAACACCCATACTTATATATTTGTGTAAGAATAGCTAAGTATTGGACAACACGTTACTTTTTCTTTATAATATATAACTAGACGAGTACCCATGCTTAGAAACAAAATTTTATAGTGGCAGATAGGTTTAGTACTAAAAAAAGTTTAGGGTTATAAACGAAAAATAATAAGGTTTGAGGATTTTGGGGATTAAAAATAATGTTTTGAAACCCAGTTCGACCCGGGTGGTTCACCGGTTGAACCATTCCAATAAAAAAACATGTCAATTTAAACCGGGTCAACCCGACGGGTTAGGCAAAATGGGTCAAATTAAACCGGGACAACCCGCCGAGTTTGAAGCGTCCTGGGTCAATTCGGTTTTCTATGTGTATTAATAGTTTCTTTTTGAAACATATGTTTTCAACATTTCCTTTTTTAATTTCAACTTTTCACTTTTGAAATTGCTAATAATTAATTGTTTCAACATTTCTTTTTTAATTTTCTCAACATTTCAATTTAATTTCACTTTGAGCATTTTTGTTTTATAGATAGCATAGATTACTAAGTTCTCATCCATTTTGATTCATTTTCGTTTCTTGAAGCCCTAATATTAATTGGCTTTTCAAAATCTACAAGCTCAATCATTAAGTGAAAGTCTTCAATAAAGTAGTACAATTACTATCCCGCACCCAACTATCATCAAAAGCCACATATGAACATTAAATCTGAATATCAAACTCCCATCCACCTCCAAATTTAGAAACCCACATGTTCCATAATTTCTAGATAACGTCACAATATGAGATCTTGTACCATTCTGCATCCATAGATAGCGACTTTACGAAATGCACATTTAAACCCACCTACTGCTAGACCAACAACAACATTAATGTTCACCAAATGGCATATATATATATATATATATATATATATATATATATATATATATATATATATATATATATATATATATATATATATATATATATATATATTTACGAAATGCACATTTAAACCCACCTACTGCTAGACCAACAACAACATTAATGTTCACCAAATGGCATATATATATATATATATATATATATATATATATATATATATATATATATATACTAGATAACGTCACAATATGAGATCTTGTACCATTCTGCATCCATAGATAGCGACTTTACGAAATGCACATTTAAACCCACCTACTGCTAGACCAACAACAACATTAATGTTCACCAAATGGCATATATATATATATATATATATATATATATATATATATATATATATATATATATATATATATATATATATATATATATATATATATATCCACCCATATAATTGATTCTTCTCATCACTATATCTCTTTAAACCTCATAAGCACAAGTATACCAAGTTCTTGTGGTGGTGAATTGTTTCTGCTTCTATTCTTAGATGCACAAACAAATAAAGATAATTTTTACTTGGAATTGAAATATGTGGTCTCGGAATATAAAGGTAAAATTGCCTCATTTTAGTTTCAGTTCACATTTTAATATTATATATTGTTTTGAAAGTCCTACATTATATTTGAAAAATTACTTGAGAAGTATTATAAGACTCTTGATTTGTTCTTGATATATGTTGTGTGTGTAAAATATGAATCTATTGTGTTATAAGTGGATATATAATTTTTAAAATCTTTAACATGTTATCTGAATTTATAAATGTTTTTGGGATGTTAGGCGTTTGGTGGTGTTTAGTAAATTATAAATGTATGTTTTTTTATGGTGTTGAGTAAATCATAAATGCATTTTTTTTCCCTTTATTTGATGCCTTACAATGTGGTCAAGGGGTTTGTCCTTGAGTATTCCTTCAACTTTGTCATCAATGAACAAGCTTCCTGGAACTTCAAAGTATGCACTTAATTTTTTTTTTCATTTGTAGAATCATGTACAAAGTAACAAACGAAGGAGCAACTACTTACATCCTCTCGCTCTTTAAAGATTTTTGCCATTTTCTTCAATGCATTTCCTCGTTTGGAAGAAACGCTTTGTTATTCATGTGATGGTAAATTCTAGTGGTGGGTTTTTGTGGAAACGAGCTCCCAAGTAAATTATTGATTTTCTCAAAGTGATATCTACTCCCATTTTGATATTCGTGTTCAGCGAGTTCATTTTGTCATATGTCAATAAAAATGAATTAAGACTCAAACAGGTTGCACGAGGCCACTTAAGAGATATACACGATAACTAAAGCTAATGACGCGACAATCATGAAGTTGGAAGAAATGAAGTTTCTCGCCATTAGCATCGCGGGGTTATCGAATGAGGATGTCATAATCATCGATCAACATGTAAAAAGAAGAAATCTCACAAAATATAGACATGAAATGTAGTTGTTTACGTAATATATTTTTTTTCGTATTCTTTAAAAAAATTTGTTGTTTTACTATTTTCTTTAATTTCATATTGTAAACAAAAATAATACGAGTCTTAATTAAATTCAAATAGTTAAAAAAGAATATTTTTTCGGATTTCCTTACTTAGTCTCATAAAGAGGAATACGATAAGTCATTCGTTTATGTATAATCTTGTGTATCATTTACATATCACAATAACTTATGCTTTCTTTTTTATATTTATAATTCTATGTAAATATATAAATTAGTATATATATACTGATAAATTTATAAATAATGAACATATATGTTGTATTTTTTTTATAAGATATAAAGTAGAATGAATGGTCAATAAGAATGTCCAATTTTGTTACGTAAGCAGAATAATAAACTCTCATTAATTCAATTGAGTTTTTCAATCTTCTTCGCTTTTTAAAATCTCTTATATAATAAGAAATTAAAATCTAATACATTCGTTCTACGTACTTGATTCGAAATAGAATATTGTTTGGTGAACAATAGAAATAGCATGGATATAATACATATAAACACAGAGTTGAGATCAATATCTCATATTTGTCATAAATCTAAATAAACCAATTTTATCCATCTATTTTTTATTTAAACTAATAAAAAAATCATATTTTTTTAAAAACAACATATCTTGCAAACAGTAAAATCTTCAGGCTACAAAAAATACATTATTTTTTTTAATTATCTATTTATATGTATGAACTTCTCTATACTTTCAAAGAATTTTTTTTCTCAAAAATTTTCGCCCAGAAAAATCACATTTGATTTGTAAAAATCACAAATGATTTGTAAAAATCACATGTGATATTTCAGGACAGAAATTAAAAAAAAAAAAAAAAAAAAAAAAAAAAAAAAAAAAAGGCTATCGAAGTATTATTTTTATAATAATAAAAATAAAAATAAAGAAAATAATAATAAAAAAAACAAAAATTGGTTCATAATATGATATCTATATTGAACTTTTGCCTATAAACACATCCAACAATTCATAAATCAGTTTATATTTAACACTAGAAAGATTCAAAACTAAAAGAAAATATGATAAATATATGTGTGTGTGTATATATATATATATATATATATATATATATATATATATATATATATATATATATATATTGTGAGACTTTCTTACGAGAACCATCTTATCTGCGAGAACTGAGAGAACTATCAAAAACATACATGCACGCCGTCAATAATTGTATTTTTGCACATATGTTCTAAAAACAACATATATGTTTTTTTCTAAAACATAGTTGTTCTAAAGAATTTGATAAGAAATTGGAAATACAAAATTTTTCTTTGAAGGCGTGCATGTATGTTCTTATAAGGCGTGCAATGACAATATTGCGGCCGTGTGTAAGGTTTTTGTGAAAAAAGATGATGAGTTCATGATGATATTGAAGAATATAGGTGGATACTTACGATTATTAATGATTTGCATGTATTTTTATTTTATTTTAAAAGGTGTACATGTATGTTTTTGGTGGTTCTCTCAGTTCTCGCAGATAAAATGGTTCTCATAAGAAAGTCTCCTTATATATATATATATATATATATATATATATATATATATATATATATATATATATATATATATATATCTTAACTACTTATAATACATTTTTGGTCAATGTGAAAAGTGAAAATCTGATTTTTGGGTCAATCCCCAAAATACCCTTGTATACCCACAACCAACTTTTTTCATTTAATTAAACCTTCTCTTTCATTTAATTAAATAGACATGATTCATTTAATTAAAAAGTAGTTAAGATAAATCATGTCTTCATTTAAACCTTCTCTTTCATTTAAACCCAACGCTGTATACCCACAACCAACTTATTTAATGCTGATGAGCGTGGTTCTTGAAACCTGCTTCTCTTTCATTCCCCGTACGAGCGTGGTTCTTGAAACCTGCTACCTTTCAATGCTGTATCTACAAAACCCATGTATACGAGCGTGGTTCTCTATTCTCATTCTCATATCGCTGGTAGCTTTCAATGGACAACGAAATACCGAGCCAGTTCTTCTCTATTCTCAATATTCTCTATGGATCTTGATTCATCAATATATATAATTAAACTAATATTGTTTGTACTTGTTAGATGGAAAACGAAATACTCAATGCTTTTGCTCCTATGGATCTTGATTCTGTTTTCAACCATGCTCAAGCTTCCGAAGACGTTGAGGTAAACATAATGGACTTGTCTGTTGTGGTTGAATTTTATTTTTGGTGGTTAACAGATAGCTTGACTCAAAGTTGTACAAAATTTGTTTGATTTAATTATAATGGTAAAAGTTGTTGGATTTATTTGGATTTAACTATAATGGTAAGGGTTTTATGATTTGTGTTTGATATTTGGATTTAATTATAATGGTAAAAGTTGTAATGGTAATTATTTGGATTTAATTATAATGGTAAATCATAAGCAGTTTGCTTCCATCTAACCTGTTTATTGCTTTTTAATGTAGCAGTGCTTATTAGATGCTTATTCCTGTTATTTATTGTTTCTTACTGTTTATTTATGCAATTTGGTGTTTATGATGCTCAGTTTTAGCTTAAATAGTCCTTGTTTAAATTTTTGATTGAAACAATCCAAATAGCTTTGGAACTGCTTATATTTGTTTGCTTATTTAATCTGTTTATCAAGTTTGAAATGTGCTTATTAGGAGTTTATAAACTTAGTTTAGTTATTGTGTTCAAAATTGTGGCTTAAAAACAACTTATCTTAGTTAAAATTGCAAAACAGTTTTTGAATAGGGGTGTTTGGCACAACCCATTTTTAAGCGATTCGGTCATTTGACAAAACTCAAACAGCCTCAATACAGTCACATAAGTAGTTAGGAAACTAATTTTAGCAACTTTGTTTAGTTTAGTGGGCATTTGTTTAGTTTGGAAGTTCCATGGGTTAAAAATGATTTTGTGCTTTAGTGGGCATTTGTTTATTAGGAAAAGTGCTTTTGTGTTGTAGTTTTTGTGTTCAAGTAACCTCAATATGCATGGTAACTCTTTTGGTCTAAATGACTTAAGGTTCTGTCAAATTTATTTGTGGTTTGGTTAAAATTTGGCCATGTCTGTCACCAAACTAACATCAGTCCCAAAAGTTTTTTTCAAACCCATCTTTAGTTAAGCTTAAGTGGTTATTAGATTTTCATAGTTGGTTTCTAGGTAGCTTATAGGTTCATTTGAACTTGTGTCAACTTATTTTCAAATTTTTAGCTTAGTCGATAGCTTAAATTTGGGCTGCAAAACACCATTCAGACTTGCATGCACCTGTAAATACATTCACATTTGTCTAAACCAGCCCCTGTTTATGATTTTAAAAAAAGCTCATTCTAGGAATCATGCACCTGTAAATACTCAAAAGTTACCTGTTTGACCCATCAATTAGTGATAAAAGTCAGTTGTTGACTTTATCTTGTATAAATACACACTCTGTCCATTTTACAATACCTTGAACCATGAAACTTATGCAGAAACATATGCATAAACATTTGCAGAACCATATGCATAAACATGAATCATGAATCATATGCAAAAACATCTAGCATTACTAATAAGGGTGGGTAAAACAGATTAATTATTATACAAGTCATACATATTAGTGTTATTAGAACGAATTTAAAAGTTTCGTCACTTAGATAGTGTAATAAAAAAATTTGTTACCTAACTTGGAAAAATTAAAAAAATACGTATCTATTTTATTGACTCAACCCTATATATATAAGAGTCGCCATAATGAGATAATCACTTCCAAAATGCAAATTCAGACCAATCTTTTATCAGACTTGATATGTTTGCTTAAGTTTGAGCCTAATATGTTTGCTTAATTGTTGTTAAATGATGCTTCAATTTGTTTGCTTCACTGTCATTTAGGTTATTTTAGTTTAGTTAGTGAATGTTATGTCAATTAGTTTGATTACTCATCAAAACTGTCAAATATGGGGTGTTTGGAATAAGCTTTTTGGGTATGCTAGGATAGGTTTTAGGTTTTAGAAAAGTAGGTTTGCTGTTCTTAGGTTTAAGTTAGTCAAATTTAGTAGTCACTTTGGCCAATTTCAATAAAAAAAAGTCAACATCACTTTGTTTACACTCCAACAGTCGACTGTTGGAAAAATGGTGTACCAAAGTTTGTGAATTGGTTTAAAAATAGCTTAGGTTGATTAATTTAGCTTTATTTAGATATAATAAACATAGATGAATCATTAGTGTTAGGATTAAACTCATAGAAGTCAACTTTTTCAAAAATCTTAAAAAGTCAAAGATTGTTCTTTTGTGCAAAACCTGAAATTCAAAGATTTTTATTGATTTTTGTAGGAGGATTCATGGAGTAAAATTTTCAAGGATTGTTATCCCACACTAGAACTTTAGGAATCAGTTTAGTTTATATTTTTAGGAATTTTTTGTTGGATTTTATGAATACTCAAAGTAGGCTGCAGGGTCTCACTGCCCCCTGCACATCAGATTTTGAAACAAAGGTTGATCATTCATGGATTGTTCATAGGTTGGTATCTAGGATAGTTAGCTATTGATTTAGGAAGTCAAATAGTTAGAGTTTAGATTAGTGATTTTAGTTTTGCCAACTTACGTATTTAGAGCTTAATTTTAAGCGCTCTTTTGGTTGTTTTGAATACCACTGCTGCTACCTTGTTCTTTAGACCCGAAAATCAGTTTTCCATTTTTTAATTTATCTATTTAGAAGCCCAATGTCCGTATCAATTTTCTATGCATGAACAAAACGTTTGGTTAACCCAGATACATTACAGTGACTGATTTAGAAGCCCAATTTCTGTATTAATTTCTGTGACTGATTCACATCTTTGTGATTTCTTTTATTGGTGCAGTGATTTTATGTTGCTTTTTATACTTTGATTGTCATGTATTTATGGTTACATGCACTTTTGATTTATGTACCTCATTTAGTTATGTAAATGCAAGTTCACAGCATATATCTTTTATCACAGTATACTACATTACATATATTATATATACATCAGTGCATTCTACATGAATACTACATTACATCAGTACCTCATTTATAGTGCATACTACATGTAATTTACATGTAAATGCTGGTTTTAAGTCTGCGCTATGAAATATGAAGTATAACTTGGT
Organism: Artemisia argyi; assembly: GCA_030686995.1. Classification (NCBI taxonomy): domain Eukaryota; kingdom Viridiplantae; phylum Streptophyta; class Magnoliopsida; order Asterales; family Asteraceae; genus Artemisia; species Artemisia argyi. Next base: position 1,338,959 of record CM060686.1, on the reverse strand, counting down.
TTTTTTTTTTTTTGTTAAAGACGTATTTGTAAAGAGTTGAATACATTATAACAAAACAAATACAATGTCAAGTCCAGTTTAGTGTTCTGGTTTAAATATTAAAGAAACTTATTGTTACTTAATCGGGTAACCCGATAACCCGAATCACCCGACCCGACATAACCCGACCCGAATGCCACCCGAACCCGATAACCCGATTCTTAATCGGGTCGGGTTGCGGGTCACTTTTAAAAAATTTAAAACCCGACTCAACCCGACCCGACAAACCCGATAACACCCCTAATTGTGAGTATTGTTTGTTGCTGAGAATTGTTGTTGTGTTGTAGTTAAATTGTTAGTTTGAGTTTTAGGGGTACTTTAGCTTATTTGGTTAGGCTCGTTACGTTTGATAGTTGACACAATTCAACAAGAAAAGTCATGTTTGGAAACACTTGAATGGTGTTAATTGCATATATTATGTGCTACTGAATCATATATTGATAGCAATTTGCGTCGTCATTTTTTCATTAAATGTCTTGAGATTTTATTAGTCTATAATCATTCTATCTGGTTATGTTTACATAATTTTCATTCGCAGTATATTTTTTCCAGATGTCACTATCTTCTGTTAACGCATTTGTTTTGTATATTACCATATATGCAGACAAATACGATATGTATGTCTTGCATGAATGAATGATATAATAAATGTAAATTTGATATTTATCCCAAAATTTTATCAATGAACTCATTTGCAATAGTTTAAACATATTAAAATAGCAAGATGAACAATATTAGCGACGAAGAAAGTATTATTTATTACGAAGTCGATATGGTAAAATTTGTATGTACGTGAATACCATATGAACCAACTGTTAATCTCCCTATATAACAAATAATTCATTCAATAAACAAACACTGAAAACAAAAGGGTCCTCCAAACTCATTGGAGAATAAGTACACCTTTATCTTAATAAAGATAAACGTAAAATCTTAAATAGCATCTATATATTAAGTTCATGATGATCCTCTTTATCTTACGCGTATTACCCACATCTACATATGGCGCAATGCTTAAAGTTGTTGGCTTATTATTTCATATAAGTTGTTGGCTTAATCGTATATCACCATGCTCATCTATTTTTTTTAGCCATGGGACTCCTACATCAGTGTTGAAACTTTCTCATCACTTACTAACCCACACGCCTGGTACAAAATCAACAAAGTACGTGTTAACTACATGTGGGCTGATGAAAAAAACAAGAAATTTTACATCTTCTTGCTCGACAAAAATGTAAGGGTTGTCAATTGTGATCACACAAGCTTAATTAAAACATACATGATTTACTAACCATCAATTTTATGCTTGAAATTTTATACGTCTAATACCAGGGAGTAAAACAAGCCGCGGAAGTACCTGCAGACCTTGTCGAATTCTATAATACCAAAGACTTAATTGGAAAGGTGTTTTCTTTAAACCATTTCAAAGTTGCCTATACCGACCCAACAGAATATCCACGATATCAAAACCATAGTTTAAGCCGTTGTGATTGGGTTATATTGGTCAACAGTAAAACAGAACTAACTGAAATTCCATTAAGTATGCAATCCGATTTTCCGGCACACCCGTGGATATCATCTATTAAGGGTCTATGCACTGACAAATCAACAAAGAAGATGCTAATCGGTACACATAATTTACTTAATGATAAATATGCATCGAACTCATTTAATATTACCTATTTGTAATCAGTGTATTTCCTTATTTCAATATAGATACCATCGGCAGGGTCACTAGAGGAGGTTTGATATACCACAGCGGTGGTACCGCCTGTGAGCTGTTTCTTAGAGATGTGACGTAAGTGTGTCTATAAAAAAATTGTTTGTATTCATTATTTTATGTTCCCGCTCTAACAATCATTGAATTCTAATAGAGGGGCGGAAATACAACTCATCATGTATCACACATTTCGACAAGAATACATGAAACTGGCAACGGTTTTAAGAGAAAGGGGAGTTATATTCGTATCCCGTGCTAAACTCATCCACAAAGAACCAAGTATATATTTTTCGATTTTTAATATTCACATTTCTCATAAGATATTTTGTCTCAATACATTAACCTAATAATGCGTACTCTTCTACAGTGAACTTATTGGTGGACACGGAATTAACAAAAATCGAAATAAACCCAACTATGCGACAAGCTGGAGCCCTGAAGGACATGAATCTATGAGACATCTCTCAAATTTAACTGATTTTCATTGCAAACAAATTTTTATTTGCTTTTCATTTAAGATATTCGAACATTTGTTTTTTCGCTTTGAACAAAGTCATTATTCCATGACTACAACACATTTTGGGATATTTGATTTTGGTGATTGATTATGATTGACGGATTGAGTTCATTTTCAATTTAAAATATTATGCTTGCGATATTTATGTGTGCTACTACTTGTCAAAATAGATAACAAAAACTACAATCAAATTCTAGCATTCGCCAATTAGTTGTCTCATGTGCTTCTACCATACAAAATATGCTTAGATACCAGAAGCTTGAAGGTCCATTAACCCAAATCTCAAAACAGTGACTATATGTAAACTAACATTCTCTTAGTGCCAAGTAGGATTGTGTTCATCGTTTTTAACTTTTGAGCATTAAAATGAATACTTAATACCTATCTCATGCATTGTAATTATGATACAATAACAAGTTTACATATTCCATATATAGCGATCTACAAACTCACACACCTCAGCTTAGTTTATGGTTACTAAGTATTCTTTCACATAAGGAATAATGATTTCATACTTTTGATTATTGAACACGTCTTGTACAAATCCTTTTATGTAGTTTAAAGACACGATGAATGGAGTTGAAAAACGCAAAGCATTTTCTAAAGACATCCTTTTTTTGACTTGAACAAGACAGACGTAAGCGCGAGGCAATACTTGTATAAAGACATCCCCAAGCATTACATATGGAATAAGAGTACACGCAAGTGGATCAAACGAAAACAAGGGAAAATGGTAGGAAGATTGGTTTCCGCTAATCCCGCTGAAGGAGAGCGGTTCTATCTACGTGTACTTTTGCAACATGTTAAAGGCCCTACAGGCTTTGAATATCTTTACACGGTCAACGGCGTAGTGTACAGTACATTTCGTAGAGCGGCCCTCGAAAGGGGATTAATACAGAGTGATGATCACATATCTGACTGTCTACATGAGTCTTCTATGCATGAGATGCCCGGCCCTCTTAGAAGACTATTCGCAACTCTTCTAATCTTTTGTGAGCCAGGAGATGTTCGCAAGTTATGGAATGACCATTACGACTCACTTTCAGAAGACTACACCTTACATTGTGCAAGTGTTGAGCGGGTTCAAAATATGGTTCTAACGGACATATCATCAATTCTACAATCTATGGGTAAGAGTCTTAGTGATTTTGACCTTCCCAACATTACTGCGAATGTAAGTTTAGAATCATTTGGCTGTCGTGAGTTACAAGAGGAGTGCTCGATAGTTGTACAAGATGAAGATATACTCGCTCGACATTCTCTCAACACTGATCAAAAAGTCGCATATGATACAATCATGAGTCATGTCGATGAAGATTCTCCGGGCGTGTTTTTTATTGATGGCCCTGGAGGAACTGGTAAAACGTTCTTGTATAAAGCTTTGCTTGCCACTGTTCGTTCTCGTGGTCTTATTGCACTTGCCACTGCTTCGTCAGGGGCTGCGGCGAATAACATGACAGGGGGAAGAACTGCTCACTCCCGATTTAAGATTCCCATCAATCTTAATACAAACTCAGTATGCAACATCAAAAAACAAAGTGGCCTTGCTAAGCTACTTTGTCAAGCCAAGTTGATAATCTGGGATGAAGCATCAATGGCTAAAAGGCAAGGTGTGGAGGCGGTTGACCGAACTATGCAAGACATTACCGGGATCAAACTTCCTTTCGGCGGCAAGATAATGGTTTTAGGAGGGGATTTTAGACAGGTTTTACCGGTCATTAGACGTGGAACACGAGCGCAGATTGTAGATTCCAGTCTACGGATGTCACCTCTTTGGTCCATAATTAAAAAAATGCGGTTAACCATAAACATGAGGGCACGGACAGACCCATGGTTTTCAAACTTCCTATTACGAGTTGGTGACGGAGTTGAAGAGGTCATCGATGAAGACTATGTACGCATACCTGATGACATGACCGTCCCTTACACTGAAGATGCTGCCTCAAAGGATGCATTAATCGATGAAGTGTTTCCTTCCTTCGCCGCCAACGCTCATGCATCTACTGATATAGTTTCAAGAGCAATTTTATCCACTAAAAATGAGCATGTTGACAGCATTAATGATATGTTGATTGAAAGATTTCCGGGCGAAGAGAAGGTTTACTATAGCTTTGATGAAGCAGAAGACGACACCCACAACTTCTATCCTTTGAAATTCTTAAACTCACTCAACGTGAGCGGGTTGCCCCCTCATTGCTTGCGTTTGAAAATAGGATGTCCGATTATTCTTTTAAGGAATCTCGATCCGGCAAATGGATTATGTAATGGCACGAGGTTGATATGTAAACGTTTTGACCCTAATGTCATCAACGCTGAGATTGCTGTCGGTCAACACGCTGGAGTTAGAGTGCTCTTGCCAAGAATTCCTCTTGCTCCATCTGAAGAAGACATGTTCCCTTTCAAACTTAAGAGAACACAATTCCCTATTCGCCTTAGCTTTGCGATGACTATTAATAAAGCACAAGGCCAAACAATTCCAAATATGGGTGTCTATTTGCCCGACTCTGTTTTCTCGCATGGCCAGCTTTATGTGGCATTGTCTAGAGGGATATCCCGTAGAACGACAAAGGTATTGGTTAAACCAGTTAAAGAGTTCCATCAAGCAGGAATCTACACCTCGAATGTCGTTTATCAAGAAGTTTTACGCGAAGAGTAACGTGTGTTGTTAGATTTTATTTCATAACTAACGTAATGTTTTACTTTCAGTTTCATTAAATGTTTTTATATATTGTTTGATAGATGTTAAGAATTTTTCTTAGATTTAGTTATCGTTTGTACAACCGTTTGCAATTACCTTATGATCTGTTCACGATCTATTTTGCATGTTACACAAAACACTCACCACAATATCACAAACCGTTAATTATCTGCCGCTAGGAACCGTTGCTATGCACGGGTACTCGCCTAGTATATATATATATATATATATAATTTTCATCAAGGAAATAAAGAAACAAACAATAGCCAGTTAACAAATCCAAGAGGCCCAGTAGTTTGGGCTAATGAGCTGGAAACGGGCCTGGTAGATATTGGGGCTTTAAGCTTCAGCAGCAAACCGAGCATGAAAAAAAAAAATATATATATATATATATATATATATATATATATATATATATATATATATATATATATATATATATATATATATATATATATATATATATATACTCGTATAAGAAATGAACAAGTATTTTCTAGTTTAGGTTACTTAAGGAGAGTGGGTCTTTATACTCAGATGTACGTAGCATCATCGGGTTAATCTCGAGATCATTTTCGACTTTTCTCTGACCACCTAAATACACACAACTAACGAGGTTTAAACACTTAATCTCTTGTGAGAAAAACAAAGAACTTTGTTACTATGTCATTTGATTGTTGAATCAATTAAAAGAAAATGTTCATAAACATGATAACAAAATATTTCATGAAGTCATTATTAAAACTCATTACTCACCAAAATATCTCACTTATTCGGCTCTATTATCATGAACGTTTTTTCTTTTTTTTAGAAAGGCAACATATATCATGAACGTTTTTTATTAGATAAATTTGCACTTGGACTAGTGATGTCGTTTAATACATTTAGCTTGGCCCTTAGAAAGTTCAAAGAAGTAAAGCCAAGTCAAAGTGAATGTATCAACAACAAAAAATGTCAAATCCTTAATGGACTTTTGTAAAGAAACTAAACCAAATTTCTCACATGCAATGCATCAATTTAATAAAAGTGGTTTAAGGAAATAAAAGGGACAATGTATTCCACACTTATGTCCTCAATTTGCCCTGCCTTAGGGATCAATGCTTGTGGTGTGGTTTGATTTTTTAATCAAAGATTGAACTTCAATCTAACTTTGAAAATGAATCTAATTCAAATGACAAATAACACATATAATTCTGAACATGCGGAATCGGAATATTTAGCGTGTTGGTTACTCAAATATGCACAAAAGGTTCTTTACGTTCAGGTTAACTGTGTAACTGTGTAAGGTCGTAAGAATGAGTATTTTGACTTATATGTATGTGTCTTAACCAGAGTATGCCGGTAACTGTTTTGACGATTTCCTTGTACATCCAAAAATTGTGTACCGAGTGAGCATAATTTGATGGATACATACAGATCCACAAAACTAGATAAAACTAGGTGAAAGTTAGTGCAAGTTTTCTTACATGAATCACTACTCACTAATAATGTATATGATTATAAAAATAATCTAATTAGAATAATCTAATCCTTTCTAAATAAAAAATTATAGAATGTTGTCGTAATTTGAATACACCACAGACAACTTGTGACCCTTTATAACTATTTGTCTATATTTATTCGTTATCCTTGGATATAACTCGAATTTGTTGTGTAGCAATTATATTTAGTTATTTACAAAAGAAGTGATCATGTTTCCTTGCTAGAATTTAATTGTCGAATACACATGATACAGTTTCCATGTTTATCTTATGAACAAGATCACATGTATGTATATTTGGCCTAATAATGTACATGTTGGCTTATACGATAATTTGATCATTTATTCTACAATTATAAAAAACACATTTAACAAACTCATATATTTAGTTACTATAAAAAAGTTTTAACCTAGACCTCTTCCGTTCCACGTTATTATAAAGCCATCCAGTATGATGACTCAACTTATAAACTTTTTGCTATTCATTACTACTATATCTCCCTAATTATCTATTCCATATAAAAATTGATAAGTGTAATCCGCTATTTATCTCTTTTGATCTTCCTCATTGATTTTAACTCTTGTTATCATACTAAATATAAAAGGGTAAACAGAAACATGTAGTAGGGATATTAATAATTTTCCTCTTTATAAAACTCTTATTTTTTATTCATTATTATTTTTTTTTAAATCGGCGAAATTTTATAAAAAACTAGCAATAGCTAGAAAATATTACATAGAGGCAATAGAAACTAAAGGATTTTGAAGCCAACCTACCCAACTAAATTTACGCTTAGGGCTTCAACTAAATATAAAACTCTTATTATGGATGCCGGAAATGCTTCTAATTTATAACAAGTTGGAAGTAAAAAAAGCAAGCAATCACAAACACCCATACTTATATATGTGTAACAATAGCTAAGTATTGGTGAACGCATTACATTTTCCTTTTAATATATAATTACTAAGTTCTCATCAATTTTGATTCATTTTCATTTCTTAAAGTCCTACTATTAATTGGCTTTTCAATATCAACAATCTCGTACATTAAGACTAGAAGGCAAAGGTGTGAGAATGCATTTGGTGACTTCCAATTCCGGCACCATCACCTTGTCCAATGTACCACTTCATGCGCGAGTTGCAAGATTCGAGGGAAACTAATGTGACCGGTTAACCTAGTTTGATTTGAACGTTTACGTTTTTATATTTTTACGTTGACGTTTTTAATTTTGTAAGTATTAAAAAAATGGGAGTTAAGATGACCATAAAAGGTGACCTTGTCCACAAATAAGTAAATGGGTGTGAGGGAAAGTGAGAGGAGAGAGAAAGATGGGTTGTAACTTGTAAGGTGAATATAGTGGTTTCTTGGTCTCGGTCTAAGTGAAAGTCTTCATTAAAGTAGTACAATAACTATCACACATAACTATCATCAAAAGCCACATATATACATTAAATCGAAACATCAAACTCCCCATCCACCTCCATATTTAGAAACCCACATGTTCCATAATTTATAGATAACATCACAATATGTGATCTTGTACCATTCTCATCCATAGATAGCAACTTTACGAAATGCACATTTAATCCCACCAACTGATAGACCAACAACAACATTAATGTTCACCAAAGGTCATATATATATACCTACTCATAAAATTCATTCTTGTCATTACCTTATCTCTTTATTAAACCGCAGAAACACAAGTATACCAAGTTACTTCTTGTGGCACTGATGAAGATCGTTGGTGAAGCTCATAAATTGTTTCTGCTTCTATTCTTTGACGAACAAACAAATAAATATAATTTCTTGCTATTGGAATAGGTGGTCTCAGAATATAAAGGTAAAATTGCCTCATTTTAGTTTCATTTCATCTTTTAATATTATTGTCTTCAAAGTCTTTATGTTTCATTTAAAATATTACTTGAGAAGTATAAAAAGATCTATGAATTGTTCTTGATATATGTTGTTTGTGTGAAATATGACTGTAATGTGTTAAAAATGGATATATCTTTTTAAAATCTTTAACAAATTTTGTGTGTTTGGATTTATAAAATACTTGTGGGATGTTAGACGTTTAGCGGTGTTTAGTATATCATAAATGCATGTTTTTTCTTTATTTGATGCATTACCATGTCGTCAAGGGCTTTGTCCTTGATTAATGGCATTCCTTCAGCTTTCTCATTAATGCACAAGCTTCTCGGAACATCAAATATGCACTTATAAGTTTTATTTCATTTGTAGAATCATGTACAAAGTAACAAGCGAATGAGCAACTACTTACATCCTCTCGCTCTTTATGGATTCTTGGCACTTTTTCAGTTGTTTCTACACAAACCGGTGGGTTTTTTTTTTTAAAGGAGCTCCTCTAGTAAATTATTGATTTTCTCGAGGTGAAATTCTACTCCAATAGTGATATCCATGTCCAACGAGTTTATTTTGTCCTATGTCAATAAAAATAAATTAAGACTCAAAACTGGAGACCGCTCAAGAGGTGTACACGATGACTAAACCAAAGGACGCGACAATCATGAAGTTTAGGGAAATAAAGTTTCTCATCACTAGCAAGTAGCACCGCTGGGTCATCGGATGAGGATGCCATAATCATCCACATGCAAAAAGAAAGAAGAAATCCGACAAAATATAGATATGAAGTGTGGTCTTTTACGTAATATATATTTATTGTAATTTTTTTAACAATCTCTTTTTCTTTTTCTTTTTTTTTCTCTTTTTTTTTTTTAATTTCGTATTGTAAAGAGAAATAATAGGAGTCATTTGCTTTTCTATAATTTTATTCATTTATTGATATGTCATACTAACTTATGTTTTTTATTTATAATTTGTGCATATATATTAAGTTAATATATATACTGATAATAAAATTTATAAATAACAATAACATATAAGTTGTATTTTTTTTTTTCAAAAATATAAAGTAAAGTGAATGGCAAATAGAAATGCTCAACTTTGTCACGTAGATAGAATGATGACTCCCGTTGGTTTAATTGGGTTTTCAATTTTTTTTTTCTTTTTGAAAATCTCTTATCATATAAGAGATTAAAATCTAACATATTCATTGCACGTACTTAAATCGAAATAGAATATTGTTTGGTGAACGGTAGAAATAGCATGGATATATTCATATAAACACATCCAACAATTCATAGATTCAAAACTAAAAGAAAATATGATAAAAAAATATATATATATTTTTGTAATACTATTCAATTTTCACCAAGGAAATAAAGAAACAAATAATAGCCAGTTAACAAATCCAAGAAGCCCAGTAATTTGGGCTAGTGAGCTGGAAATGGGCCTGGAAGATATTGAGGCCTTAGCCCTTAAGCTTCAGCAGCAAACCGAGCATGAACAAAATTAAGGAGAGTGAGTCTTTATACTTATATGCAGTGGCGAAGCTTGGATTTTTCGAGTGGGGGGTCGGGATCTAAATTTTTTTTTTCCTAACACTATGGGGGGTCGAAACCGAATTAAATTGGGGGGGCGAAACCGAAAATACCGAAATTTTTCTACACGAAAACTATATACCCCTACATCGCAAAAAAAATTTCGGGGGGGTCGGCCGCCCCCCCCCCCCCCCCCCCCCCCCCCGCCCCCGCCCCTATGAAGCTGCGCCACTGCTTATATGTACGTAGCATCATCGGGTTAATCTCGAGATCGTTTCTGACTTTTCTTTGACCACCTAAACGCACATAACTAAAGAGGTTTGAACATTTAATCTCTTGTAGGAAAAACAAAGAACTTTGTTACTATGTCATTTGGTTGCTGAATCAATTAAAAGAAAATGTTCATAAACATAATGACAAAATATTTCATGAAGTCATTATTAAAACTCATTACTCACCAACATATCTCACTTCTTAGCCTCTATTGTCATGAACGTTTTTTTTTTTTTTTTTTTTTTTTTTTTTTTTAGAGAAAGGCAACATATATCATGAACGTTTTTTATTGGATATATTTGCACTTCGACTAGTGATGTCGTTTAATACGATTTAGCTTGGCCCTAAGAAAGTTTCAAAGAAGTAAAGCCAAGTCAAATTCTAAAGTTTGATTTAACAAGTGAATGTATCAACAACAGAAAATGTCAAATTCTTAATGGACTTTTGTAAAGAAACTAAACCAAATTTCTCACATGCAATGTATCAATTTAATAAAAGTGGCTTAAGGAAATAAAAGGGACAATGTATTCCACACTTATGTCCTCAATTTGCCTCTGCCTTAGGGAACAATGCTTGTAGTGTGGTTTGATTTTTTAATCAAAGATTGAACTTCAATCTAACTTTGAAACTGAATCTAATTCAAATGACAAATAACACATATAATTCTGAACATGCGGAATCGGAATATTTAGCGTGTTGGTTACTCAAACATGCACAAAAGGTTCTTTACGTTCAGGTTAACTGTGTAACTGTGTAAGGTCCTAAAGATGAGTATTTGACTTATATGTATGCGGCTTAACTAGAGTATGCCAGTAACCGTTATGACGATTTCCTTGTTCATCCAAAAATTGTGTACCGAGTGAGCATAATTTGATGGATGCATACAGATCCACAAAACTATATGAAACAAGGTGAAAGTTAGTACAAGTTTTCTTACATGAATCACTGCTCACTAATAATGTATCTGATTATAAAAATAATCTAATTAGAATAATCTAATCCTTTCTAAATAAAAAATTATAGAATGTTGTCGTAATTTGAATACACCACAGACAACTTGTGCCCTTTATAGCTATTTGTCATATTTATTCATTATCCTAAATACTATTCGAATTTATTGTGTAGCAATTATATTTAGTTATTACAAAACAAATAATCATGTTTCCTTGCTAGAATTTAATTGTCGAATTGAAGCCAACCATACACATGATATAGTTTCCATGTTTATCTTATGAACAACATCACATGTATGTATATTTGGCCTAATAATGTACGTGTTGTTTAAGCATTTCATGCATATAAAAAAACACGTTTACTGAACTTATATATTCTATAATTATACATTTTTAATCAATTTAAACATAGTATGTGTTGTTAAGTATGAAATGTTTGAAGATCACTAATAGCTAATTATATGTAGTTATCATAACAATGAAAAACACTTATGCAAAAATGTTTTTTAGTTAAAATAGATACGTAAACCGAGAGCATCTACAACGTTAAACCTTTTAAAAAGGTTTATACAATTTTCATTTCATATTTTACTTTTAACTTATAAATTTCTCATTTTATAAATTTACTACTATTATGTTTAAAACTTGTAAAAAAATTAATGAATCAAAGATGTATTAAATGAGTTACATACATTTAGTTACAATGAAAAGGTTTATGAACCTAGATCTTTTCCGTTCCATGTCATTATAAAGCTCCATCCAGTATGGTGACTCAATTTATAAACTTTTCATCATACTATATCCTTCTAATTATCTTCCTACTTCATATAAACATTTATCCACTATCTATCTCTTTTTATCTCCCTCATTGATTTTAACTCTTGTCATCGTCTTAAATGTAGAAGGATAAGTAAGAACATTTAATAGGAATATTTATCATTTTTCTTTTTATAAAACTCTTATTATGGGTGCCCTAATTGCTTCTAATTTATAATAAGCAGGAGTAAGAAAAGCAAGCAATCACAAACACCCATACTTTTATATATTTGTGTAAGAATAGCTAAGTATTGGAGAACATGTTACTTTTTATTTATAATATATAACTAGACGAATACCCATGCATAGAAAAGAGATTTTATAGCAGCAGATAGGTTTAGTACTAAAAAAAGTTTATGGGTAATAAACGAAAAATAATAAGGTTTGAGGATTTTGGAGATTAAAAATAATGTTTTGAAAACCGGTTCGACCCGGGTGGTTCACCGGTTGAACCATTCCAATCGAAAAACAAGTCAATTTAAACCGGGTCAACCTGAAGGGTTAGGGCGAAAAATGGGTCAAATTAAACCGGAACAACCCGTCGGGTTTGAAGCGTTCTGGGTCAACCCGGTTTTCTATGTGTATTAAGAGTTTCTTTTTGAAACATATATTTTCAATATTTCTTTTTTTAATTTCAACTTTTCACTTTTTGAAATTGGTAATAATTAATTGTTTCAACATTTCCTTTTTAATTTTCTCAACATTTCAATTTCTTTCACTTTGAGATTTTTGTTTTATAGATAGTATAGATTACTAAGTTCTCATCCATTTTGATTCATTTTCGTTTCTTGAAGGCCTAATATTAATTGGCATTTCAAAATCTACAAGCACGAACATTAAGTAAAAGTCTTCAATAAAGTAGTACAATAACTATCCCGCACCCAACTATCATCAAAAGCCACATATAAACATTAAATCTAAACATCAAACTCCCCATCCACCTCCAAATTTAGAAACCCACATTTTCCATAATTTCTAGATAAAGTCACAATATGTGATCTTGTACCATTCTGCACCCATAGATAGAGACTTTACGAAATGCACATTTAAACCCACCAACTGATAGACCAACAACAACATTAATGTTCACCGGCATATATATATATATACCTACCCATATAATTGATTCTTCTCATCACTATATCTCTTTAAACCTCATAAGCACAAGTATACCAAGTTCTTGTGGTGGTGAATTGTTGATGCTTCTATTCTTAGATGCACAAACAAATAAAGATAATTTCTTGTTAGAATTGAAATAGGTGGTCTCGGAATATAAAGGTAAAATTGTCTCATTTTAGTTTCAGTTCACCTTTTAATATTATATATTGCATGTTTTGAAAGTCCACGTTATATTTGAAAAATTACTTGAGAAGTATTATAAGACTCATGATTTGTTCTTGATATATGTTGTGTGTGTGAAATATGAATCTATTGTGTTATAAGTGGATATATAATTTTTAAAATCTTTAACGGGTACATCTATAAACGTTTTTGTGATGTTTGGCGTTTGGTGGTGTTTAGTAAAATCATAAATGCATGTTTTTTTTTTTTTTTTTTCTTTTTCTTTTTCTTTTTCTTTATTTGATGCATTACAATGTGGTCAAGGGGTTTGTCCTTGATTAATATTTAATAGTATTCCTTCAACTTTGACATCAATGAACAAGCTTCCTGGAACTTCAAAGTATGCACTTATAAATTTTATTTCATTTGTAGAATCATGTACAAAGTAACAAACGAAAGAGCAACTATTTACATCCTCTCGCTCTTTAAAGATTTTTGCCATTTTCTTCAATGCATTTCCTCGTTTGGAAGAAATGCTTTGTTATTCATGTGATGGTAAATTCTAGTGGTGGGTTTTTGTGGAAACGAGCTCCCAAGTAAATTATTGATTTTCTCAAAGTGAATATCTACTCCCATTTTGATATCCGTGTTCAGCGAGTTCATTTTGTCCTATGTCAATTAAAATGAATTAAGACTCAAACAGGTTGCACGAGGCCACTTAAGAGATATACACGATAACTAAAGCTAATGACGCGACAATCATGAAGTTGGAAGAAATGAAGTTTCTCGCCACTAGCATCGCGGGGTTATCGAATGAGGATGTCATAATCATCGATCAACATGATCAACATGTAAAAAGAAGAAATCTCACAAAATATAGACATGAAATGTAGTTGTTTACGTAATATATTTTTTTCGTATTCTTTAAAAAAAATTGTTGTTTTACTATTTTCTTTAATTTCATATTGTAAACAGAAATAATACGAGTCTTTATTAAATTCAAATAGTTAAAAAAGAATATTTTTTCGGATATCCTTACTTAATCTCATAAAGAAGAATACGATAAGTCATTCGTTTATGTATAATCTGTGTATCATTTACATGTCACAATAACTTATGCTTTCTTTTTTATATTTATAATTCTATGTAAATATATAAATTAGTATAGTGTGAGGTTATTTTCAGAACCAAATAAATTGCGAGAACTGCGAGAACCAATCCTAGCCTTTGATCAAAATAATCAATGGATGAAAATGAAATGGCATTATGGTAAATAACAAGAATTTTGTCCTATATTTTTTATTAAGTTAAAGGGCAATTATGGAATTCCACGGAACATCAACAACACAAATATAGGAGCAGTTACAACTTTTTTTCTTTTCACATTGCACTTTTATGACTTATCTTTATTTTTGAAGAGGAACACCCCAAAAAAAATTGCAGCCGTCACTTTATAATTCTCATCCCAAATTCTCACTCAATCGACGAAAAAGTATATGGCAGTAACCAGGATGTTTTACATTCTTTTATTGGTAAATCTTTTTCTACCTTTAATATGTGTATATATTTTTTTTTAATCTTGTTTCGATATCAAAATTTTGTTTTTCAATATGATCACTGATTCGATCTGAAACGTGTGTGGCTTTCGAATTGATTTTTTCTTTTGGCTTTCGATCTGAAAACAAAATATAGGTTTCGATCTTATTTGGCAGGTTTCGATCTGAAAAATATGTTTTTCAATATGATCATTGATTCGATCTGAATATTTTTTGGCTTTCGATTTGATTTTTTATTTTTATTTTTTTGGCTTTCGATCTGAAAATGAAATGTAGGTTTCGATCTGAAAAAAAAATTGATTTCAAAAAGTAAAACTTGGTGAAATGGCAAGATGCTAACGTTATTATTTTTAACACGAGGCATTGACGGAACAATGAGAAGACCATCATAGCGTATTGTATCTATTGTATCTTAAGATTATTCTCCATTTGGCTTTTATTATAAAATCTTTAGAGAATCACAAATGATGTTATTATATTTATCGTTGCTATAAAATTTCTGAAAGAGTGTACATATGTGTTTTATGGTTGCAGGTTACCTGAAGTTGTAGCTGTTGGCACATACTTGTATCAGTTAATGAGTGAGACGATAAAAACACATGTGCACAAGGATTAAAAACACGTGTGCACAAGGATTAAAAACACATGTGCAGATTTCGTGGGTTCTTGAACCATGCGAGAAATACATGTGCACACCTAAATAATGAACCAATTATTAAAGAAATAGTATTAAACACATGTGCACGCTTCATATATTTGTAATAAAATTGATTATAAGTGTAAATATAATGGCCTTGTGCTAAATCTAATAATAAAGTTTTGTTGTTTGTATTTATATTTATGTAGTATTTTTTAAGGATACATGTACAGATACAAAACACTTGTGCATAAATGAAAAATACAATTGTCATAATGTAGTTAATAGTTAACCTTCTTCTTTAAAAAACACATGTGCACATAATATTTTTTTAAACAAGTAATATGCAAAAAATAAAATAAAATAAAATAAAATAAAATAAAAAATTCCTTGAATTTAGGAACTAAAAAAACGTTTTTTTAACAAAAATTAAAAAATAAAATAAAATAAGTAATTTTACCATTATACCCTTTTAAATTAAATAACAAAATTTAATAACCAAAAAAATCTGATTGGTTGATTCTGGTTCTCGCAGTTCTCGCAATTTATTTGGTTCTGAAAATAACCTCACCCAATTAGTATATATATACTGATAAATTTATAAATAATCAACATATATATTGTATTTTTTTATAAGATATAAAGTAGAATAAATGGTCAATAGGAATGCTCAATTTTGTTACGTAAGCAGAATAGTAAACTCTCATTAATTCAATTGAGTTTTTCAATCTTCTTCACTTTTTAAAATCTCTTATATAATAAGAGATTAAAATCTAATACATTCGTTGTACGTACTTGATTCGAAATAAAATATTGTTTGGTGAACAATAGAAATAGCATGGATATAATACATATAAACACAGAGTTGAGATCAATATCTCATATTTGTCATAAATATAAATAAACCAATTTTATCCATCTATTTTTCATTTAAACTAATAAAAAAAATCATATTTTTTTAAAAAACAACATATCTTGCAAACAGTAAAATCTTCAGGCTACAAAAAATACATTATTATTTTTTAATTATCTATCTATAGGTATGAACTTCTCTATACTTTCAAAGAATTTTTTTTTCTCAAAAATTTTCGCCCAGAAAAATCACATTTGATTTGTAAAAATCACAAATGATTTGTAAAAATCACATGTGATATTTCAGGACAGAAATTAAAAAAAAAAAAAAAAAAAAAAAAAAAAAAAAAAAAGCTATCGAAGTATATAGAAATGTATATCTATATAATGATAATTTAATTCTCGTCGTGATTGTATGATTTTGTCGCATGACGCTTAACAGTTTGCGAGATATTTAATTTTTTTTTAAATGGTGACAGTTTAATTTATATTTTTATAATAATAAAAATAAAATAAAGAAAATAATAATAAAAAAAAACAAAAATTGGTTCATAATATGATATCTATATTGAACTTTTGCCTATAAACACATCCAAAAATTCATAAATCAGTTTATATTTAACACTAGAAAGATTCAAAACTAAAAGAAAATATGATAAATATATGTGTGTGTGTGTGTATATATATTTTGAGACTTTTTTACGAGAACCATCTTATCTGCGAGAACTGAGAGAACTACTAAAAACATACGTGCATGCCTTCAATAATTGTATTTTTGCACATATGTTCTAAAAACAACATATATGTTTTTTTTTAAACATAGTTGTTCTAAAGAATTTGATAAGAAATTGGAAATACAAAATTTTTCTTTGAAGGCGTGCATGTATGTTCTTATAAGGCGTGCAATGACAATATTGCGGCCGTGTGTAAGGTTTTTGTGAAAAAAGAGGATGAGTTCATGATGATATTGAAGAACATAGGTGGATACTTACGATTATTAATGATTTGCATGTATTTTTATTTTATTTTAAAAGGTGTACATGTATGTTTTTTGTGGTTCTCTCAGTTCTCGCAGATAAACTGGTTCTCATAAGAAAGTCTCCGTATATATATATATATATATATATATATATATATATATATATATATATATAATTTTGAATTTTCATCAAGGAAATAAAGAAACAAACAATAGCCAGTTAACAAATCCAAGAGGCCCAGTAGTTTGGGCTAATGAGCTGGAAACGGGCCTGGTAGATATTGGGGTTTAAGCTTCAGCAGCAAACCGAGCATGAAAAAAAAAAAATACTCGTATAAGAAATGAACAAGTATTTTCTAGTTTAGGTTACTTAAGGAGAGTGGGTCTTTATACTCAGATGTACGTAGCATCATCGGGTTAATCTCGAGATCATTTCCGACTTTTCTCTGACCACCTAAATACACACAACTAACGAGGTTTAAACACTTAATCTCTTGTGAGAAAAACAAAGAACTTTGTTACTATGTCATTTGATTGTTGAATCAATTAAAAGAAAATGTTCATAAACATAATGACAAAATATTTCATGAAGTCATTATTAAAACTCATTACTCACCAAAATATCTCACTTATTCGGCTCTATTATCATGAACATTTTTTTTTTTTTTTTTAGAAAGGCAACATATATCATGAACGTTTTTTATTGGATAAATTTGCACTTGGACTAGTGATGTCGTTTAATACATTTAGCTTGGCCCTTAGAAAGTTTCAAAGAAGTAAAGCCAAGTCAAAGTGAATGTATCAACAAACAAAAATGTCAAATTCTTAATGGACTTTTGTAAAGAAACTAAACCAAATTTCTCACATGCAATGTATCAATTTAATAAAAGTGGTTTAAGGAAATAAAAGGGACAATGTATTCCACACTTATGTCCTCAATTTGCCTCTGCCTTAGGGAACAATGCTTGTGGTGTGGTTTGATTTTTTAATCAAAAATTGAACTTCAATCTAACTTTGAAAATGAATCTAATTCAAATGACAAATAACACATATAATTCTGAACATGCGGAATCGGAAAATTTAGCGTGTTGGTTACTCAAACATGCACAAAAGGTTCTTTACGTTCAGGTTAACTATGTAACTGTGTAAGGTCGTCAGGATGAGTATTTGACTTATACGTATGCGGCTTAACCAAGGTATTTCAGTGACCGTTCCGACGATTTCCTTGTTCATCCAAAAATTGTATACCTAGTGATCATAATTTGATGGATGCATACAGATCCACAAAACTATATGAAACTAGGTGAAAGTTAGTACAAGTTTTCTTACATGAATCACTACTCACTAATAATGTATCTGATTATTAAATTAATCTTATTAGAATAATCTAATCCTTTCTAAATAAAAAAGTATAGAATGTTGTCGTAATTTGTATACACCACAGACAACTTGTGCCCTTTATAGCTATTTGTCTATATTTATTCATTATCCTTGGATATAATTCGAATTTATTGTGTAGCAATTATATTTAGTTATTTACAAAACAAGTGATCATGTTTCCTTGCTAGAATTTAATTGTGGAATTGAAGTCAACTATACACATGATATAGTTTCCATGTTTTTCTTATGAACAAGATCACATGTATGTATATTTGGCCTAATAATGTACATGGTTGTTTAAGCATTTCATGTAGTGCTGGGCAAACAACCCGAGCGAAGCGGACTGACCACATTCGATCCGGTCCTTGGTCTCGGCTTTTGAGCTAATTCGGTCTCGGTCTTAGTCGGTCCAGTCCGGACCGGACCACAAACCAACTATTTTGCCTTGTTGTACCGGATCGACCGTGACCGGACCAGACCGACCACATTCGGTCCGGTCCTCGGTCTCAGCTTTTGGGCTAATTCGGTATCGGTATTGGTCTTGGTTGGTCCGGTTTGGTCCGGGACCGATGCTCAACCCTAATTCCATGTATATCAAAAACACATTTAATAAACTCATATATTCTATAATTATACACTTTTAATCATTTTAAACATAGTATGTGATGTTAAGTATGGAATATTTAAAGATCATTAATTGCTAATTATTTAAACATTGAATATTTAAACAACACCTTGGGTTGTTGTTAACAAATCCCTTATTAAATATTTAAACGTTTGATAATCTTTTCTTTTTGTATTTTTGTCATTTTGTTCTAGGAATAACAGACACTATGTGTATTTATCTATTAGTTTGTTCCAGAAATAATATTGTTTTGATATTTTTTGTATATTTGTAATGTTTATCTGTCAGTTTGTTTCAAGAATAACATAAATTAGGAAATCTTTTCGTCCTAATTATGTATTATTTAGGGGTACGAATAACATCACCCCTTTACAGACGCATTAATACCGGCTATTTTTTACCTAACTAAGTAGAGAAATGCAAAAAAGAACACAGTACAAAGTTGATTTTCAATTGAGGCAGCTATTGCTTTTGCAACGTTTTTCTCATTAACGTTTTTCTCATTCTTTGTCAACTATAGATTCTATGGTTTTCCTTTTGTCATTTTCATAACGTCTAGATAAGTTACATATTACTGTACTACCATAAAATATTGCTAATATTTGTAACATCAAATTTGGCATACCTAGACAACGTCATATGTAACATATAAATTGAGAGTTTGTTAAGGGGGTGTTTCTTTTTTTTTTAGCTAAGGGATGCGTGGGCCATATGTGGGACTCATGGCTGCTAAATAGTCTTAATGGGGAGAGTCTTCATTATACTACTCACATGGAGATAGAGGCATTAGTGGAAAAATGGTGGGCTCCACATAAAAAAACATTATTATATACTTTGTGTGGACCCATTCCCTTACACTCCCTTAATGTATTTAGCCAAATTTAATGATTTTATCAAATTGAAAATCATAAGAAAATGTGATTAGGTAAGATATTTTATATTGGTGGACCTTAATTAGGTGAGATATGTCATTCCTTAGTACAATAGAGTTAGGTTGATGTATAACATTATAGGATCAAGTGATCCATGTTTTAAACTTAATTGCATTATTAAGTACTAGAAAGGTGTACGCGCGATGCGGGGCGGATTATTGGGGGTGAAAATGAGGGAGGTGGGGTGGTGGAAAGTGGTTGTTGGGGTGGTTGTTGAGGTGGTTATAAATTGTTAGGGGTGGTTGTTGAAGTGGTTATAAATTGTTGGGGTGATTGTTAGGGGTGGTTATTTTCATAATTAGTAAGTAAAAGTCTGAATTTATAAGCATTTCTAATTATAGAATAGTCCCAAATACATTATATAGTAGTATAGATAACACATAAGATTTGATCTAGTGGTTTTCTAAAACAATTTGCAAAGTTGTGATCCATTTAACCACACGATGCGCGCTCCGCCCTGCAATCTTCATTTAGTGTGTGGCTCTTTCATGCACGCCTCAAGCCTGCTTTTGTATGTTGTGTTTGTAAATGTGCGTGTTTTTACTACTATACGAAAGTTAAATGAAATAGAAAGGAGAAATAATACTTGTTACGAGTAAAAAAAAAGTAATGTGACGCTAAATAAAACATTTAGAATTAGAAAGTAAATATTTATGACACATAGATCTACGAATGTAGTTTTCAAAAAAGTTAGCTTTGCAATATAAAAAAAAAAAAAGATAGCGGCGCAGCTTGTTGCTCGTTTGACTTATACCACTATGCAAAGTTGCAAACACAAATACTCCGTACAAGAAGGAATATGTTTCACAGTTTTTTTGTATTTGTAGCACACAGTTTTTTAGGAAGTAAAAAAGGAAATAGATTCAATGAATTGGAAATGTGATAACCATGTTTTAAAGAATAAACAAAAGATTAGTTGACAATTAGTCATTTTAGTTTTGTTCTGTTTTTTAAAAAAGATGGGTCAAAAACGGGAATTAACTTTAGGAAGAAGTAAGGAGGGGTATCAAGTAGCGTGATGGGCAAAAAGTGTGTTGAATGAGTGAATTTGTCTAGAAACAAAGAATTTAATATAAGAATAAGTATATTGCAAAAAAAGTCCCTTTGGTAAGTCCAAGTTGCAAAACAATCCGTACTTTTTCAAAAGTGCAGCTTTCGTTTTTGTGTCGTCTCTGAAATGATTAAAATATCCTTGACTTTGGTGAAACTTTTGTTTTCACTTTGGATCATTTTAGTCGTTTCACTTCAGGACAGAGACGATATCTGTATCTAGGGGTGAGCACGGTTCGAAAAGCGGCCTGACCGAAAACCGATTTGGCCTAAAACACCGGACCGAGGAACAAACCAAAATGTTCGATTTAGATCCAGGTCATTCCAGTTCAAAAGTTCAGTTCGGTTCAAGAAAGCATTAAATAGCCAGTTTTGTGTAACACCGAATCAGACCGATGATTGAATATGAAACAAATGATGGACCAACCTGACCAAAATACGTTCGATCGGTCTGGTTTCTCGGTTCAGGTTTTTCTGTTTAATCGGTCCGTAGTCTATTATGCTCAACTCTATATGCATCAAATGTTCTTGTAAAAATTGTTTCTTCAATTTGACAATACCAAAGGGACGTTTCTTGCAAATTATTTTTAAAGAAAATGTAATCCAACAAGTCTCGAAAAACACACCAACACAAACACCAAAACATGCTTATTTCAAAAAAGGAAACTACTTGCATAGCCCCCACCCTCCCCACTTGTTTTCTAAATTCACTGAACCAAGACCTCCATACATAGTCATATACATATACATACTATTATCATGGATTCTTATCAAATCTCATTTCTTATTTCTCATCCTCTCAATCTCATATATTTCCTTACCAAGATTTTCACAATAACTAGTACTACTACTACTACTACTTTCTATATTTGGCAACTTCATAAGGTAATGTTTTTTTGTTACATATTTGTGTATTGTTTTTGTGTATGTTGATATTGTGTTACAAGTATTTCAATATTGATTACTTTGATGCATTTGATGTATTGGATTTAAGGTATAGTTAGGTGTGACATTGATTCTTAGAAATGATTATTATTGTGTATACAAAATAACTAGAATTAGATAATAGTACTAAGAAAATAGGATTCCTAGTATTGGTAGATGTTCTCCCTTAGCCTGAATTAGTCTAAACATTGTCTTTCATAGAGTTAGGATCAAATAATAAGAAAAATTAAAATAAGAATGATAAGAAGAAACCACATCTAAAAAACAGATGCATCTCCCCTTAAATTTCTTAGCTTTTCGTGGTGATTAGGTAAATAATGATTTAAGTTTCTGCAAAAATTTACTTATGTAAGAATTTATATGTAAGATTACTCTTGAATAATCAAATTTAGGGTTATTTCAGCGCGCGCAACTTAAGAACTTAATATTTGATACCTAACTAATTAGATAACCGGATTAGTTTCGCTATACCTAAACATTAGGAACTACTAAGTAGATACTAGATGAATAATGATGTTGCATTGTCTAACACTTAAGGAAGATTTGTGATCTAATTTTTTGTTATGTATGAATTACAGATCGAAAACAAATACGTTGGACATTTTCTCGAGACGTTTTGAAGAGCTTTAAAACCATTGATAATCAAGTATTATGGAAGTGAGAAGAATGAACATGAACTTGAGCTCTCAAGAAAGTACTAATGGTTCCAAAACAGTTGTGCACCAAGGGCGACAAACGGGGTCAGAGTATGATAACCGATCATCGTTACATAACAATAGTTACGGAGGAAAAAGGATGGTGATGGTATCGAAATCTAAGAGTAGGAGCAGCTATTTCAGCTTGGAATCGATGCTTGTATTGGTAGGATTAGCGGCGTCATTATTGATACTTCCTTTGATCCTTCCACCACTTCCACCACCGCCGTTTATGTTGTTGTTGCTTCCTCTCTGCATTTTTGCCGTTCTCATGGTATTTGCCATCATGCCATCTTCGTCCACATCTAATGCTGCTCGTCACAAAAGTGAACGTCCAAATCAGTAAATCGTCATTTTTGTGGTTAAAATTCTTTGTTAATTGTTACTGAACATTGGATGTTATTATGACTTATGTTAGTTTAATGAGATGTAAAGAAGGCTTATACATTTAGTTAATTACGAAAAATGTTCAACAAGATGCATATGTTTGTTCTTTATAGATTTGTAATTTAGTTGAAGTTTCGTTATAAAGGAACTATTGGATTTATGGAAAGTGTTATTTATTATCAAATGAAAGAGTAAATTTATTAAAATGTTGCAGGACTCTGTAAGTGTGTAACCTTAATCCTGTGCAGGTAACACGAAAACTCGAAAAGGAAGGATATTGTATTTGTCCGGTCTATGAGTCGTTGATCTAAGAACTAAATGCCGAGGATATCGTGTGCTCATTATATTAACCCATCCTTATGCTTGGTCTTGTATTCGGGTTTTACCTTTGATCCATCTCATGTCTTTGTACCATATAAAGTTGCTAAGATCGAGATCTTACTATGAATCATTTTCCGAGACAAGATGTGATAAAAATTGGATTATCAGGAGATTCTACCCAAATGTTCTAAATGTTTTGTTCTTATACTATCATATACTAATTGTATGACAAATGCAATACAATTTCAAGAGGTTTAGGTTACCAAATTAAGCTATTTTTGGGTGTTGAACTCTTCAAGTCATTAAATTTATTGGTATGGGTCATTTAGCAGCCTTGTTCAATTCGTCTTGCTACTATTTTATTAGTATGACACTAGTCCAATTTGCCTTACTATATTTGCAGCAACACCTACTTGTTCAACTGGCTTGTTATTTTATTCTTGCTAGGAAATCAAGATCGGAATCTTACGATTCTATGATAGAAGATCAAGATACTATGCTAGCTAGATCGACACTTTTTAGCTTAACAAGTCCGAAAATCAAGATCGGGATCTTAACAACCATGATCTCATCGCACGCTTTGCTCTTTGTTGGTTTTGCAGATTAGGTGCAATGAGATCCTGAGAAGAGTCGTTATCTGGCACCTTTATTGTATGTTATAAAAGCACATACGGCGCCACTTGTATCGTGTGACCCCATAACTTATGAGATCTTTTCTTACCCGATTTCTGCTCGTAACCTTCTTTCAACTCGTAGGTCCCTTAGGATCCTTTTGGGCATGATTCACATGTTGGTTCCAAACCTTACTAATTTGGCTTAGAGCATTTTAAGTATTAGGCAAACCTACTAATTTGTCTTGGAGCATTTCAAGTATTAGGCATAACTCATCAAGAAAGTTATTAATGTAGTTAATTAGTTATTGTAACAAAACCATTATTTTCATTATCCATCTCTCCTTCGCTCGTTGCAGGCTTGCAACGAGCGAAATAAGTTTAGTTATAATAGTGTTCTAAAACAAAAGTTATAAATGATTATGGATAATAATCTCTCAAACATCTCATAAGCCATTAAATATGTTTCTTGGGTTAGAACCAGACCGAAGGATGTTATGACATATCATAATTTGGTTCCGGACAAAGAACTGGGAACCGATCTTTTCTAAACACTAGAACCGAAAACTGTCCTGGTTTAGTTCTCCAGTTTTGCCAGTCCGAATTGCACACCTGTATAAAGAGGGCATGCATTAACAAGGCGAAATTCTTAAGATAAGATAACGATGCTATGGAGAGCTTCACAAATCTCTTTTGTCATATCACTTTTACATGATCATTTGACATAGATTTCAAGAGGATCCGCAAAGATCCAAAATTTTCTTCTTCTTAAACACAACACATTTCATCATCTTATATCATTGTTCATCACGCATGGAGCAAAAACGGCGGAAGATGTTTCTCTAAAACAGCCAGAAGCTCTTGACCCTGACCGGCTTCCTCCATCACTACACCACCCAACCGTTTAGCGGCTTCCACTAATTGCCCTCGTAACTGTTGGGACAACAAACAGCCACCCGCCCTTACACACTCTCTATACAGTGGCAGGTATGCTATTGCAACCCTTAAGGGGCCTGGAAGGTTCATTAAGCATATGGGTGACCCGCCCCATTTCAAGATGCTGATCAGGTTAAAGTAATGGACTTGACCTTGCCTCAGTCCGTTGAAGAAAGCTGCTTCTGACCATTGTTCTTGGAGAAAGTCACGCAGCTCGGGAGCAACTGAATCGTCATCTGACCTGGAAATGGTATCAGCCACTGCATATGTGGCGACTGGATCACCGAGAAAATTGGATTGGAGGAGAAAGGCGACACCATCGAGGGACCCGCTACTTCTTTCACCAGCGGCTTTGAGGATTTCAATGCTGAGAGCTGCTAGGACGTGCTGTGGGACGTGTGGGAGGAGATAGGCGGCAATGTCGACTTGACTGCTTGATGTGGCGGCTGTTAGGGCTAGACAAAGTTCCATGTCTCTGCAGCCTCGTTTGACAAACCATTGGACAACTTGCATGCAGCCCCGTTCCGCTGCTCTCATTAACGGACCAAGAAACGCCATGGCATTTCCTTCTTCGACTAGACATTCCATTGTGCCGATCTTTCCATAATGTGATGCGAAACCTAGAGCCAGGTCAACGTCCACATCCAAGCTGTTCCTTTGAGCAATCTAAAAGTCAACTCCCAGGTTAGTACAGAAGAAGCAGAATTGCAGAAGAAAATAAATGACAAGAAGTTCATTAGAGTCGAAGCATAATTGAGATCAATAAAACAGCAGAAGGTACATCAAAAATGAACTGGACGTTAAGCAAGCATATCGGTTTTGGCAACGCAAATGCAGAAAACATATTTTTATCTAAATTTTTACGCAGAAAATGACAAGTAAAAAGGCATGATCCAGTCGCATAGAGAATGAAGACATCGGAAAACTCATGTGGTGTGTATATAACACTAAACAATCATCGATAGTTCATAGTTCAAACGTTGGTACATGTCAAACTAAAGTCAACATAGACTGATTCCAGATGATAAATTATTGTATTACATATTTACACGGTTACTGATTTAACATGATAACCATTTAAAAATCTATAATCAATAGACTTCTTACAATTTTGAAGTTAAAAATGTGATTTACATCATATAACTCTTTTCACGATGGAGCCATAAAGGTTATGATCAACTGTACACCCTGATAATACTAGTTGCCGGGCATTGTGTATTGACACCCAAATATACTTTTTCTGCTCATGGCATCATAATTATCAGAATGACCCTCTATGAGTATGGTGAGAAATCATGCACAATCGCCTTAATTATATCCTCACATATAAGACATAACTAAGAACGAATATATTACTTAAAGCGAATATATTCATTTAAAAGTTAAATGAAGCAACAATATAAGATTGTCTAGTTACCTGCAATAATATGCGAACAAGCTCAGTGCTACCAAAACGTGAGGCCTCAAGAAAGCATTGGTTTACATTATCTGCACCCCCTTCCACTAACATGGCCAGCAAACCTTGAACGGCAGTTGCTGACATACCTGATGCCCAGCCAGGATCAAAGGAACTCGAGAAGAGAGTAAGAGGGAAACAAGCTGCATCAAATGCCTCGGTGAAGTCCTTTCCAGTAAGGTGATTGCCGGCAAGATCTAGAAACGTCTTAAAGGCAGACAACTGTAGTTGAACCTGAACAGCAGAGTTCTGATTGACCCTATCTCTGTTCCCCTGGCAACGAGAGTGAAAGCCTATACATTTCAGAGCCCATTCAGTGAACTTCTGGACCTTAGCACCGGCTTCAGCCTTCAGAACCTCATCCCCGTTACACTCCTGAAGGCGCTCATGCAACCTGCAAAAAATGGATGATTCAACTCCAAGCCAAGAATACTAATAACATCTAACAAAAACACAAAAAGTTACCTATCTATATTTTCTAATTGGTTCAAAATTTCATATCCTAGATAGTGTAGGGAAAGGTACATTGATGTTGAAGAATACAAATATAGTGCGAGTGTTGGTTTCAAAAGGTGGTTTAGTGTAGCTTGTGCAAATCACAGTTTTTTTACCGAAAATGAAATCACTAGTGCTTGATCTATAGTCGTACTTTTATGAAGATTCAAGATTGTGAGTGAAGCTCTTGGCATGCACGCCTGTTGATCCCAGCATACCATTGATTTGTTGAGACGCATCATACACTTCAAATGCTTGTACACAAGCTCTAAAACCACAATCTTTAGGATAAATTCTTTTCAAGTAATATCAAAACATTACAATTTACTATCATAGTGCATTCTTTACTATCAGGATGCAATGATGACTAGCATAGAAAGCGGCCTGGTGCAAAATAAGATGCCAGCTATTATACTAGAGAGTAAATCTTTTTGTTTCACCATGTTCATAGGAGCAGTAACATTTGTAAGAGAAGCTCCTGTTGAGCTAAGAGTAAGTGAAAAGTCTTTGAGCTATGTATTTTATAATCAAAAGCAATACTAACAACCCCGTTCTATTAACCTCTACAGACTAGCATGGACGTTAACTTATTACTTGTCTAGCAATACACCAAATTAAGAAGTATAGAATTTTATGCAGCATTTATCTAAAATTCTAAATGGTCTTGTATTGGTCATTTGCTGATAGCTGCTTTATAAATGAAGCCTCGCACTTTTATTTCACCGGGTATTGAAACCCTTTACCCAAAAGAATGAAGCCTCACAGACTAGAGAAGATTTGAACAATAAAGATTTCTCAAATTTCCTGTTCGAACCGCGCTTGACATGCAACAAACAACCAAAATTATTCTAATAAACTACAATAGAATCTTCATCCAAGTGGTATGTATGCCAAAAAAATCAGCACACTGATGATCAAATATTTTCTGCTAAATGCATTCGTAAGTATATACATTGCAAATTCATGGAATAAGCACTCACGTTCCTCTCAAGTATCTAAGATCCAATGTGTAATTATGAATAATTCGATATTATTTAACAGCTAGGTCCAATTAATTACACTACGGAAGACAGATATAGTCATTTGATTGTCCAAAATTCCGCACAATAGATTTACAAACGTCCCTTAATAGGAGAACATCACGTTTCTCGAAGCAACATAAACAGCAGAAATATGGGTATAAACAAGACACGGCGTATTATAAATTTAAAGAGAAAGGAACTACCTCCGTGCCATAACCGATACAGTATCTGCAAGGCTCATCGTTCGGCTCTGGCAAGCCGAGACACACGAAGCCAAGAATGAAGTCCTAAGAGCCGCTCTTGTAAAATCGCAAGCACCATTAGAAATAATCGTTTTAATCAACCCAGTAATCCCGTCAAGCTCATGATGGGTACTCAAAAACCAAATCGAATCCAACGAGATACACAAAGCGTCGTTAAGCGTCTGCGGATCAGCCACCGATATCAAACTCTCCGCAAGCTCCCAATCATGCGAACTCACCGCACCCTGAAACAAACGCCCGAGCTCAATCCTGTCTTGTCTACTAAGCTTCTTCTGTTGGACACATTTCTCGACATCTACGTCTCCCGAACCAACAGTCAGCAAGCCGTGTTTCAGTTTACTCCCATCAACGCCTTTGCTTACACGCGGCGCCTCCCTTGAGAATACCACATTTTCGTCCGGCTTATCCATTTCCATTTCCTCGTCCTCTCCCTCAACTTTCTTTTTATCCATTACTCCCCCACCCGAAAAATCGCTAAAAACGGCTAATCAACAACAACACATCCCAAAACAACCTTATCCAACAACCTTAAAAAAACCTTAAAAAACCTTAAACCTGGTCCCTAGTAAACCAAACTCAAACCCGATTCATTTCTATCGAAACCGGAGCGAAAAGCCTAAACAAAATCCATACAATGAGCAAGAAGAACCTAAAAAGATTAAACTTTAATCAATAAGACAAAAAACCCATGAATAAAAACCAATCTTTTTACCATCTAATGCAATAAAAATTGAATCTTGGTACCTAACAGCCCATCAATCTTGATCACCTAAAAAAAAAAAAAAAAAAAAAAAAAAAAAAAAAAAAAAATTATGGGTATTGAAGATTATGACCTGAATTGAAGGAAAGTATGAAAATTTACCTGAATTAATGGTGGAATTGGTGGAATTTGGAATGGATTGGATTGATGGAATTAGGGTTTGAAGGAGTGTGTGAGAGAGGTGTTTTTAATGTGTGTGTGTGAAATGAGATTTTTTTTTTATTATTATTATTATTTTTTTTTTGGGTCTCTCACTTTTTTTACCTCTCTCTTTTTTTTAACTCCTGCCCAAATGTGGTAAAAAAAATGGGGGAGTGAATTTATATTGTGGTGATTTTTGGGAGTTTTGATTGTGTGGTGGTGAAAGATGTGGTAAAAGTAAAAATGATTGGTTGGGTGAAAAGGTGAAATGATGGGTTGTGGTGGTTTTTGAGGTAAATTTGAGTATTTAACTTGTTTAATCTAAACGGGATGAGCATTTCGACCCGAATCATGGAACGGAACTGGAACCGTACCGGTACCGTACTGAAATGGTACCGTTCCTGATATACGGTACGGTACCGAGACTACGAAATAAGATAGAAAAAAAATCGGGACCACTAATTCGGTACGGGACCGGTACCAAATCAGGAAAAACCCGATTTCCCGGTACCGGTACCGGTATCTGAATCCCGTTCGGTACAGTACCGATACCACTATTTATGCTCGGGAAAAAATCGCTACCACTAATTCGGTACGAGACTGGTACCGTGCTCATCCCTAGTTTAGGTGTTTTTACGTGTGATAGGTATGTAACTTGTGTTTGAGTTGGTGATGACCTTTTGATACGGTTAACTAGATGAGTCGTGATTAAGTTAGATGATACTAAGCTCACGAGCCAAAAATGATATTGAGATTTGTGTTTTAAAAATCGTTTGTTCTTATGTAGTGAAATGAATTGTGGTTATGTGTTTATGCATTCTTTTTATATTTTAAGTTTGAATAAAAAGTTTGTTACATAATTTTGTATATTAATTTTATATTACTAATGGAAAAATAAATCACTAATTATCTTGTGACAGGAGTAAGCATTTTTTGGGTGAAAATAAGAGTACATATGAAGTTTTGTTATACGGTTTATAAAAGTGTGCCCGTTTGATAGAACGATAAAAAGATGAAAAAGATGACATGGATGCTAAATGTATATAGCAAAAAATAATAATAATAAAATAAATAAATAAATAAATAAACTAGTGTATTACTAATCATTACACTAAACATGATTCCTTAAGTTAAAAAGTCATTACTTTTACTAATTCTTTGATATTTGATATAAATAATAAATAATAAAAACTAAAATATAATTTTATATGTTTCACATCAAGATGACTAAAATGAACTCAATATTGTCATATCTTTTATTTATTGCATTCTTACGTATTTTAAATGCTTTAGAGTATATTTAAGTGCAACATATTGGAGTAAAAGCTTTTTGGTAAAAGTAGATTATCTCAATACTTCCTTTTAGCACTATAATAGTGTAAAATTTTTGTGCACAAATTGAAGATGCTCTAAAGATATGAAAGTAAAGCCACATATCCGTTTATTAGAATTGTTTTCACAAATACTAAAAGCTTTCTCGTTCTAAAAACTAATTACTTATCACAACTTGAAGGCACAATGATAGATAAGTAAGAATTAGATTCTCAAATAATAATCTAATTTTTGTTCAAAACTTTGTATTTAAGAATTCACTCCATTATTGGATCTTAGAATTCTTGAAACAAAGGTGTAAGATATTGCATAGTTTAAGTTAATAAATAAACCACAAGTGGATCAACTTCCATTAAATAATTAGATCCTAAATTAGTTGAACCATTAAGATCACCAATTTCAAATATTGTCAAACTAAGCTAAGCTCACTGATTTTGACATGTATTACATTATTTATTTCCATTGACATATAAGTTTTAAAAGTTTTCCTTTGTGAACAATCTAGCTAATACAAAGCCTTAACTTCAGATCTTTTCAGACATGAATTTGTTACAGAATTTGATGGCTAACGATCGCGGGACGGATAACATTAGTTTCTTGTCATGTATCAAATGAGCCAACTTGATACAAGTTGGTATAAGTCAGCTGAATGAGTTTAATACACTGAATAGTGATAGTACTTACATTATTATGATAATAGTGACAATGTGCATAATTGAAGTTTGCCAATCATGAAAACCAGAAAATTTGGAACATGTTGGGTCTCATTTTGCTTGGAGTTACTCTTGGCAAGCACACCATCAAAACCAAAGAGTTGCTGTTCTGACCACCTCGCGGCAACCAGAGAGTTGCCATTTGACAAACATACAAAGATTTAAGGGAAAACTCTCAAATGACAACATAAAAAACATCCGGAACTTGGAAAAAAAAAGCTCTCCAAGACAACGCACTAAAGAATCTAGGTTTTTAATTATTATAATTAAAGTTGTAACTTGTAATCTAAACTCACATCAAATGAAATAGAAGCAAAGATTAAGATCCAGATTACTACTAACCCACGTAAGATATCGAGCAATGAGATTGTTACAATAAACATCTATGGGCAATGGATACAAGGTGGTTATATAAAGGAATGAGGACAAGCCTCTGCACAGCCTCACACACAAGGCAGGGCCGTGATCCAGAACAAGCACT
Organism: Artemisia argyi; assembly: GCA_030686995.1. Classification (NCBI taxonomy): domain Eukaryota; kingdom Viridiplantae; phylum Streptophyta; class Magnoliopsida; order Asterales; family Asteraceae; genus Artemisia; species Artemisia argyi. The sequence goes on along the minus strand of CM060686.1, from coordinate 1,307,208 downwards.
CGCCAGATTTCAACTTCCAAGTGTCCTACATTTCACTTCAGACTTCAATTTGCCACCATTCTTGAAGGAGTATGCTCAAAGAATATTAGTCTAATAACTTTTTTAGTATAGGTGTTCTATAATATGGAAAACAAAAACCCATTCGGAGAAGTTGATCCTGCTCACTAGTGAGTTTTAACTTAGAAGTAATAGGTCGATTTGAAAGGGACACTAAAGAAAAGATCAAACATAAGATGGTGCTGTTTCTAACTTGTATGTAGTAGTATCACATAAGAGGTCTACACAAAAAAAATTGATATCACAAACTAACGACTCTTAACTACTACGGCGCAATATCTGTCCCGCAAATTGCACCATACAAGGCTGAAACACATATACTAGCACTGTGACTACAAATTAACATCACTCCTGCACACAGAGGAACAAGGTAGAAAAATGTGCAAGTCATTACGTATTGACAGAGAAGCCTTCATTCTAAAAGTAAGTCGTAATCAATTATCAGAACCAATTCCGTGACATGAGCATTCGTCATAATATTAAAACTAAACCAAACCATGAACCATAGATCATAAACCAGTGCGTATATATACAAGAAGAATAGGCTCTAGAAGTCACAACACAATCCTAGGTTGCTTGATTGCTCAACTAAGGTTATAATATATGCAGCAGATCACTAGCGATACTGCATAAAAAAACAATCACAGCAACAGTAAACTAGCATCATATGATCATCAACCGTTCGCGATAAGTCTATAATCATTGACACGAAAAACCACTCTGTTAATTCAAAACTCCCCTAAAGCAAATACTACTTACTGTTTTGATCCTGAACAACTTTAGTAAGAGAATATTTTGGTATAACACTGTCAATGAAAAAGTTGCGATTCATTTGGCTCTCACACTCGATGTAAATCCGATTCTTGGCATCCGGCCTTTAAAGACGCCTACATGTCTTCTTCAAAAGAATCAGACCATTGTAGTTCTATGAATGGGTATATTCCCAAAACTGAATGTGTTCAAAACAATCAATGATGCTAGTAATGATCAAAGGGATGTTCTGAAGAAATGTCAATTTGATTTAACAGAGCGGTTTTTCGTGCTCAAAACAATCAATGACACTAGTAATGCTCAAAACAATCAATGACGCTAGTAATGCTCAAAGAAATGAATGGTAAACATAAACCACACCAACTTGTGATGCAAATCACATGTTTTATAGTCAGCAATAACCCACGAGATTTTGATAATTTAATCATAACAACTAAGTAATACAAGTTTATTTGGTAAGCTGTTTTAATGGAAATATGCATAGTAAATAATTAATTACACGTAATTCACATTTGATCATATTAGCATCAGATAGTAATTCTATACAGAAATAATACTTTGAGTGAATACTAACAAAACCACAACAGTACAAATTGACGAGCTAAAACATGTAGATTGATCGGAAGTCTTACGGGTTCCTTGATATGGTCAATCACAAAGTCTTTTGTGTAGCAACTGTGTTGTCCATGATGCCCAATGGTCCACTTTGATTGAAAAACCACATTGATAATGTTGCAACTCCAATAGCCCCAACAGTTAACATCATCCATTTTTGTAGCATTTTGCTTGGCCTACGATACGTAGCCACCTAGAACAAAACAAATATACGTCATTATTCCCAAACTACAAAAAGACACACGGAGTTGTAGCTTTCAGCACGCACTATAAAGAAAAATATAACATAAGGTTCTTACCAATGATGATAAAAACAGGTTCATCTTGTTAACATTTCCATATACTCTGTTGACCGCATCTCTGGGCGGCTCAGGACTCACTGATTTGTCAAATGTAAAATGGTCCTGCAAATAGTGTGGCTTTGAATCAATGAATCCACAGTTTCCTTCATCTATATTGAAATCCTAGACGAGTACCCGTTTATAGCGACGAGATTTTATAACGACAAATAGTTATAGTTTATTTTAGAACTAGGTAATTTTAGACGAGTACCAGTTTCCTTCATCAGGATTTAAGACTAGGTAATTTTAGAAACATTAAATGAAAAAAAAAAAAAAAAAAAAAAATGTCTTACTAAGTTGTTAATTTTAAAACAGTATTAAGATAAAAAAATAGTTGTCTAATATAGTTGATGTGACAAACATTTGAGGCAAGACATAAGGGCATATAATTCAACATTAATCATTTTGAGAGTTTTTAAGCAAAAACATTTTCTCTTTATATGTAGTAGCTTACCAGATCTCTATGCCGCTAATAGAGTGAACCGAGTCTTTTAACCCCGATATGTAACCCTCTAAAGTTGCTATATGTTTAGATGTAAGTAACGTCCCGGACGAAGACACACTTCGCTAGTGCTCACGGCATGACAATGGGTGCATCTAACACACATAAATTATTTTTAACAATTATTACAAGCTTTTTAATTAGGATAGGATGGTACTAAATGGAACCAAGTCTCTCACAATGCATTTTTGCAACCATATAAAAACTATAAATCTAGCGAAATGCATCGAGTATTAACCAAATCTAAACAAACAAATCTCTTAATGAAATGACTTCATCAAACAAAACCCACACACAAATCAATTTTTTTATTCACATAGAAGCTTTGCATTAACAAAATTATTAAACACAAAACTTAGCAAAACCACGATAATAAAGCTTGAGATCGAGATTAAGAAACTTACAATGCTTTTATGAAGGTGGTCTAAACCACGTTGCTAACTGTAAACTCTTCGACAATCTTTGGAGAACTGTTGTTTCTTAAGGGCTATGGTGAGGGTAGAGTTTGGTAAGTAGGGTTTGGGTTTGGTGTGTTTTAAACAGGGGTGCCAATTTTTGATCCGACACAAAACCCGACTTGAAACCGACACGAAAATTAACAGGTTCGGGTTGCGTTAAATAGATTTCGGGTCAGGTTTGGGTCGACCCATCTAACCCGTTTATTAAACACGTCAGGTTCGGGTTTGGAATAAATTAAGTGGGTCGACCCGTCAACCCGTTTAAGTTTTTTTCTTAAATTAAAAATTATGTATATTTTATTATAAATGTCAAATGGGTTAAACGAGTCTACCCGCAAACCCGTTTAACCTGTTTAACTCTTGTAATGTGGCAACTTTTGTATAAAAAACGGGTTAAATGGGTCAACCCAAAATATTTTTAACATATTCAACCCGTGTAACCTATTTAACTCACCAATTCAAGTATATATACGGGTTAAATGGGTCAGGTTCAGGTTATGTGTAAACAGGTTAGGGTTGACATAGCTGACCCGATGATTTAAATGGGTTAGGTTCGGGTTGGGGTTTTCTAACCCGCCAACCTGACAACCCGAACCCGACCCGAATTGCCACCCCTAGTTTTAAAGTCATCTAAATTGCCTTTTGTGTGGTGTAGTACTCTTAGGGCCGAGCAAACGACCCGAACGGACCAGACCGACCGACCGAGACCGGACCGGACCGATAATATTCGGTCCGGTCCTCGGTCTTTACTTTTTGGCTAATTCGGTCTTCGGTCCCGTCTCGTCCGAACCACAAACCGATTATTTAGCCTAGTTGGATCGGACCGACCGACGGACCGACCGAGACCGGACCGACCACATTTGGTCCGGTCCTCGGTCTTGGCTTTTTGGATAATTTGGTCATCGGTCTTATCGGTCCGATCCGGTTCGGTCTTAGACAGATGCTCACCCCTAAGTACTCTTAGTTTAGGATTTATAAATACACTACTTACGGTGGGTGGAAATTCGGGTCGGGTTCGAGTTGAAAGGTTAGCGGGTCAAAAAAACCCAACCTGAACACGATTCTTTTAAATAATCGAGTCACCTATGTTAACTCTAACATGTTTACACATACCCGAACACGACCTATTTAACCTATGTGGGTTGACGGGTTAAATAGGTTACACAAGTTTTGGGTTAACCCACTTAACATGTTTTATCTAGAAAAGTTGGCACATTACATTACATGGAGATTAAATGGGTTGTGGGTCGATCCGTTTAACCCATTTAACCCGTATATTAAAATATATACAATTTTTAATCTAAGGAAAAAAATTTAACGGGTTGGTGGGTCGACCCGCTTAACCTATTCCCGACCCGAACCTGTTTAATTTTCGTGTCGGTTTCAGGTCCGGTTTTATGTCGGATCAGAAATTGTCACCCCTAGTTTAACACACAAGCCAAGTATCATGTATTTCATACATACAAATCATATATGTTGCATGCATATAGTTGTTTTGAATGCATATAAGCATGTTTAGACTTTAGAGCGAAGAATATATAATAGATCGATACCTTTCTTCTCATGTGTTTCTTATTGATATTTCCTCGCCTTTGTTCCAACAGCCGAAAACCTTTGTGTAAACATAAGCAATATGCCGTTTTTTTTTGTCATGAATGATGCCACGGTAATGATTGTTAATGTAGTCGCACGACAGAAAAGGTTTGGAATGGTAGTTTTGACCGGATTTTGAACGTGATGATCATAAGGCAATGTGTTCATGCCTCTTAGCAGATCTAAAGCTAGATGATCATGCGATTGATGCAAGTCGGTATAAGTCAGTTGACAGATTCAAAACAAATATATAGATATCAGATTTCATGTATAAAATAACCAAGTACATTTCTTTTAATAATATGCATAATTTAAGTTCGACAATCATGAATCCAGAAAATGTGGAACATGTTAGGTCTCGCTTTGCTTGGAGTTACTCTCGACAAGTACACCATCAAAATCACGAGTACTTGAAAGAAATTTGTATTTGTGTTGCAATTTTAACTGTAATCAAAATGCTTCAAAATCATGATTTTCCAAATTCAAACCCAAAACCCTCCGTTCAATATGCTTCAAAATCATGTTCGGGTAATTTGAGTAGTGTAAATCGATAAATATAAATATCGTTCAGAAATCAAGAGGATAAAATAAAAAAACGATTCACACAGTGACACCACCAAGGATGTGAGAACACACACCCAAGTCATATTTTACACAAAAGTACACAGCAGACAACCTCCTTACACATTTGAGCGTATGTCACGTATCTAGGAGAATAGAAACTTAAATTTTCAAGTAAAGTTCTTTCGACCAGACGGCATTGTTAGCCTTAAAGAAGCAGGAAAACAACACATCTCCAAAGTTCCTACTCTTCGGCAGCACTTGCGGCACTTAGGTCTACATTCAGGTCAAGAACCTACAAAAGAAAAGAAAAAAAAATGTTAGCATCCTAAACAACAGAAGTAGCAGTTTCGACCCATTAACTTTTAATGCGAATGTAGGAATTGAACTTATACCTTTCCGGTTATCATCGAGTACATGTTGAGCACATCACTAACAGTTGACTCGAAGTGAGTTGTGGCATCATAGCTCTGTTGAAACATGAGAAGAATTACAAAACCACAATAAAATATAAAGCAATTACTTGATCAATATGATGGGTTAGTAATACTCACAGTGGAGATAAAGCAATTATCAAGAGATGGCTCGTTGCATGGTTCAAATCTATCATAAGTGTCATAAAAGATTTCATCGACGGGCCCTAGAAGATCAAGCCCTGGCTTCAATTCGATTTCAGGTTGATCGGTTTCTGCCTCTGTGGATACAAACGCAATGTACTTTCCTTTTGGAGCAACATTGTGGGAGTATGAACAGCAGAAGAGATACCTGCACAACGGAAGTTATCATGTTAATTTTTGGCAAGCAAAATCTCATATTTTAGCTGACTAACTGTTCTATTTGTAAATGTCTAATTTCAGGGTACCAATAAAGCCAAAAGCATACTTTCTGACATATCAAATAGCATGGACCATAACTGAACTATTGGATTTTAAACAAAACTTTTATATAGTCTTAAAACTCACATGTCTGATCTGCGACCCAATTGTTTCTGTGGAAGAATAACCTGCACCGACGGTGATTCATTGGTATTTGGAATGGGGTGGCTCATAATGCAAATTGCTCTGGCGACCTTTCCCACCTTCCTCACCTGTCATAAACCACGATTAAATAAATTGCATCAGTGAGCAACTACATTGCTTAAGAGCGTCATCCTCACAGACTATAAAACACTTTTCTGCAGGCAGATACATACGAAGTTGAACAGCTATTTAAAAATCCATTTCTAGGGACTACAATAATGATTCGTAGGTGAAGCAACACAATAGCAGCCAAAGTACCTGAAAAGAAAAACTATAGATACTGAACCTAGAATCTAAATTCAAATTCTAATTTCACCCAATAAACAGCTAGATTAGACCCAAAAAGTGTCATCAGAAGCGCTCTAAAGCAATCTCATCGTCACTCTACTCGATAAACTTCAGCTTTTAATACCCACATAGCTCACCGATACAAGAGAGTAGGAGACATTAGACCATGAATTTGTTACTAACTCAACTACATGTAACTTGCTCTAAAAATTCACATCCTAGTAGGTTGCTGGATAATAATGAGTGATCCTCTACTACATGGTAGCGTTCTTGATCATTCATAAGCAGTTTCTGCTTGTTTTGTGCAGTTCATCACTTTTAACTACTTTTGTATTGATTCTTGATCGGATACATGTTGAAACTACAAATTGTGAACCTAAACGAGAGCTCCTTTATGATTCAGTGTATCTTGTAGATATGCAAAAGCACAATTATATTCACATAAATAATTAAGTATCAGTGTTCCATGTAGAAAGCCTTTGCTACCATGCTACCAAACTTCTAATATATTTTACTCATACATAATAGACAGTTACACACTGGTTAGCACTACAAGAAAAATTAGCCCACTACAAGCTCACTAGTATTGCTTTCTACAGCTTATAAATAACTTACTCGTTAATATATACCAAAAGATGTTTACCTTGTTAGGCAAATAGGAAGGATCACAAACAACTTTTTTGCACTTAGCTGTTTCACCCTCTGAGGTGACACCACAAACCTTGCCTTCTTCATCAAACTCAACCTGGCAATAGTAAAGATTAATTCCCCGTACTTGTTTTAGAACTGGGACTCAGAAAACAAAATAGATAGAAGGGGTAATACGGGATACCTTGCACTCAGGTTTGTTCAACATATAGGTTCCACCATAAACAGCACTTAGCCGGGCAAATGCCTGCAGAATATGTTCAAGTAATACATTAAAATGTGAAACAAATAAACAATAAGGTTGAAGTGCGAGAGCAAGATAACGTTAAAACCTATGTTAAAAAAGTTTGTTAAAACCTATGTTAAAAAAGTTTGTACCTGAGGAAGCTCGCCTAGACCATACAGAGGATAAATGTATGGTGACCCTCCTTGGAAACGTGCAAGTGACTCAGCATAAAGCTAGTGCAGAAATTACAATAGAACGAAGTTAGTTATCATCAATTTCAGCAAATAAGGGAAAGAAAAACAGCACAAACTGAAAACATGTTTATACCTTCATTCTCTTCACCGTATCTAGTGCAGGTTCGTTCAAGTAGCGATCATCTCTGTGCAAAGCTAATGCATGGCCAATGAAATCCACAGTGTTGTCATCAAGACCGTATTTACTGCGAAAATAAGATAGTATTAGTGTAGCTTGAGAAGGAAAGTGTATTAACACCTTATTAGAACAATGACCCAATGCTCATGTTCACAAGCCACAAGCAACAAAAAACAATTTTCGCTAATCTCGTATACAAGTGACGAGAATTCACATATATCATCTCCATTACTGGTGAGCTGGTGCAATCCCAATATGTGTATTTGGCAATCGAAAAACTGATTTTTCACTCCTATCTATACTATGGAGACAAAATGACATTTTTAAAAATATTAACATATACATTGGGGCAATTCGTATACTACAATGCTTGGGTGCTATTAAGTTATTTTCTGCCTATACGGGCCCAAAGTTCTTTTGTTCTCAACTTATTTTTCGAGACTTGTCCCTTAAGAAGCATTTTGTGTTTCCTATGGTCTTTAAAGGTAATCAATTATTCCAGTGATTGAGGGTTCATGTTCCGCTGATACTTTCATACTAGTCAAACACTACGTACTGCAAAATAATATTAGAAGTATTTTTAACAATTCAATAAATGGAAAAGTTGACGGTAAAATGAAGAGAAGCATACGCAATAAGCTCTCTAGTTGTCACTCGTGTCAGATCCATCCCCTCGTGTGTTTTGGGTTCACTCTCGTTGTAGTCCTGAACATATATGAAGAACTTGCGAGCACGACGCTTTTCAAAAATGCCCATGAGAGGAGACTTAAGCGCCTCCATATCAGTAGCAGGAACTTTGTGCACCTATGCAGTTAAAAACACGTTAATAGCTACCTACAATGATAGAACCTATACTTTAAAACCACGTAAAAAACATCAGTCACTTAATAGACACAACATACCTTTCCTTTGTTATAGACAAAACTGCCATCCACTGCTTTGAAGTAGAGATATTTCGTGACATCGGTGTGAATAAGAACACGTACTAGAGCACCATTTGCCATTATAAACTTGCAATACGAAAATATCATGTTAGACAAGACTAAAAAACAAACCCGTATAAAGGAACTAGAAGAAACTTATTATAATTAGCGAGATACCTTAGGGACCATGTCCACATTGTAATCTCGGCTAGAACCTAAGTGAGCTGGAGGTTTGTCACTTCCTCTAAATTTCTTCCAGAGCTGTAGGTTCATAACGGTTCGTGTTACTAATATGTATATGAAACTTCACCTTATACCTTGTACCGTGATAAGCGTTTAACGACACAAACCTGGATAAGATTGAGTGAGCTTGATTCTCCTCCGTAGTAGTCATTCCTGTCCATGTGCAGAACCTGATTTCAAACATAAAGTATTAGAGACTGTAAATCTATATGTTCTGTAACATGGAAATTTTCAACTTGTATTCAAAATACGTAATCCAGCAGAATCTGTCACCCCATTAGATCAACACAACACAACTAAAGGAACTACATCTTACAAGTTTCGTATAAACGTCCAACATAGCCAGCCATGGTGTACCTTTACTTTCATTAAGTCGTTAAGAATACAAATTCCTTTCTACAATGTGTTACGATTTCCACAATAGTGTAATACCAAGTAGAAAATAAGTAAAATATTAATCATACTAAAAATTTAAAATCCAAAAATAATATCTAATCTTACTAATGTTAGGTTGTTGCTAAATTTAGGATATAGGCAATAATAAACATAACTATCATATACTCCGTACATTTTGATCTGGGTAGTCAATTTTTGTCAACTTAAGTACCAAATATCAACAAAATAAGCCTAGCAAACCAATCAAGCCACAAAGCACCAATACAGAAAGAACCAGACACACATTAACACACATAATATAGTCAAAATTAGATAAATTCCTGTCACTGTTATTAACATGGAGAGTTGTAAATATCGGCCCTATGCAATTTGAAATGAATCGGTCAAAAACGTCCAATAGAATGCATCCATCAGCCCCTACTGTCGTTCTTTTATTCTTGCTTATATGTTTAATTATTTGTAAGAAATCAGTCACACACAAGGGCGGAGCTTAGTGAGGACCGGGAAGGGTCCCTGCCTCCCTAGGCCGAAGCCCGTATTTTTTTCGCGATTTTATGTGTTAAATTTTTTTTTCCATCTCGGTCCTCCCATCTAATGTTTTTCCGGAAAAAATTTTGTTTAGGCCCTCCCACAAAATTTTATTTTTTTGTTAGTTTATCGTTCTAAAAAAACTATAAAATTCCAATTGAACCACTCCGATTACGAAACAAAATATAATTATAATGCTTAACTTAATTCCTATATAAACAACTTATCTCAGATCTGAAAAATAATTTCAAAAATTATCTATAACATAATACTATATCGTTCCTATAAACTAGTAATAATCTATAATAACTAAACGATCAGATCAGATAAAAAAAAAATTAATTAAAATGAACTACAACCTTAAGACCGTCAACGGAAAGGAGACCGCTAAGGATGCATTCCTTCAAACCAGTTCCAAGCACAATCACATCATACTCTTCATCCATCTTTACTTTCTTTTCTTTCTTTTTTATCAGATCAGATCAAACTGATGGATATTATTTTATCTAGGGTTTTATATTTTTTTTTATAGGGGGGCAGTCAAATGCGTGTCTTGTGGAGATTTATTGATATTTATAAAAAAAAAATAAAAAAAACAAAGATGCGTTGCTTCGTGGGGGAATTTTACTAGACCAACTCATCAACCCTTTTCTTTTCATCGTTTGCAACCATGGCCCCTTGTATAATAGGGCTGAGCAAAACCGACTGAGAGCCAAAAACCGACCAAAAACTAACTGAACCCGACCTTTTCGATACCCAACCGAATGTAATCTGGACGGGAGTCGGTTTCGGGATGGGTCGGTTTTGAACCTGACCTGTCGGGACTGTCCCGATACTGAACCGAATGTATTCGGGTCGGGAGTCGGTTTGGGTTTTGCAGGTAATCGGTTTCGGGTTGTGTCGGTTTCGGGTCGGGACCGGCCCGATTCTCACCCCTAGTATAATTTGGGCCGACCTGAAAACCAAATTGATTATATTTGTTTTGGTTTTTAGTTCTATATGTTTATGATTTTTAAACACTGGTAAAAGGTCTTGTGACTATCACTATAAAATGTGTGAGGAGGTCTCAAGTTCGATTCATGCTAGGTGCAAACAACCTTAACTGGCCACTCCAACCTTCTGAAAATGGAGGTTTGAGTCTGTGTGGCGGTGAGTTCAAACCCTGTGAATTAGTCGGCCAAAATGTCAAAAATCATGGTTAAATAATAATAATAATAATAATAATAATAATAATAATAATAATAATAATAATAATAATAATAATAATAATATGATTTTCAATTTCGGTTCGATTCAAAATCGAAAAGAAAAAACAAACCAAACCTAACCAAGTCACTTTGGTTCAGTTCTCGGTTCATGTCTTCTAGTAAATTTAATCAGTTTTGGTTTAGTTCAAGTCGGTTTTGACCAGATGCTCAACTCTACTTGTGTTTGAGGATTATATGCTTTGTTATTTATTTAAGGTTTCAAGTTTATATATTTTTGGGGGTTAAATGCGTGTCTTGTGAAGATTTATTTAGAGAAAAAAAAAACAGAAAACAAAGATGCGTTGCTTCGTGGTAGAATTTTACTGACCAACTCATCTTCATCCCTTTTCTTTTCCATTTATTGCAACCATGGTCCTTGTATAATTTGGGCCTACGGCTGAGCATTGGGCTGAATCCCGTCCCGACTCATCCAAAAACTGAGTTTGGGGAAAAACTCAAACTGAATACTGAATTGAATTGCTCGGTTTAGTCGGGTTCGGTTGGTTTTGTCCCGATATTGGTTTGTTTTTTTCGGTTTTTGTCCCGACTCAAGTATGGTCGGTTCGGGATTCGGGACGTTTCAGTCGGTTTTTCGGGATTGTCGGGATTTGATCGGTTTTGCTCACCCTTATTTGGGCCGACCTGAACCGAACTGATCATATTTGTTTTTGTTTTTACTTCTATATGTTTATGATTTTCGATTTCGGTTCGATTCAAAATCGAGAAAAAAAAAACACACCGAACCGAACGGACCGACACAAAACCAAACCTAACCGAGTCACTTTGGTTTAGTTCTCGGTTCATGTCTTCCACAAATTCAGTTTAGTTTAGTTCAGGTCGGTTTTGAGCAGATGCTCAACCCTACTTGTGTGTTGAGGAGTGTATGTTTTATTTAACTATTAAAGAAGTGACACGTTAACATCTCATAATACCAGCTTTCAGAATGTCGTGTGTGATCAGTGAACCCATCTACTAGGTAGCTCTAACAAAACGCCATTCAGCGTCTTCTAAACTGTAAGACAAGATGGACAAGACGACACTGATTGAACAAGCATCATGAGTCCCAATAAGGATGGAAAACTATGATTGAAGGATACTAGTACAACAATACTTAATCCCGTATGAAGGAAGTAATGTGGTGTAAACATATCATACCTCTAGTTTAGATTAAACTCAATAGTAAACAGATTGCTTCTATAAAAACTAGAGGTGGCAATTTGTACCCAAACTCAAAAAAATGGGCTAAATGGGCAAATTTTTAAAAGATTTGGGTATATTTGAGCCCCCTCTTTTTTTTTTTTTTAAATGTGCATATATTGCCCATTTAGAAGTTAAATGGGCATAATGGACACACACGTTTTTCTCTAAATTGGAGAACATTAAATTGTTTTTAATGAAAAACTTATTAATATATTACTTAAATATAAATGAGGTGTTATGTTTGAGGAATTTTTGTTGTTGTTTTAAGTCTTTTCTAAAGTGATTCGCGCCCATTTAGCCCGCGCCCGTTTAGCCCGCGCCCGTTTTGCCCGTAGCCCGTGCTCGCCCGGCCCGCCCGTTTTGCCACCTCTAATAAAAACCTATAACGAGTGAATGTGTATCATGAAGGATACTAGTAATGTAACATTTTTCCTTTATTACATAAAAATAGTCCTTGTATTCTACTTTATTTAATAAAGTGCTCAAGAGTGTTTGTTTGGTTCAACTAAAGGCTATGATGGAAAGATACTAGTGGTGTAATACATTTCCTCTATTACAAAAATAGTCCTTGTACTACTTTGTTTAGTGAATTGTTTGAGTGTCTGTTTGGTTCAACTAAAAACTATGATGAAAACATTTTGCTAACATTTTCCCTCTAAAGTACTTCTTTTATAATAAACTGTCCGGGTGTCTATTTGGTTCGACTAAAAACTATCATGGAAGGATACTAATAATAAAACATTTTCCTCTATTACCTAAATAGTCATTGTATTCTACCTTTTTTTCTTAGAAAACTGTTCGGTCGCGTGGTTCGACTAAAAGGTGCATAAGGATACCGGTAATATAACCAACTAAAAATTGTGGTGAAAGGTTATTGGTAGTATAACGTCTAGTCTCACGCTGGTAATAGATAAGTTGTGGTTTACAAGTATTATTTCTCTATGATTTTTAGTTGATACTGAAAGATATCCAGCTAGTACATCGCTTTATGGTTTGGGGCATTACATGTAACTTGTTAGTTTGAGTTATGTCCGACAAATGTAGAAGATAAGACATATGAGTAATTTTAAGTTATGGTCTACTGATATTCTTTCATTAAGGTTTTTAGTTGGAACTAAAAGATACCGGAAATAGTTTATTGCTTTCAGTTTTAGAAGGTGTTGCAAGTAACTTGTTAGTTTAAGTTTATAAACGAATCAAATATTTTATGTCATATTTAGGATGGATTGTTACATATTTTGTATCTAATAACTTTTATGATACAAATGTTTTATTTATTCTTAATATTCTAAAAAAAAATCTACAGGGTTTTCCGTTTTGGAATTTTTCATAAAATATCTTTCAAATTTTCTAAGATCTAGTAGATGAAGAGGTTGTTTACAATTTAGTCATACACACACAACACATAACAAAAGGCATGAAATAGTTATGCTTTTAACTCGTGTTTGAAATTATTAATGTGCAAAAAACAATGTTTATCACAACTGACACTCATAGAAATTTTGATAAGCCGCATTGGTGCACAATAAATTGAACACACAAGTTGATAGTGAGAAAATAGTGAAGAAATGAAACAAAAATAAAGAGAAAATGAGAATATTTCAATAACCTCATAGAGGGATAAAACGCTAATTATCCAGGACGTATATATTTATCAGGGTTAAATATATTAACTACATAAAAAGCAAAAACCATAACCTTTAGGGGTGTATGGTCGGTCGAATCCCTCACATGGATTAAGTTTGACAAGTTTTCAAACTTATGTACTCAGAGATAGTTCTAGAGAGTTATAGTTGTATTAAGAATTTTCTTAGGTACCCTATAAATACCATACATCCTAAACTAGTTCTCATTTCATTCCTCCCTAACCCAAACCAAAATTCTTCTCCCCATCTCTCCATTCGGTCAAACTTAGGGTTCATAAACCCTAAGTCAACTAATCGACTTCTAGTCGATTTACCCAAGTGTTCAAATCGACTTTGTACTCTCCAACTTGCATAGGTTCGTAGTAGTTTATTTGTGCAGTATCGACAAATACGTAATGCAACTTACATGGCGATTCTCCCCAATAAACCCCAATCGTTCGGATAAAGCATAAAAAAGAAGAAGAATGTGATTATGTGCAAGTTAAAAAGTAATAAGAGCTTATGTTATTGCCGGATTAAGTGAGTATTCACAAGCACCCTTTATACATGTTAGGTTAGGTTGTATCCTTGATTAGGGGATCTATCTATCTATTTGTCTGTCTATCTATCTATCTATCTATCAAGGGATTGGTCTACATGCCTTAAGTGTTTATTTTATGTTGCGCATGTGTTAAAGGATATACATGTGACCGCCAATACCCTGCAGTACGTCGGTCTATGGGTGTCCAATTTTGACCGAACCGGGTGTAGAAACTAGGGGTGAATAGTTTCACAGTTTAGAATTACGTTTTAAAATATTTTTCATTGTTTTAAAGTTCTTTTTGTAAAACACTTAGATTCAGTAGTTATGTAAGATCACCAAATACACTAATAAAAAGTAAAGTAAAGATAAAAGATAAGGAAAGAACACAACCACGCGGAGATGCCGAGATTTATAGTGGTTCGGCATGAAGCTCACTCTTCGACCTACTCCACTCCCCGAGTACCACACTCGAGAGTTCACAATCACCACGTCAACACACTCCCTTCTGGCAGAGCAAACCGTAAACAAAGCTTACATAAGTTTAACGACACTAAGCGGAATGTCGAGTCCTAGTCCTAGCTAGGACCAATCTACACCAAGCTCATGTGGCTACACGAATAAGCACTCTTGTCCGTTAACGCAACTAATGGTTCATCATCATTGTATACTTTTAAATCTGACTTGAATGAAGGCAGATTTTTTAGCCTCGTTTTGATATCATTATCATCGACTTCTTTGGAGTAATATTTATATTTTGATGATCTGTTACGGATAACATAGGCATCTGTTTCCAAACAGTGTTACAAATGTTGGACAATGAAAACTCTTAGGTAACTTTACTATTCACCAATATTTATAGATTACAAAGATAGCCTAAACACAGCCCTAATGGGCCTAAGCCCACAAACCGGACTTGGGCCAACTACCATTACATTGCATGCATTCATAATTTCTTTATTTATAATTTTAACTTCATTTAATTCTAAATCTAATCCAACGATGTCTTATTCATCATCCCAAAGAAAAATTATTTTAGTAAGCTCTAATGGTCAAGAACTTTGAAGTTGACCAAGCAATCGCCGTGCATTATGTATTTCTGTTACTATGAAAAAGATGATCGATACCTATCCCACTACAAACAAAATTCCTCTACTTGATATAACATCAAAAATACTTGCTTTGGTTATCGATTATATAAAAATGAAAAAAACTTTCGGCAAAAGCACAATTATAGAAGAATCTTTCTACCAGTATGACGTGTATACGTTGCACAGTCTTTCAAAAGCCGCAGCTTTTTTACAGATGTCTATGTTGGATAATAATTCCCTTAAAACTCTATTCTAGAAAATGACTCCACTAAACGCATAAGAGATAAGAAGGTTATTCTCGATTGAAGTCGATACTAGTAGTGCAACATATTTCCTCTATTACAAAAATAGTCATTGTACTACTTTGTTTAGTAAATTGTTTGACTTGTTTGGTTCAACTAAAAAATATGATGAAAATATTTTGCTAACGTTTTTCCACTATTACATAAAAATATACTTCATTTATAATAAACTGTCCGGGTGTCTATTTGATTCGAATAAAAGCTATCATGGAAGGATACTAATAATATAACATTTTCCTCTATTACCTAAATAGTCATTGTATTCTACTTTTTTTTAGGAAAATGTTCGGTCGCGTGGCTCGACTAAAAGTACAATGAAAGGATATCGGTAATATAACAAACTAAAAATTGTGGTGAAAGGTTATTGGTAGTATAACGTCTAGTCTCACGTTGGTAAGAGATAAGTTGTGGTTTACTAGTATTATTTCAATATGGTTTTTAGTTGATACTAAAAGATATCAAACTAGTTCATTGCTTTATGGTTTTGGGGGCATTACATGTAACTTGTTAGTTCAAGTTATGACCGACATATGTAGAAGAAAAGAAATATGATTCATTTTAAGTTATGGTCTAGAAGAAAAGAATGTGATGAGTTGTTCGGTTTATTCGGTTCGGTTAGTTCGGTTAAAAAATGTTCTGGGTCAAACCTAAAACCGAACCGAACCGAAGTAGACTTCAACTAACTGAACCGAACCGAAAACCGAGTTTGATTTTAGATTGGTTTTCAGGTTGACCCGAATAACCCGAATTACACCATTATAGTTTCTTTAAATTTTAATTAGATAGATTTTTGGCAAATAAAAATTATTCCAAGCATAAAAAGTTTTTATATATATATATATATATATATATATATATATATATATATATATATATATATATATATATATATATATATATATATATATATATTGTTGATCCCAGTTGAGCTTAAACGATCTTATATAGAAGTTAACTTGATTGAATACTTAAGCTAATATGCGGAATGTAAAAGCTTAACTTAAGAAGAATTATGATTCTCTTTCAACACTTCAATATTATTAATACGAGCACTCAACAATGCTAGGGTTTTACAACCTTGAAGTGAATAATAACACGTACATAAACTAACCCTAGGATCCTTCTTTTATAGGTCAAGGAGTCCTACTAGGTTTACAATACCTTTCTCTACAAGATAAGTATATTCTAGATAAATATAATATTTACACAATCTATTCTATATTTATCTAAACCGTATACATCCTTATCCCATTAGCAACAGATTCTGTCAGCAGCATTTATCCTCAGCAGCACTTTGACATTAGCAGCAGAATCATTACTACTAGCAGCAGTTTCACTTAGCAGCAGTTTTACTCAGCAGCAGTTTCAAACTCAACACATATATATATATATATATATATATATATATATATATATATATATATATATATATATATATATATATATATTAGGATAAAATTTTAATGGTCCTTTTGTATATATAAAGTATATAAGTTTATGTAAATTTGGTTTTCAGTTTGGTTTTCGATTCAGATAGCCAAAACCATATCCAAACCAAAAAATCGAATTTTTAGTTCGGATCGATTATAAGTTCGGTTCAATTCTCCGGTTTTGGTTATTACCCGAACAATACACTCCTAGTTTTTAGTTGGAACTGAAAAGATACCTAAATAGCATATTGCTTTCAGTTTTAGATGGTGTTACAAGAAGCTTATTAGTTTAAGTTTATAAACGAATGAAATATTTTATGTCATACTTAGGATGGTTTGTTACATATTGATTGGTCCTGAACAGTCAAACAATATTGACCAATGTAAATGGTCAACAAGGTCAAAACGGCTTAGACCAACTAAACAAGGAGTACAGTGTTTCCCCGGGTCGTTATGTCCCAGCGAGGTGCGTAAAGGTATTCAAACGGATTTTGTGATCGGGTGATTTTCAACAGGAAGGGGGTTATGATTGGTAAAATTGAAGAAATTTAGAACAGAATAGCTTAGACAAGCTATATGAACAATTACGTGAAATTAGATAAACTAGAAACGCCTAAACCTAGAAACGTACGTTTTTAATTAAAACAAACGCGAACGTACGGAATAAAAAGTGAAATGAGATAAATAAAAGTCCTATGGATATGAAAATTATATTTTTAAAATCCTAATTATAAAAGAAAATTTTAAGAAAAAGAAAAATAATTTTTGCACTATTTAATTAATTATTATTAATTAATTAATAATTACTAAATACTTTTTAATTATTTAAATTATACTAAATTACAACTAATTATGATTTTTAGCTAGAAAATGAAAATTAAATTTAGAAAAATCTAAAATAACTTAAAACTATTTTTGAAATAGAAAATATATTTTTAGATTTTTTAAATAATTATTATTAATTAAAAACTAATTATTAATTAATTTAAATTAAGAAAAATAGCAAATGAATAGTGAAAAATATGAAACTTTTTCTAAAAATACTTAATGATTTATAACACCTAGGAAAAATATAAAAAAGTGCTAGATATTAAAATTAAGCAGTAAATGATTTTCTTTTTGATTTTTTAATTAAAACTATTTAAACTAATATTAATTATAAAAATTATCAAATGAAAAGTGAAAAATCTGAAAATTTTTATATAAATACTATGCTGGTGCAGAAACTTAGGAAAAATATGAAAACACCTAAGTGCTTAATGAAAAAGCAAAAAAATAAGCTAAAAAGCTAAAACTTCTTAAATAGAAGCTATCACTAATATTATATTTGATGATTTTCTTTTTTTTTTTTTTTTTTTTTTTTTTTTTCTTTACAAAACTAATAAACAACTGAAAATGAGAAACTTTTGTGAAGGTGGACTCTATGGAACTAAAAAATAAGCACTTTGGAGCTTAATGAGCTTAACAGTCGAGCTTTTTGGCTCCAATTGATATGTTAAGCTTAAATAAACTGTCAAATAAGGTATATAAAAGAAAATAAAATTGAAATAAGATATAAACAAGTAAAAGGGACTGGAAACAAGCTAGATGGTACAATGAATCACACTGAATAAGCCATTAAGCAAATCCAATATACTTGCAGGCTTGATTTCAAGCTTATCCAATAAGCTATAAGCAAAATGGAGACTGGAACCAACAAGCTTGGTGTATGGGCTTTCCAAAAAGTCCAAGCTCACACTGTGAGACCCACTAGTGAGCTTATGAGAAGCTTATGAAATAAGCTTAAGTACACTGATGGATCAGTGTACTTAAGAAATGAGACAAGTTGCAATCCACTCTCTAGCTTATCAAATAAGCTTGGGAATGCAAATAAAGCCCTGAACCTTGAAGCTTGTCATATGAGATTCTCAAAAAGTCCAAATACAAAGGGTGGGGTCCACTAAAAAGCTCTGTAAGAGCTTATGAAAACAGCTATCAAATCTGGTGCAGGGGAACTTTTATGAAATCAGGCAACAAAAAGCTCATGAATAAGCACTAGAAAAAAATCTAAAAATTAAGAGAAAAATATGACTACAAAGTTGAGCTTCCAAAGTTTATTTTCCCAAAAAGATTTAGGCAAAATGGTTTAGAAATAAGCACATGAAAAATCTTTCTAAATCTGACATTGTAACAAAGTATACAACTTTGACTTTTTAAGAAAAACTTAACTTTTTGACTTTAATGAGTTTCTAGTGATCCCTAATGATTAATTATGTTGTAATAAGTAGAAATGATAATGGAACACTCTATGCTAACCACTAATGAGCTTAAATTGAAGATTATGGCACCTTTTTTTTTTTATTTTTTTTTTGTAAACATGGGTTTCCGACTTGACATTACGAGCCGACTAATCCCACGGCGACTACCCTTTGGATAGCCCGGAGTCGGCGCAGGTGAACCTCCGTGGCCACAAGGGGATTAATTTTCTCCCCGTTGGATTCGAACCCTTGACCTCCTCTTTAGAAGGCTGGTATTCTTACCGCTGGGTCACCCCTTGTGGTTAGATTATGACACTTGAATCCTTGACAGTTAACATGAAGGGAGATTAAAAGCTAATGTTGACTTTTATAACTAAGACTACTGGTTTTTATGGTTTACTTGACCTATGTGGACCTGTTATGAATAAATGAACCAAATTCAACAACAAAAATAAGCCTGAGCACCCTAAACTCTATTGACCCAAACACCCTTTTATGAAACTGTTTCAAAGATTTGTGAATCAAATACTTGTTTTAAACCATGAAACCACCAAATAAGCATGGATACTGATGTGTGGGACTTATTTAAGCTCAGAAACATGGACATGAACAACCATAATCCATCAATACCACAAATCTCAATTTTATGCAATGTTGAGACAATGGGTATTAAAATGGATTCAAATGCTTTCAAAACTATAATTATTGAACTACACTAGATATTCCACACTATAAATATCACAAATAAGCAGAAGTTAAGCCACATAAAGCTATGCTACAGTAAAAGGTAAAAATTGATAAATTGCTTACAATATGATCCAATGCTCAGAACCAAGTAACCATGGACCACAATCACAACCTAATGCTCCCAAGAGGCACTAACCCACTGCCATCCAGAATAAACAGTGATCCATGCATTGTTTCACCTTCTTTGTTGATTTTTTATTTTACACCTAATTTTTTTTTTGTTATTTTTAAGTATTTTTTATTTTATGAACTTACTATGATTCTTTTGCCTTATAAGCTTGAGAAAACTTGAAAGTGAGCTAGAATGAACTGAAAGGAACACTAAATAACAATTTTTAACAACATTAAGCTTAAATGAGATTTTTCAATAGAAAATGCTAAATTATGAATTAAGACTTGAAACTTGAATTCATTGATTGAAATAGATTCTACATACACTGGAAAAGCTTGGGGATACAATTTAAACTAAGTTTACAACTGAAAAGGGATAATTCATAAAAACGATATTAAAATTTTTCTAGTAAAAACTACTACTCTTTCTTTGCTTCTCTCTTGCTTTTTTAAGGTCTTTTTGGACTTCCCCTTGTGTTTAGAACATATCCCATCAATAAAATCAACCGTTGGATGGGTCAATTTGATCCTGGCCTTTGAATCAAGATTTGGCGCCAAAAGTCTCATGTGGCAGTTGGGGTAGCTTGTAAAGATTTCAAAACAATTAATGCTATTTGGGACCATATGGAAACTAAGGGGACATGGTATGGTGAGGTTGAGGTGGAGGAATGGAGAGGTGCAGTAGTAGGTTTGCAAGTTGGGGGGAGAAGGTGAAAGTCAAACTTTTGACTTTGGGAGGGAGTAATAAAACACTGGGTGTGTTTTTATTGTTTGTGTTTTGGGCTGGGAAGGATTGGGCCTAGGGGTGGAATGGGCTTAAGTTTTGGTTTGGATTGGATTTTAGATATTACAAGGGTCCGATTTGGTTTATTAGAAAATAAAGCCCAAGGACCAATTATGTAATAATCTGATTTTTGAGGGGCTTGAGTTGGCAAGTTTCCAAAGATATCAAAGGGACCATTCTTGCCATACTTGAAATATCCAAGGACCATAAATGTTAATTTTTCCATTTTAAATACCCAGGGACTATTTCTACCAAAACTGAAACTTGAGGGACCATATTGCAAATCCTTCAAACTTTTCATCCAAGGACCAAACTTGACAGCTTGTGAATTCCCAAGGACTAATGTTGACTTTTCATCCAAAATATTCCACCAGGGGCCAATTCTGCCATTTTCTGAAAGTTTAGGGACTGATTCTGCCAATTCAGCATACTTTGCTCATTTTTCACCCATTTTCAATCCTTTTGTACCTGAAACATATAAAAACACAATCCAAGGATATTTGCAGTAATATTAAGCATATTTGGGTGTTTTCAGTATTTTTACAGTCAAATATGGGTATAAAATGATGAGTGTTTGAGCACTCATCACGTATTTTGTAGCTAATAACTTCTATGATATATTCTTAATTTTCTGAAAAAATCTATAGGTTTGTTCATTTTGGAATTTCATAGAATATCTTTCGAATTTTTTGTGATGTTGTAAATGTAAAGGTTGTTTACAATTTAGTCATACACACAACACATAACAAAAGGCTTGAAATAGTTATGCTTTTAACTCGTGTTTGAAATGATTTATGTGCAAAAAACAACTTCTTTCACAACTGACACTCATAGAAATTTTGATAAGCCACATTGGTGTACAATAAATTGAACATGCAAGTTGATTGTGAGAAAAGAGTGAAGAAATGAAATAAAAATAAAGAGGAAATGAGAATATTACAATATTCTCATAGAGGGATAAACGCTAATTATCCAGGACGTATATATTTATCAGGGTTAAATATATTAAGTACATAAAGAGCAAAACTGTATGGTCGGTTTGACAAGTTGTCAAACTTATGTACTTAGAGATAATTCTAGGGAGTTTTAGTTGTATTATGAATTTTCTTATATGTCCTATAAATACCAATACATCGTAAACTAGTTCTCATTTCATTCCTCCCTAAGCCTAACCAAAATTCTTCTCCCCATCTCTTCATTCGGTCGCACTTAGGGTTCATAAACCCTAAGTCGACTAATCGACTTCTAGTCGATTTACCCAAGTCACTGAGTTGACTTTGTACTCTCCAACTTGCATAGGTTTGTAGTAGCTCTACTTGTGCAGTATCAACAAATACGTAATGCAACTTACATGGCGATTCTCCTCAATAAACCCCAATTGTTTAGATCAAGCATCAAGAAGAAAAATAATTCGATTATATGCAAGATAAAAAGTTATAGGAGCTTATGTTACTACAGGATCAAGTGAGTATTCACAAATTCCCTTTATACATGTTAGGTTAGGTTGTATCCCTGATTAGGGTATCTATCTATCAAGGGATTGGTCTACATGCCTTAAGTGTTTATTTTCTGTTGTGCATGTTTTAAAGGACATACATGTGACCGCCAATACCCTACAATACGTCAGTTAACTTGTGTCCAATTTTTGACTGATTTTATTAGTTTTTTCCGGTTTTGATCGGGTTTGACCACGTCAGTTCAACTAACCTACCGAACCGGTGTCTCTTCCCATTGCCGATTGAACCGGTTTGGCATGTCGGTCTGGTTTCTAAAACCATGGTAATTTCACAAAATAGGAAAGCAAACTAGTTTGGACAACTAATTCATAACATTATAAGAATATGATACATGAGAATGACTTTCAAACATTAATAAATCCAACATCACCAAATACAAGATCACCTACTAATCTCAACCCACAACGTATGACTAAAACAAAATACTTAAACATGCCAAATTTATTGGCTTGAGGAGCAAATGTGTGAGAGAGGATAATTTCACCCATAACCACGTTATGTTTCTGAACCCCGCGGCAACCATGTTGCCAGTTCCGTCTCCAGAACGTATATCATTGAGTGAAATTCTGAATTTTCCCTTACCTCGGTCAATTCGAGTCTAGGACTGATGCTTAATATCGATGACAACAACTGCCGCATCGACATTGAAATGTGGTGGGAACCTGAACTTACAAGCAAATTCCCAAACAGGATTTGAACCATGGTCTTTATATGTATTGGTTGTGAACTTTCCGGGATAGCCTTCAATATAGATAAGCGTGTATGGTTTCATGTTTGATGAGCATGAGGAATCTATTAGACGAATGCCCCAATGTAGGATGAGCTCAAGTTCCATGATCAGAGGTCATGCTTACATTGATGGTCCCTGTGGTTATATATATATTGATGCTTACATTGATGGTCCCTCTGGTTATATATATGAACAATCCTTGTATTCTTATTTGTTTGGTAAAATGCTCTCTATTCAATTAAAAACTAACCGTATTCGAATATCATAATCAGCTGGTAATTATATCTTGACTTTGGTGGGCACTAACTTGCCATCATCCACTGAGCAGCCCTTTACAAATAACATTGTATGGTTTTCAATGAACTCAACATATACGTAGTCTTTATTTATTACGCCAAAGAGGCACACGAGATAGTTGATATGGTTAGGCTTGGATTCAAGACGGTACCATTGGACACCTTCTTTTGCTTCGGTAACCAACATGCAACTCTTCTTCCCAGCGCCAAACGATTCCGTAACTTTGTGATTAAACCAACATAAACGACAAGTTTTAGATCACAAAACTAAAAGAAGGAAATTGTACTAACTGATGACAGTTTCCGCGAAGGCCTTTAAATCTTCAAGAGTGACTAGTTGACTGATGAGGCGAAAAATGATCCGTTTTTAGGGGGTCATTTAAGCCCGAATTCGACTTTATTTGATCAAATATTGCCCTAAATCGTTCCTTTTGTGATTTTAGGTGTTTGGAGAGTGAATTCTAGAAAAGAGGCTATTTTGGACGTTTTTGGAGCATAAAATGAAGAAAACGACAAGGTACCAAATCCAAGCTGGAATTACAAGGTGACGGCGTCAAGGATTTACTCTTGACGGCGTCAGAAAGGATGAATATTTTACCGTAGGTTGTGAAGGCGTCAGATGAAGAGATGACGGCGTCAAAGTGGCCAAAGATTAATTTACCATAGGTGGTGACGGCGTCACCAAGGCCGTCACAATTGGATCTAGGGCGTCCGAGGAAGTTATTGGCGGCTGGCTGACGGCGTCAGAATTAACTCTTGACGCCATCAGGACGATTGTACTATATATAGTTTTCTAGTTTTTTCATTAAAAAAGAGGAGAAGTTTTGGTGAAACCCTAAAGACGATTTTGGTGCCTCTTTTACAGGTTTTTCAAGGGTTCCAAACCCTTGATACCTTGCATTGTAATTGAGATAAGTATACTCTTAATTCAATCAATATGTCTATGTGTTGGTTGTTTATCTTTTGTTCTTATCTTAATTCTACTATGCTAGGCTAGATTTACTTTGTGTTTGCTTAGATCTAATGAAACCTAGATGTTGATTATGTGTTAATTACTTGTCTATTCTTGTTCTTGGATGAATGATATTATATGTTAGGCTTAAGAAAACTGGCAGATCTCCAAATGGTAACATGCTTGAACGTCTTAAGAAACATGAACCGAGGCGTATTAGGTCTTTATTGGTTGTATTTAATGCATGAGCCACTGTTTACAATCCCTATAGTTGTGCTGGGTCATGGTGTAGGAGGAGATAAGAGCTCATAGAGTTGGGGAGTTATGTATGTCACCCCACGAATGGTATTAAGGAATACAATCCGTCATCCACGAATGGTACTAAGTAAACACAATTTCTCCAAATACTGCTCACAACCTTAGTTTAATATTAGTTTAATTTCATTTTCATTAGTTTAATTAGTTATAAAGTAGTTTTTGGGTTAGTTGAATAACAACTAATTCCGCCCATTCTTCCAAAACCTGAGATTTTACTTGCTTTCATAAAATATAAAAACACAAAAATAATCATCTTTCATCTTTAGAACTATTAATTAGGCTTTCTAATCCTAGCGACACTATTCCTAAGCTGAACGATCAATCTCCCGGTACTTGTCACTATACTATACTACAACGATCAGGTACACTGCCTGGTGGGGGTTGTAAGCTTCTCGAGATCCCTCGAGAGGTAAAGCCTGTTGCGATTCCCACGCATCAAGTTTTTGGCGCCGCAGCCTGGGGAATAGTTATTGTCTAGGTTAGGATTTCTTTTTATTAGGTCTACTTGCTAGATTCCTTTCTAGTAAGATTTTTATTTTTATTTTTAGGTCTTCTTTAGTCTATCTTATTTCTCCGTGCCTTTGTTCGTAACTCTTTACCATCCGACATCATGGAAGGTGGTAACATCGTTGAACCCGTCATCCCACCACAACAAAACCCACCATTAGAACCCCTTAGGCCCCGAACCTTAGGAGAGTATTCCCGACCTAGCCACCAAGGCTACCGAAACACCATTGAGCTCACCGGAGCCAATGTGACCCCCTTGCGATCCGACACCATCCGGTTGGTGCAAAGCGGATGTGCATTCCATGGACTTCGTTCCGAAGATCCAAACCAACACCTTAAGGATTTCCTCAAAATCGTAGATTCCATAGACCTAGGTGTTGAAACTAGAGAGACTACCCGTTTACGCCTATTCCAATTCTCTCTACGGGATCAAGCTAGTCAATGGCTTGAGCGTTTACCCGCGGGATCCATCACCACATGGGATGATCTCACCACTCGTTTCCTTGCTCAATTTTTCCCACCGGGGAGAACCACTAAGCTTAGAAATGACATCTTGATGTTCCAACAACGTCAAAATGAATCTCTTTACGAAGCATGGACTCGTTTCAAGGACTTACTCCAAAAAGTCCCTCATCATGGCATAGATCTTTGGCTCCAAGTCCAAATTTTCTATGACCATATCGATATCCCCACGAGGCGAACCATTGACCAATCGGCCGGTGGTAAGCTACGTGATCTTAGTGCGGAACAATCATGGGAACTCATAGAAGATCTTGCTCTCTATGACAACGAAAGTTGGAATGATCCCCGTGATTTGAACAAAACGGTCAAGGCAATATCTTTGCCTTCGAACAATTCAAGCACTCCCGACCGTAGGATCATGGAACTTGAAGGTCGAGTCAAGTCTCTCATGAAATCTTACGAAATTCATAAGCCTTCAAGCCAAGTAAGCAGAATCGCTTCTACATGCAAACTTTGCAATGGCCCTCATGAGACCTACAACTACATGGAACTTCCAAAACGTGCTTATAACGAATTCACATCATCACACGTAGGGCAGGGTCCTCGAACTTCTGCCGAAGCATATGAGGCATGGAAGGATAAACCTAATTTTAGAGGGTACCAAACACGAAGTGTATCATTTAATGATTCCTCACCCCTCACTTGGTCCGCACATTTTCCATCACAAGATACCTCTAGGCAAAGCTGTGAAGATGATTTAAAAAAATTCATTCTTTCTCAAGAACTGCAGCTTACTACACTCGAGGCAAAATTCAAACAACAGCAGGCTGACGTGAACAATAAGATTTGTAATCTGTTGACGGCTATCAAAGAGCATATTGATAATAAGCCCATTCACGTTGATGAGGTTAAGTCTGCTACCGTCATGAGTCCACCAGCCTCCCCTGTGAAGATAAAAAGTCCTGGTAAGCTATTCAAACATCTATCCCCTGACAAGAAAGGACCTATCAACCCCTCTGGACCAATCCACTTTGTAAACACCATCACCACAATATCAGCTGCTGCATCCAAACCAACCCAACAACAAACTGACAACCTTAGTCAGACAACGAATGATGAGACACCAAAGGTTGACCACGCTTCGGCAAGGAAACCTGCCAACTCACCCGAGCAGTGCACCACGCAGAAATCCGACAAACTGGGTGATTGGAACGAGACATCGGAGGAACAGGAGAAAGACCCAACCATTTTGAGTAAATCGGTTATAAAAGAATCCGAAAAAGAGGATGCTATAAGTAGGGATAGCAATCAACCCGAGGGGAACGACTCTGAGCTTTTCAAAATCCCCTGTACCATTGAGGGAAAGGTCTTAATTAATAGCCATATAGATCCTAGCTTCCCGGTCAGCGTAATCCCACTTTCTCTATACCACAAAACCTTCCCAGAGGACGTCGTATGCAAGAAAGTAATAGAGAATGTATCAATTAGGATTGGAGGACTTGATTACGATACTGACTTCACCGTGGTTGATGACGTGAACCCTCTCGCCAATCAAGCATTGACCAACCTCGTCCTTGGGATACCATTTATCAATGAATCGGGAGCAATCCTTGACGAGAAAGATGGTAGTGTATTATTCACCAATGGTGTTAGAACGGTAATTTTTCGTAGGGATGGTGAGGAAGTCTGTGAGTATCGTCCCTCCCTTGAAGGGAATCCAGACGGGTCAAAGGGAGGAGAGTTGAAAAAGATCAAACGACGTAATCCGAATAACCTAAAAATCCCCTGCATGATTGGTCGCAAACACTTCGAGAACGTGTACATTAATGTATTCTTACCAAAGAATTTCATGTCGTTGTTTCACTATAACAATATCTGCAGATGGGGGATGATTTACAAGGGAGAGAAAGTGGTTGGTAAGGATCATGAAATCCAAGTATTCATAGGAAATATGACATTCACTATGGAGTTCACAATTGTGGACAACATAGAAGACTTTGTTGACCCTAGGTTATCGCAAGTTGTATTTGGAGCGCCCTTTTGTGAAATCACTAAGTTGATAGTGGATGACTTGAACGGAATCATGACTTTCACTGACGGGATTAGGAGGATTTCATACCAAACGCCATACAAAAGAAGAGACCTTAGGGAGATAGATTGCGACGGGCTCGATGTTATGAGCTCCCAACTGGTTTTGTGTGATGACGATGTTAGAAGAGGTTGTAGAAATGTTTCTGATCTATCTTGTGGGTTCTTTAAGGATGTTAGTAAGCTTGGCTCTAAGTATCGAAAGGATGTTTTAGAATTTGAAGATCCAAAGTACTTACACTATGAGAGCGACACTGGTTTAGAAGATGACCTAGGTAATGGGACCAACGATGAAATCACGTAGTAACCCACGACTTTGAGTCTAGCTACAAGACTCGTAAATAAAGAAAAGCGCTTCTTGGGAGGCAACCCATGTTTTGTGTGATTTTAATTGTTTGATTGTTATTTGCTTCCGTATGCATGTTTTATTTTTATTGTTGGTTGATCATGTTTCTCAATTAAAATGTGAAATACTTTATTATGTTGTTTGGCCTAGTCTTAACTTCAACCTAAAGGTATTTTTGCAAAAGATAAGTGTAAGGGGAAACCCCAAATATGTTTTTAAGAAACAAACCGATCATGATTCTCCACAATATTTAATGAACATGTATATTCGTATTTGTTAGAGTCAAATGCTTGTATCGAGTCATAATGAAGTTTTGCAGGATTTTCCAGGAAGTAGGACAAGGTTTTTCCAGAAATTTTCGGGAAACTTAACATAAAGATTTCTGCAGGTCCATTCTGACGGCGTCAGGCAATTGCTCTTGACGGCGTCAGGAGTAAAAATCTGGAAATTTTACCGGTTTTGTTTTTCTAACGGAGTCTTATGGTTTTTTTGAATTATTAAGTTTTATAATCTCCAGGAAATCTGCAAACTTCATTTCACAAGCATTATATCTTACTTTGTTTTCTAGGATTTAGTAACTTATATAGGATGCCGCCGATTTTACGCGAGGTTGCCTTGTCTATTGTTGTCAGGATTTACAGGTTATTTAAGACAAGAAGATGATTTATATTCTGGAAGGGAAGCTTTGATTGTTCATTTTCTTGGAGGAAGATTTAACCTGGACAACCTAAAATCCATACCGAGCGAATCAGGGGAGTATTTGATTTCATTCTCTTTACTTTTTACTTTTACATTCTTTACTTGAATATTGGGGACAATGTTCATCCTAAGTGTAAGGGGAGGGTAAAAAGATGATACCTTACATATGCACTTTCGCTTGAGTTTGTTTTGTTTGATAGTAGATGTGTAATAAAACTATGAGAAATACTTGTTAGTGTAATTTTAGCGCCAAATTTAAATTTTTTTACAACATTTAAGAGTGAAACTTTAGCCATAGCAAGCGTCTCATGGATAGGAGGTTGTATGACTAGCACATAACCGTATATTCAGAAAAATTTTTCACCCAAAAATGTGAGGTTCGCCTTTAGTTTTGATAGGAAAAGCATTTATTAATGGTGCTTATGAGTGTACCGGTAGCATTTAGATTCTAGAACTTGCGTTAGTGATGCATCCCGAGACCGCTAGTGAGACTACATTCGTGTGGTAGGATTTACTACATGATAAGAGGCATTAGGATCACCCTTGTGTTAAACCCGTATCATAATTACTTGACCATTTAAGTCATATTACTTGGCTAGTTAAGTCAACTAATTTTTCCCACACCCTTTGCGTTGTACTCATTTTTAGTACACGATACCCTTAGTACACCCCTCCGAGCCTATCTTTTCGTTTCTAACTTTAAGCATCTTACTTAAAGGAAGAATTTGTTACACCCCACTTAAATGTACAACCAAATCGCCTTAGCCTTCCGTGTATGCGCTCATTTTTAGTGCATTATTGTTATTTGTTAAACCCTAAGTTAACTCTCTAATTGATTACATGGTTGCTAAGTCGAGTCATATCATTGTACATATTGTTTTGGGACGATTGGGACTCATGGGTAAGTACTTATTTTATGGAGTAATGGGGAAGAACATAATATTATTACCCCCATATGTACGTTAATCTTAAAAGTGCTCCAAGTGTTTTGATTTTCTTAATTCGAGTCATTAGAATAGTTTAATGTAAAGTATGTAAAGATTCAAGTGTAAGGGGAATGCTCATACCCCTATGATGTATTACTTTGGATGGTAGGGTAAGAGTGTATGCAAAAAAAAAAAAAAAAAAAAAAAAAAAAAAAAATCGAAAAAATTAAGAAAAAGAAAAAAAAAAATAGAAAAAGGAAAAAGAAAGAAAAAACATACGGACTACCATCCCGTTTTCATTCTATGTTCATTTTATGTTTTTGTTATTTCTCATTTATTAGCTTAAGTCGAGTCTAGTCTTGGCTTAGCAACGCCAGTTGTACATGTAATTTACTAAGATTGTTAACTCGCCACCAGTAAAATTCCCTTTATCCAACAAAACCGTGTAATTCATATCCCTACACCTAACGTTATAACCCTTTAAAAGACCTCTTTGATAGTTTATCCTAGGTGCTTACGCCTTGTGGTGGAGGTTTGATCCTTTCCCAAGCCTATGGTAATCTATTTTGCTATGACAGGTAGTGAGAGATATCTTCCATTTCCATAATGTTATATTACTTTATTACACCCGAGAGATGTGAGTATCTAAACACTATTTGTGAGGTGCTTGTGTATGACCTCCGTGCTTGTCTATTGGTCTTTAGTGGAACGATTATTTGTTGTAATTACTTTTATATTAGTGTTAAATGACCCCTAACTTGTCTTTTGAGTAGAATAAAAGCTCATTTGCTTGAGGACAAGCAAATCTCAAGTGTAAGGGTATATGATGAGGCGAAAAATGATCCGTTTTTAGGGGGTCATTTAAGCCCGAATTCGACTTTATTTGATCAAATATTGCCCTAAATCGTTCCTTTTGTGATTTTAGGTGTTTGGAGAGTGAATTCTAGAAAAGAGGCTATTTTGGACGTTTTTGGAGCATAAAATGAAGAAAACGACAAGGTACCAAATCCAAGCTGGAATTACAAGGTGACGGCGTCAGAAAGGATGAATATTTTACCATAGGTTGTGAAGGCGTCAGATGAAGAAATGACGGCGTCAAAGTGGCCAAAGATTAATTTACCATAGGTGGTGACGGCGTCACCAAGGCCGTCACAATTGGATCTAGGGCGTCCGAGGAAGTTATTGGCGGCTGGCTAACGGCGTCAGAATTAACTCTTGACGCCGTCAGGACGATTTTCCTATATATAGTTTTCTAGTTTTTTCATTAAAAAAGAGGAGAAGTTTTGGTGAAACCCTAAAGACGATTTTGGTGCCTCTTTTATAGGTTTTTCAAGGGTTCCAAACCCTTGATACCTTGCATTGTAATTGAGATAAGTATACTCTTAATTCAATCAATATGTCTATGTGTTGGTTGTTTATCTTTTGTTCTTATCTTAATTCTACTATGCTAGGCTAGATTTACTTTGTGTTTGCTTAGATCTAATGAAACCTAGATGTTGATTATGTGTTAATTACTTGTCTATTCTTGTTCTTGGATGAATGATATTATATGTTAGGCTTAAGAAAACTGGCAGATCTCCAAATGGTAACATGCTTGAACGTCTTAAGAAACATGAACCGAGGCGTACTAGGTCTTTATTGGTTGTATTTAATGCATGAGCCACTGTTTACAATCCCTATAGTTGTGTTGGGTCATGGTGTAGGAGGAGATAAGAGCTCATAGAGTTGGGGAGTTATGTATGCCACCCCACGAATGGTATTAAGGAATACAATCCGTCATCCATACAAGTATAACAAGTAATTGACATGTAAAAGATATCTAGGGAGTAATGAAGTCTAAGTAAACACAATTTCTCCAAATACTGCTCACAACCTTAGTTTAATATTAGTTTAATTTCATTTTCATTAGTTTAATTAGTTATAAAGTAGTTTTTGGGTTGGTTGAATAACAACTAATTCCGCCCATTCTTCCAAAACCTGAGATTTTACTTGCTTTCATAAAATATAAAAACACAAAAATAATCATCTTTCATCTTTAGAACTATTAATTAGGCTTTCTAATCCTAGCGACACTATTCCTAAGCTGAACGATCAATCCCCCGGTACTTGTCACTATACTATACTACAACGATCAGGTACACTGCCTGGTGGGGGTTGTAAGCTTCTCGAGATCCCTCGAGAGGTAAAGCCTGTTGCGATTCCCACGCATCATTGACACTAGGCTACCAATAGCAATGCAATGCGTTGTGCTTCAGCGAATGCTTCCAGGTGATAATTACTGAAATATTTCTTCAATGCAAGCGGATCTTCTAATGAAAGATATTCTTTAAATCCCGCGAATGCTGTCAAAACCAATTCTTTCATAATTTTCTTTGGTGATGGTGATGGTTTGGTGGACATTTCTCGATATCTAATTATCCTTTTTGAGATCAATAATGTTGTTTCTGGTGTTTCTTTCGGTTTTGAAACAAGGTGTTTCAAGAGGGGGGGGGTTCTTTTGACCACGGGTTGAATTGCACGGTGCATCTTGATAGAAGAAATTATTTCGGTTGGGGTTGGTTGTTACGATGGTTGTACGTGGTGGTTATAATTGGCGGTCTTTTGAATTTTTAGTTGGAGATAGATTGATTAAGTTAGTGTAACACCCCGCCTTTTCGGAGCGTTCAATCCTCTTACTTACCTTATATCAAAGGAAACGTCTACTCTTATTCGGTCTCAATCAATCTCTTGATCCCTAAAGCAGCGTATCTAGGTTGCAAAAAAAATAAAATAAATAGAAAATAATGTTTTGGGTCAGCCAAAGGCCCAGTGAGAATTCATGGTTTTCATGTACTAAACAATTCATATAATATCAAACACTTTCCAAATAATATCAAACTTGTAAAATGATCATGCAAATTGTTCAACAACCATATAAGAGCTATTTAATTTCACATATTCTTATTCGATTCAACATATCAACAAATTTATATAAATCAATGATTCAAGTTATATCACGATACTAAATATACCAACTATCATGTTACGATTCAACGGTTCCAACAATTCAACATATAAAAACGTTCTTTATTAATAACGTAACCCACTTTTTCATGGCAAACCCGACCTTGTTTGCTCTTACAGTATTTTCTCTTTTTATATGGCAAACCCGACCTTGTTTACTCTTTTCATATTTCTTTCTTTTAATGTGGCAAATCCGACTTTGTTTGCTCTTATCGTGTGACGTTTATCATTATTCTAATGGTTTTACATATACCCACAATACCACATGTACATTTAATAACACCACTTTATATGAACATGTCAAATATTCATAACTTTTACATATAATCAAACGTTCACTGTTGGGTTAACTAAGGTGTAGACGTGTAGTCATAAACGTGAAAGATCTATCTTGCCCTATAACTAAAAACGAACGTTGACCAAGACCAAACGAGTCAAGGGACGCAATCGGCCTCAAAATCCCAACTTTTGGACTCACGGTGACGATTTTCCCTTTGAGGCCCAGGCGATGTTTTTGGGAAAGTTTAGGGACCAAAGGTGTATTTTTGTCTAGTTTAAATTTGGGATAAGAATGAAAAGTCGAAAATGGTTCGGACCTAGCTCAAAGTTTCATCACCTTCTATTGGAGTACTAAATTGGATGGATGGTCCATACCAGCGTTCAAGGCAAAGTTAGAACAACATGTCATGAATATTATATATTCTATAGGTCCTATAAAAGATCTAAGAATTGAATAGTTAATACAATTGGTAATCGCTACATACTGATTATATCTACCATTGTCCTCATGGTCAATCGAGCAATGTATAGATTAATGTGGATCTTAGAAACTATTCAATCATTATAATCTCGGAAAGTATTCAATCATATAATACACAGCTAAAAACTTATGCCGCTATAAAATTCCGTTGTTGTGTACAGGTGCTCATCTAGTGCAATTAAACACATATATCGTCAAATGTTTTTTTTTTCAAAGGGTGAATTTATATTAATATCACCATCAAATTACAAATCATACATTCAGCTCAGATGGACAATTCTCAACTAGTTACAAAGACAACACCATACATTCTATGTGATATCTGATAACAAAAGAAAAGTTCTCTAATAGGCTCTGTTCCATCAGACATAGCCAAAATCGAACTGATCATATTTGGTTTGGTTTTTAGTTCTATATATTTATAATTTTCGGTTTCGGTTCAATTCAAAATCGAGAAAAAACACACACCTACACTATACAAACCTAACCAAACCTAACCGAGTCACTTTGGTTCAGTTTTCGGCAATGTTTTAAAACCCGAAGTCAACCCTAAACAATTAAACAACATTTTATGGTGACTTAGTCGGGTCGATTAAAAAACCGGTTTTTAAAACATTGGTTCTCGGTTCATGTCTTCCGCAAAATTAGTTTTGGTACAGTTCATGTGATGCTCAACCCTACTTGTGTTTGAGGAGTATATGTTTTGTTTAACTAAAAACTATGGTGGAAGGATACTAGTACAACAATACTTTATACCGTGTAAGGGAACAAAAGGCGTTGGAGAAAGAACAAAAAATGTTGGAGGCACAAGAAAGGGCGTTGGAGATGTAGGACATGCAGATGCTCATGTTAGAGCCCAACTTGGTTAATGACCCGGTAAGAGCCGATATCATTCGCCGGAGACAAGCATTGATAACCAAGAAATACCAAAGTCTCCCCCAACCTAACGACGACGAATAAAATGTTTAATCTTAATATTAGTAGTATGTGTTGTATTTTTTTTTTCATATCGTATATTTTTTCTTCGTATCGTATGGTTTTTTTCCTTCGTATTGTAACTTTTTTATTTGGATAAAATAAAATTAGTATGTTGTATTATTTTTTATAATTAGTGAAATGAATTTATTTTATTTAATGAAATGAATAAAAAAACAAAGGTGTAAGTTGTGGGGCCCAAATGAGTAATTTGATGCTAGTTGTTTGGTGAGAAGATGGTTAGTTGTGAAGAGGTGTTGGGGTGATGTGGCACCCATGGGACCGGAATGAAGAGTTTTGCTCTTCATCTACACCTTCCACTCTAACGATATGATTGTTAACTAAACTAAATGCATACCAAAATGTCTGTTTAAACAATATCCCAGTTGATATAACGATATGACTGTTAACTAAACTACAAGCTTACCAAAATGTCTTTGTTTGGTTTAGTATCAAGGGTGTAGTTGCCTCATAGACTAACACTCTATTCTCGAGTTTTTATTTGGAGAGAAAAGAAGAGAACTGAAGAGGAAATTCAAAAAAGATTGCATTCCCGAGTTTTTTCTGGAAAGAAAAGAAGAGAAGAGAGGAGAGAATTATGCCAAAACTTCTCTCCTAATCTTCTTCCCAAATTGGGATGATTTGAAAAGTAGGTGATTTTAAAGCCTTTTTTGCTAACATCTCTTTTATTTTCTTTCCAACTCAGGAACACAAGATTAAAAATCAAAAATATTGACACTCCTCTTCTTTTCTCTCTTTTTTCATCTCTTCATTTCTCTTCTCTCCGTTTTATACTCGGGAACAGAGTGTAAGCGATAGTGGAAGGAGTGTGTGAGTTTGCTTTGTTTAGCAGTACCCAGGGGAAAAAAATAGCTACACACAATAATGGATAAAAAAAACTAACAAAAATAATATAATGGAAACCATCCTTTTAATGAATCAAGTACGCCATTCGATAGATCAAGGGTGGAGACAGAGGGGGGCTGGAGGGCCCTCAACTCTTCCAACATGCTTAATCGCTTTGCTTTTTAACATATAAATTTAAGCACATTGCACAACTATAGGTAAATAACACTCCGTCCATGCTTTACAACAACAACAACAACATAGCCAATTTGGCCGGGGTGGGGTATTGGGGAGGTAGAATGTAGACAGATCCTACCGTATAACACAAAAAGTGATGCGCAAACCACCAACATAATTACTTCAACATGAATGGTACTAACTTTCAACTTCAAGTTTTCTAACGATCAAAACCCGACATGCACATGACGAGATATTTTTACACACACAGTCAACAAAGTTATTCCAAAGTTACTAATCAAGTCCCAAAACATGGAAAAACATATAACTCTGCAAACCAACACTATTAAGATATCAGGATCATAAAAGGCCTAGATTATATTCATACAGAATAAGATGACAAAAGTCTAAAAGAATAGGCAATTTCAACTCGCTTATATAATTGACATCTGAGTTACAAAAAAATCTGGCTAAAAAGGGACGGAATGATTAGAAAGTTGCCCAAAATATACTAAAGTGTATACAATCTCCTAAGCCTGAATCATATTACACATATTAAACAATTCATGAAATTAAAAAATGTTGGCAGATGAACAACACAGCCCCCTGACCCTAAACGTTGTGATCCATCCTAAAAACCTTCCCATGTAAAACCGATTACCTAACCAGCCTACGTTGTCACACATAGTTACCACATAACTAAAAACAAGAAAGTTGTGATATTTCTCTTGGTGCAATTGATGGTAACCATAGCTTATGTCACAAATAAATCTGTCTGCAAAGGACCTGACCAACAAAGACTCGTGAAAGTGGATGGTAATAGAGGTGTTAAAGGTGCTGCAATGGTATATTGGTGGTAATGCATAGTCTTGCTTCATGAACACCTGTTAACAAATTTGATATTTGATCAATTTCATCCAGAGGAATTTTAGTTTCCAGAGTCCTAGAAAAGCCAAATTTTGGCAACAGACTTCACTTTTGGTAAGGTGATAGGTTCCTACATTGAGGTCCAAACTGTAGTTGCTCTCGTTTGTCAACTTTCAGCTTTGCCAGATTAATGTTTGAAAAAAGGTTACCAATACTGAATTCTTACGATAATAATCTAAAGGGAATATGTCACCAATTAGTAACCAAGATTCATGAGTGTTCCAATTGGATACCTTAAACTTAGCGATTTATGATCTAGTAAGCACCAGAATACGCTTTTAGTATGCCAACAACTTACAAAAGTTGCTGATAATATAAATTCTAATACTAAGACTATTAAGGTTTCATATTGGATGAGTGATGAGTTCATCGAGTTGGGCAACAAAAACGGGTAATTTCTTGTGAAGGTCAGTCAGATCAGGTTGACTAGCCAATACTTTTTTGCTATTACAATAATGAAATACCCTAAAGGCACAGCCATATGACAACAGTGGAGCTACATGCACTCCTGTTTTCAAAATTTAAGTTTTCCACAGTCCTAGAAAAGCCAAAATTTGGCAATGACATCACTTCTGGTGAGGAGATAGCTTCCTATATTGAGGGTGAAACTGTGGTTGGCTGGTTGCTCGCATCATGATGAAGAAGTAGGAAAAATTGTGGTCGAATGGGTTGCTAGTCACAAATCTAGTGCAAGCTAAAAAGGAAAAGAGATATCTTATGTCCACATATCAAGTAGGTGTTCTTAATAAAAAGGGTGGATTTCACGGTCCAGCATATGCTTGGTGGCATTTGACCCCATCCCCATGCCATGCCTTATAGCTCATAGGTTTGAAATTTTTTTTCACCTTTCATGAATGATGATGCAAGTTACAGACCATGGAAGTTGCACTCAGGATTGTAAAGCAAACATCGATATTCCATGCCAACTGGTTATAAAGGTTGATTCAAATTTATATTCAAGTAGTAAGACTATAATGTGGCATTTTGTCATTTTATTGATACTAGCTAAATTAATGTTTAAAAAACGGTTACCACAACTATATTATTACAGCAACCGATTTATGATCTTGTAAGCACCTGGATACACTTTTAGTATGCCAACAGCTTACAAACATTGCGTTTAATGTAAATTATTGGATGAGTGACGAGTCCATCAAGTTGGGCAACAAAAACAGGTAATTTCTAGTGCAGGTCAAGACAGAACAGGTTGACTAGTAAAACTTTTTTGCTATTACGATAATGTAATACCCTAAAGGCACAGCGTCAAATCATTAAAGACATTATGAGGCAGTGACACTCCTTTTCCTACAGAAACAAAAACTTTCTATTGATACAAAATTGATCACAAATGAAATATACTCGGTCAGTGCATTGAACTAATTAAGGTATCTTGAAACCTTAAATTCCATAAATGAATCACTATCTAGACTCATATATATGATGTCTCAAATCTTAGCACTCATAAAGAAATAATCTTTTAGAAGGTGTTCGAGATTGCTTCTTCAGACAACTTATGCTTATTGTGTTTTTCTTATGTTTATGAGGTGTCTATTATTGCTGACTAAGAATTCCTTTTTTCACTAAGAATGAGCCAACTTATTTCTTTCAAAAGCGCTTATATATCCAATAGTAAACACATAATCAGGTACCAAGGGAGCAGTTTAGATTGCTCATCCGTTCTACTAAAAGAACAAGGGTTTAGGTCATTAAATAGCAACAGTTTTTCCTCAAAGTCTTGTTTTGGCATGTGAACTACCAAATGTTCCACAAAATGTTACAAACTTTCCATTCCAATATGCACGTTTTGGTGACCTTGTCATATCACAAAATCCGACACGTGTCGCTATTTTTTACATGTCATCTCACAAAAATGTGCATATTTGAACACATTTTGAAAGTTTGTAACATTTGATGGGACATTTTGTAGTTCACTGTTCACCTACCATAACACGACTTTGATAAAAGTTGTTTGCTACTATTTAATTACCCAAACCAAAGAGCAATAATGAAGTAATCACTTAAATAAACAATCACAAACACCCTCTAATACTATATATTTGCTTAAAAACTCTCTATTCCTTCTAATTTTATACTTTACATCCATATACTTTCCTTTAATATACCTTACATTCAAAACCGAAACACTTAACCACAATTTCAAAACCAAATTACTTGCTGTGCAGCTATGCACGCGTACTCGCCTAGTATGATACAATGTTTTGTGTTTTTGTTTTTTTTACCGGTTGTCTTTTCTGATCAGTTGTTTGTACTTGGAAGATTTTGTGTCGTTGTACTTTGTTGGAGTAGTTTGTTAAGTGGGTTTAATAGATGATCTTTAGTAAGGCCCAATGGACCAATCTTGGCCTATTAACTTAGGCAAGTGTTTCATTGGTTCGTTCTCGGATTGTTCTTTTTTTTTTTTTTTTTTTTGATAAAGCCGAAAACCGAACCAAAACGAATTCAAATTGGATTTAACCGAATTAAAAACCGAATATGAATTCGGTTCATTTTCGTGTTGATCCGAATAACCCGACATAATTTATATTTTATTTCATTTAGTTATATAGATTTTTAGTAAAAAAAAAAAATAAAAAAAAGCTTAAAAGATGTTACACTTACATAGTTTTAATGTTTTTTTTTTTTTTTTTTTTTTTTTTTTTTTTTTTTATTTATTTATTTTTTTAATATATAAAAAGTTATATATTTATGTGAATTCGGATTTTCGTTTAGGTTCGGTTTTCATTTTACCAAAACTATATCTAAACCGAAAACTAAATATTTAATTCGGTTTTGGCAAATTCGGTTAGCTTTGAATTCGGTTTTCAGTTCCTATCGGTATTACCCGATTTGTGAACACCTCTAGCCATATAGTTCGTAAATTGACTTTTTTCTCATTTTAACATTTCATTTTTTTTTTTCTTCTTTAGAACAAGCAACAATCTCACAACAAATACGCAACAAATATATCTCACATGTCAAGCAATACTTGAACCCACAATCATTTAACTAAATTAGCTTCTCACACAACATGAAGTACCTAGATTTGATTTTATTTGAGCTATAGGAATAAGTAACTGAAGTTATACTTGGTAATTGGTAGGTCGAATTACAGTATTTTTCAATCAAAATATCAACTGATACAACAATTGGAGGTCTACCAAGTACCACCTCATATCCAGATTAACTGATTTCATGTAACCTATGCTAATATAGAGTTCATGATATCCAATCTTTACTCAATGACATAGTATCACAAGATGACCACGATAAGCATACCCAACTAGCCAAGTTCTATGTACATAGTGTCGTATCTGGCTTTCTTATGCTAAGGTAGGCTATTATAATTATTTTATCAGGAAACACATATTATGTTTGCCCGAAAGGCCGAAAGCAAAGCACTTGGATATAACATATGTGTGGTGCAAGTGACCACACTGAAACAAAAAACAAATAGAAACGTTATCTTCCCCTTGTGTTTTGTAGTCGCAATTGGTATCTTGTCCTCCATAAACGGTTGAGTGGCCGGATCAGCAAGGCTAGGCAATCTTGAAACACTTCCCATGCAACCTCTCTTGGCATTCGGTCCCAATTCTTCTATCATGTACTGATGTACTTCCATCCATCAATCGGTCTCCTTCGACTAAATATATGCTGCTTAATAAAACTAGCTATCTGCAGAATGCCCAAACAAAAACATAAGATTTCTTGATGTTTGTCGCCTGGTGTAAATTTTCGTTAAAAATCTTGAATAACCTGGTCCCGAAATTATATGTCACATAAACACATGTCTTGTTTAGTTAGTCGACTAATATTTCAAAAGAGATACATAATTTGTTTACAAAAATCGTACTTTTTAGTTTATTTTTATTTCTCTTAAAAAAGGTTTGTGCACCACCCCTGATATAAGCCTATACTGCAAAATTAGTAGTGTAGTAATTTTGAATGATTTGAAATAAGCAGTCTTGTTTGGGAGTGCTTATTCTAAAGTGCATACCACCAAACTGAAATAAGCACTTTTATTTATATAAAATAAAACAAACAAGCTTAAAGTATTTGTAGGTAATTAATACCTCCGGTTAGTTGAGAAGATATTACTACTGCCTGCTGGACGATTGGGTAAATTGGCCCAAACCCAGGCCCAATAACTCACTAAATTGGACTTTAGTTAGTATCTTGGACTTGTTGTTACCCTCACTTAACTGTTAAAATTGTTTAGATATAACATTTTTAAGTTTGTAATTTTTCCTTTGCGATAAGTCTATATAATTAAATGAATTAATAATTAAAATTATGTAATTCAGATTATTCGATTATTCGGATATTTGTTTTAACCCAATTTGAATTTGGTTCGGTTTTCAGTTTTACCCAGAAAAAAAGTTTAAACGAACCAGATAAACTGAACAACCCGATAACCGAATTGATGAACACCCCTAAGTCGTTATCCTCAAAATTAAAACATTCATATTATCATTACTAACAGATGTAGAAACAAGCTGAGTTGAACCCAAGCCTGCAAGTCATTAATTATGATATAAATGTACAATTATACGTTATAAACGCATATAAATGCTAAAGCTTGAACTCATGTATTAAATGATTGATAAACAAAGCCTCGTTTAACACTAATGCTTGAACTCGTAACTAGTAAGTGGTTATAAGATAGTAAAATTTCACTTCGTTGAGTTTATTAGAAGTCCCACTTAACCAAGTTCTTGGTACTAAAATACATTTCGATCAATTTCAATTCACAGTTTGAAAAGAATAAGAAATTATGCACGGTGCTAGTAAAAGCTGATCTGCCGTATGCACTTCCGACTGACACAATCGACAGCTTGAGGAATAAATGTGCTTTAATACTTTCTGATTTTTACAAGAATAATAATCGTGAACATGAGACCTTCGTTTTTTAACTTATATCTTTTTAAAAAATTGATATGTTAAAACTTGTAGTAGACACTTACTTTGAGTTAAACAAAAGTTAGACACTAACTTTAACTTCAATTGTTATCATAGCCGCTTCATATTCACAAATTTAGTTATAAGTTATGGAGAAATGTTAGAATTACCAAATTTTACAAAAAAGATTTTCATTCAATATTGACGTGTAACAAAATGATTCGTTATAACTTCAGAATATAGACACGCCCTCTTAAGAACTTTTGGGGGTGGTGCCACAAACTATGTGGGATCAATGATGGTATGTGATCAAAATGACAAAACATTCGAAAGTCGCAAACATTTGAAAATCGCGATTTAATGTTAGTAATTCATCTCTATGTTTTATAAAGACATAAAAGACAATAGGATTATAATGTGCTGGCTAGAATATTTATGTTATATTCATGATAACACGCAAGTACCATGTATATTTATAGGTT
Source organism: Artemisia argyi (assembly GCA_030686995.1). Taxonomy (NCBI): domain Eukaryota; kingdom Viridiplantae; phylum Streptophyta; class Magnoliopsida; order Asterales; family Asteraceae; genus Artemisia; species Artemisia argyi. The sequence continues at coordinate 1,265,445 of CM060686.1, read as the reverse complement.
TTATATATGATCAATAATGGTATGTGATCGAAATGACTAAACATTCGTAAATCGTTATCGCAATTTAATGTCATCTCTATGATTTATCTTATCTTATATATATAAAGCTTAAGAAGCCTTATAAATGTAAGTGGTCATGATTAATGCTTAATGAATTGATTGTATCATATGTAGTGTTCCACATTGATTTCCAGGCAACTCAAGCAAACTATCTTTAAGCGTACAATGAATATTCACATAATGGCCATTTATATGTTAAGTATATGAAGCATTTATCAGTTACACAACTCTAAATGTAAAGTGGCCATCATAAATATTTCATGCATTGAAAGTTAAATATGCAAGCTCCAAGCAAACCAACCATCTCATGAATTGAACCATCTCATGAATTGAATGTTAAGAAGATGAAGTAAAACATAACCAATTGAGAATAAATGCAGCAAATAATCTTTTTGGTTGCTTTTTTAAGATTATAAATAGCCACTATCACCATTTTCACCACATCATTTTTTCCCGATCCTCACCAACATGAAACAATCAATAACTCATTCCAATCCAACAACCTTAATCGAACAACCAACATCAACCAACAACAAACAACTTCACGTCTCACAACCGACAACAACAAATCCAAAACTATGTCTTAAAACTGAAGAAAAAAACCAATCCTACAAACTAGACGCAACCATGAACCCCACAATCACACAATTACAAGAATCGAATTTTTTGAAGCCTAGCTTCATTAACCTACGAACTTATTCAAGAAAGGACCATAACAAAATTGTTACAATATTTCTTTTTGTTCGGTTTGAAAAACAAAAACGCAAACAATATCAAATCACCCTACCCGAGACCAATCCTAGGATCTTGAATCCGTTTAAACGCGTCTTTGGTTCATCTTGAACATCAAAGAAGAAAAAGGTCACGATAAGGCTGTGTGTTTGTGTTTGATAAGGATTTATGATGAACTTTATTAGATTTAAACCGCAAACGAAGACATATGTTAGGGTTTTGTTCCGATTGTGTTATTTAAATGTTTAGATGTATAATTAGTTTATGATTTGATGGTATAAATGAAGATGAGATGTAATTTTTTGTAGGGAAAAGATATATTTGATGATGGTGATAGATGTATTTGTGTGTGAGTTTAGAGATAGGGGCGGAGTACACAAAAAGTAGGGTTAGGTCTAATTGTGTTTAGTTAAATGTTAGGTCTATTGATTGATTCGAGCAGGTTTATGATTCGGACTTGGGTCACTCGATCTGATTTTTTATTATACGAATTATAATTTGTACTCTTGAATATACTAATTACTTTAATATTTTATGTTTTTATAGTTTTGTTAAAAAGAAAATTTGTTTTATAGTTCGCTTTTAATAATGTAATTTATTTTATCTTTATCCATAAATGGTGCAAAGTAATAGAATAAAGATAAAACAAATACGTAGTAATGATTCGGGTAATCATATCCACAATTAGTATCGGTAATTAAGCGATTATGTTATTTTGAGGATTTACCATTTATATAATTTTACGGTAGTTTAAATCTGACATAATAAGTAATATCATTTTGACGATTTATGTAGTTTAAACAATATAGATATACCATTTATATTATCTATTGCAAATTAAATTTAAATCTTACTCAATAAGTAATATCACTATGTAGGTTAATTGATTATCTTAGCATGATTTTAGTTTCATTTGTAGAATGACAAACAAATTTGGCAAAATAAAATTATTATATTAGTTATTAAGAGTAGAAAAATTATATGGTGAGATTGATGTCTTCAAATATATTTATATATGCAATATGTTACAAATTAAAGATACTAACAATATTGGACCGATTTTCACAATAAAAATATATTGAAACTTAAAAGGTTTTTGTTGATAAAATAAAGTTCGAGTAATTAAGTGTAGTAATGTGGAGCTACCGTATTTGATATGATAAGCCAAAGGATAATTCATTGTCACAAGTTGATCTCAAAATACACAGACTCTCCACTTTGTTACGATTTTATATAAGGGTTACATTTATTTTGAAAGAACCGTATGCGTTTAACCTCCTTTTAACATTTAGTATGTAACTTATATATATTAAAAAATTATATGTGAAAAGACTCTTTTAAATGTAGCATCTTGAAAAGGGTCTCTTCACATATACACTTTTAATGTCAATAAACTATTTTAAATGTGTGTCATGCTCAAAAAAGGTGTGATACCATCACAACTTAGATATATAATGACGAAAATAAGTGTCAAAGATTACGCTATGAACACTTATATACAGCCCATGTAATGATGAAAATTAGTGTTGAACAATACACCATGAACATTTAAATTAAGCCCGTGTGTATCCCACAGGTCTGAATGACTCCACACATTACACTATGACCAATTAGATAGAGCCCGTGTGCAACGCACGGGTCTGAATGACTCGTAAGACATAAAAGACAATAGGATTATGTGCTGGCTAGAATAATTATGTTATTTTCATGATAAGACGCAAGTATCACCTAAAATTATAGTAGTATTTGGTAATTATATCTTATTTCACTTCATTTAGTGGATAAAAAGTATAGTAAACTCAAAATATTTTTTTTTAATCTATTTTAATGCTTCTAAGTATATAATTAGGGGCATGCAACAAAGCCGAAACTTTCTAAGATTTTTTGATTTAGGTTTTGGGTGTTCAAAAAATATACGTATTCGGATATCCAAAAACTTGATCATAATTTACTGAAAAGTTGGGTTTTATGAAAGGACAGTTTTGGAAGTCATAAAAGTTTTTCAAAAATTATAGATATATGAATATTCAGATATATAAAACTGTAATCTGAGATTTCGGATATCCGAATTACAAAAAACTTAAATAAAATATTATGTCTAACATAAAATCATCATCGCAAATTTCGGATATCCAAATTTGTGATATAACTAGTTGTTGACAAATCCCTTAAATTTTTTAAATTAACAACAAAAAATATTGTCAAAAATATCTCATTTCATATTTTCGCTTCTGTGGCCACTTAGATAGGAGATATTCATGTCGGTTGTTTTCTTTTTTTTCATGATAGAAAAGTCGCTAGTTGAGAGATGCTAATGGTATATTAAACGTTAAATTATGGGCTAAACAATGGTATATTAATATAATCATTGGGCTTGTTGGAGGGGGTCTAGCACCCGCTAGCCACCCCCTCCGTCCCAAATTAATAGTTCATTTTTTTTTCTATATGTCCCAATTTAATCGTCCACTACTAAATATATATAGGAAAGTTTGATTGAATTTACCATATTTCCCTTGCTTGAAATTATTATTACAAACTTTAAAGAATAACTTACTTAATTAACTAAGCGTAAACTGTCATTCTGTTAAAAAGTAAGAAAAAAAAACTGTGATAAATGCATTTTTCTTGAACTATATGTTTTTTGTCGGGAGACAATTATTTCGGAAAGGATGGAGTAACGGTTTCATTTGCTTGTTATTTGCAACATAATACAGTAACAATTAACTTAGATCCCTACATAATAACTACATAATTTTTTGTATTAGCTGAAATGTAAGTAATCGCAACAAACTGAACAATTACGAGTTTATGACTAAACATGTGGTCCCACATGTTTAGTCATAATTTATGCTTCTAGTCATAATTTAGCAACACTCCAAACATCTCCTCGAATCAATACTCGTTCAGAGGCTTGTGAAAGTTGAATGGCTGTGTGCCTATCCATTTTGGTTACATTGTGTCTGAGGTCAAAAGTATTAAGGGCCCGTTTGGTTTGTATATGGGTTTAGTATTTGGAGTTGGATTCGGATTCGAATTTCGAATTTAGATTTAAATTTGAATTTGGATTTGATTTAGAGAGAGAAAATATATTATATATAATTATTTAATTAATAATAAAAGATATATAAATGTTTAAAATAGAAAAAGACAGTTGCTCTATCAAATTCCACCGTTTTATATCCACAGAATATATATGCATGGCCCACATTGTCAGATAAATTTGAAAGAGATCAGAAAAGTCGTCATGCTACCCTGGAATGGTTATTCATTCCATGATTCCGAATTTCATTTCGAAAACTAAAACCAAACAACAATTCATAAGATTCAATCCAATCGTCGATTGCGACACCCTCATACCAAACGCACTCTAAGTTAGTGTGTCACCATCTATTGTATTGTGATCTTTAGTTTATTTTACACTGTGTCTGAGGCTGATGCCTTGTATTGTATCGTTTTATCCCTTTCTTTGTCTTTTATATATTATTGCCTTTTTTTTAAAAAAAAGTCATCACAAAACACTTTGCAAAGAATATAAAGTAATAAAAACTGAAAATAAGCAAACATTTGTTACCAATATACCAAATCAACCACTCAACACATTATTTATAGCATAAAGAACTACGGAAATCAAATTCAGACTACTTTAATGGTCTCTTTGGTTTACGGGTCTTCGTTTCCAGATTTCCTTTCCAGATTTCCAATCGTATGAAGAGTGGCTGATGAGGCAAAAAATGATCCGTTTTTAGGGGGTCATTTAAGCCCGGAATTGAATTTATTTGATCAAATATTGCCCTAAATCGTTCCTTTTGTGATTTTAGGTACTTTGGGAGTGAAATCTGGAAAAGGAAGCAATTCGGACATTTTTGGAGCATAAAAGTGAAGAAAACGCCAAAGACTTAATTTTCCAAGCTGGGAACAGTATGTGACGGCGTCAAGAAGACTTTCATGACGGCATCAAGAGTAAAGATCATGACGACCCAGTACAGAAATGAAGGCGTCACAAAGTAGAGCGTCAAGAGTTAAAAGTGTGACGGCCTGCAAAAATGGACTTCATGACGGCGTCAAATGTAGATCAAGGCAGTCCGAGGATTATTTTGGTGGCGAGATGACGGCGTCACCCATTTGTTCTTGACGCCGTCAGCCTCTAATATCTATATATAGTTTTCTAATTTTCATTCATTAGATAGGAACAAGTTTGGAGAAACCCTAAGCCCTAAACTCTAAGGTCAATTCCTGGGTTTAGGTGGGTGTTTTTCCAGCAACTTAGAGGGTTTCAATCACTCCATAAACATCTTGTAATGGTTTGATGATTCTATCTTAATTCATGTCTTCAATTATCATTATTGTTGCTTGTTCTTTATTAATTATGCTTGGCTAATTCACCTTGTGTCTACTTATGATTGTGTGAAACTTGTGTATAATTGATTAGATCTCATTGATTTCTTGTTGATGTTTGTGTCTATCTCCATCAATGAGGGCTTGTTGATGTGTGTGTCTATCTCCATCAATTAAGGCGTGACAACTTCAATAGATCTAATTGGTTTAGTTTATAATTCTTGTTTCCTATTGATTCTTGTTCTGATTGAATGTCTCATCAATGTTAGGATTAAGAAAACTGGCAGACTTCCATAGGGTAACATGCTTGAACGTCTTAAGAAACATGAACCGATGTGTACTAGGTTTTTATGGTTGTATTTAATGCATGAGCGAATTCTAGTGATCCCATGTTAGGAGCTTCTTAGCCGGCTCGACATAGGAGTGAAGTAGGAGCTTATAGGATTGGGGAAGTAAGTACACCACCCCATGAATGGTATTAAGGAATACAACCCGTCAATTAAAACAAGGTGTAACAATTCAATAGGTAGAATTGGATAGCTAGCAAGGAGTAATATATCATAGGTAGACATGCTTCACTTATCTTATAGAACCTTAGTTTATTTTCTTGTTTATTAGTTTAATTAGTAGCATTTGGGTTAGTTGATTAGCAACTAATTCCGCCCACTCTCCTAATATCCGAGATTTTTACTTGCTTTTCATAAAATATTAAAACATAAAAAGAATCATTCTTCACCTTTAGACCTAGTTAGATTAATTTCAATCCTAACGACACTATTCCTAGCTGAACGATCAATCCCCCGGTACTTGTCACTATAGTATACTACAACGATCAGGTACACTGCCTGATGGGGGTTGTAAGCTTCTCGAGATCCCTCGAGAGGTAAAGCCTGGTGCAATTCCCACGCATCAGTGGCTTCTTTGGTTTACGGGTCTTCGTTTAAGTTGGAAAGTGAAGAATGTGCTAGAGGGAATCTTTTACGTGATGTGGTGGAAGATTTGGAGCTTTAGGAATCAACTCTTATTTGGTACAAGTATTCCTAGAAGGGCGACCATTTTTGATGAAATTGTGTCCCAATCTTATACTTGGTGTTCTAATCGATGTAAATTCAAGTTTAATTGGATAACTTGAATGAAAGACCCTAATCTTGCTATTTTTTAATTTTTTTTCTAGCTTCTTGCTAGTGTTTTAATCTAATTTGCCGTTAAAAAAAATGGTCTCGTTAAAATGCAACTAACATAAATAACATTTTAAAGTAGTTTTGTTAAATTTATTTACATTTCTTCAGTAATAATGTATTGAGTGGTTTCAAACAAATTAAATTACAAGTATTGATTTGGTATCAAACAAATTAAATTACAAGTATATTGTAATATGTTTGATGTCCATTTCTTTACAAAAAACGCAACTAACACTTCATTTTTTTGTTAAATTTATTTACGTTTTTCTCAAAATATCGTAATATATTCTTAATATGAGATTTTGCATTTTATAACTTAAAAATAAATGACATATTGCTTATTATTTAGGAAGTACTGCGAAATTAGTTACTATTATTTTTTTATGAGAAAGCCTTTTTCTTCCCTTTCTCTCTTTTTATTAATTCAGATATATTCACTAAACAAATATTCTTTTCAGTTTTATCATAAAATTTATTATGAACTTATTACGAATTGATTGTGAATTTCAGTTACGAATGTTTAACTTTTTTTAATATATATTTTGAAAAACGTCATAAAAATTAAAATTAATACACAATCTATATCGAAAATCTTAAAATTTCATCTTAGTGCTGTTTTTTATACATGCATTTATCCATGCAACAAAATGAAAAAATATGTCATTATTGAGGTAATGGAAATGAAAACTCCTAAGGGAAAAAAAAAACTCTAAAAAAGAAAACTAAAAAGAAAATGAAAACATATATAAACATATGTCATTATTGAGGTAAACATTTGTAACAACATATGCTAACATATGTCATTATTGAGGTAATAAAAATGTAAACTTCGAAGGAAAAAATCTCTAAAAAAAAGAAAACTAAAAAGAAAATGAAAACATATATAAACATATGTCTTTATTGAGGTAAACAATTGTACCAACATATGCTAACATATGTCATTATTGAGGTAATAAAAATGAAAATTCCGAAAGAAAAAATCTCTAAAAAAAGAAAACTAAAAAGAAAACGAAAACATATATAAACATATGTCTTTATTGAGGTAAATATTTGTACCAGCATATGCTAACATATGTCATTATTGAGGTAATAAAAATGAAAACTCCGAAGGAAAAAATCTCTAAAAAAAGAAAACTAAAAAGAAATGAAATCATATATAAACATATGTCTTTATTGAGGTAAACATTTGTACCAGCATATGCTAACATATGTCATTATTGAGGTAATAAAAATGAAAACTCTGAAGGAAAAAACCTCTAAAAAAAGAAAACTAAAAAGAAAATGAAAACATATATAAACATATGTCTTTATTGAGGTAAACATTTGTACCAACATATGCTAACATATGTCATTATTGAGGTAATAAAAATGAAAACTCCGAAGGAAAAAATCTCTAAAAAAACTAAAAAGAAAATGAAAACATCTATAAACATATGTCATTATTGAGGTAAACATTTGTACCAACATATGCTAACATATGTCATTACTAGCTTCATGACACGGCCGATGGCCGGGTACGCTTCATTACATTGTTTTACAAAAATATTTTAAGGGATAAATAAAAATATTTCCTTTTATATATTGCTCATATATTATATGTAGTAATAATAAATAGTATACATAAAATTAATTATTTTTTAACTTGATATATACAAAGCATATATTCATTATGACGTGTTTATGTTTTATATCTATAATGTTTTTATAAAGAAAATGATGTTCATAATAAAATAAGTAAATAATGGTTAGGCATAAAGGAAATACATCCTCATACATTATAACTAATATAGTTACTTGAAGAAAATGATATACATAGATAAAAAAAATGAAACTTGCATGAAAAAACATAATAATTATGTCATTATTGAGATGTAACAAATAGAAACAGTCATACTTTAAAAAAAAGTATAAATCAACAATTAGAAAACCATTAAAAATAAAATGACTTGACAAAAACATTGAAGGAGTCAATGTGAGGAATACTTCTCAATAACATCTTCAATCATTATATTGTAACGCCACTTGATAAGCATGCCTCATATTGTATGCCTTGAGGATACTTTCTTTTGTTATATGGCTAGTCGGTGGAGATAATAAACCAATCTTGTAATTATGCATGTCGATTCCAAACTTGTATTTATAACTACAAAAAACAAAAATGGTGTAATAAAATTATATTTTGGAAATTGAAAGCATTATATAACACTTTTTTTTTACCTGCTTCTAAACATATTAACATCGTAATTATCGTCGTTGATATATATCTTGCTGGCTCCAGTATGATGCATGGCAATAGTTGGCGCACCTATATAAAATGATATACTAAATTAGCATCAATTTACCTAAAAACAATTGCATAATGTTTATAATTTGATAGTTTATAGTATAATACCTTCCAAATAAACGACTTTCGCCAACTGTATTATGACAACTACCAATCCGGACGAATCTCTTTTAGATGCAAGTTGTTTAAACTTGTCAACAACTTCATTAAAAAAACGACACTCCAATTTGTTTCCCCTAAGTTGAATAAACATTTAAAATGCTTATTAAACTGTGTTGATTTTATATACATAAAATTAATATTAACAAATATGATAAGTAAACATACTCTTTGTTAGCATTAAAAATATGTATTATGAAGTGATGGTCATTCTCATAATGTAACTTTGTGTCGTTTGTTAAGATTAGTAATAGTTTAGTCATTGGGCCTTGGACTTGGCAAGCTAATATGTTATGTGCTATGTTTCTTAAGCCTAGTTATCCAACCATGTAACCAAGTCCAAGCCCAAGCCCATAGGGCATCTCATGTTAAGAACTATTTAAACACCTCAAAGGCTCATTTGAGGTGTGTGCTTGTGTGTGTTTCTTAATAATATTCTCTCATTTTCCATCTCTCTTTCTACATATACACGAAATACATATAAGTCACCAAGTCACCATCTTTCTTCTTCTAATCTTCTATATTTGTGATAAAGTTGTGATATTTAAGGTCCTACAAGTGGTATCAATCGCCTAACAATGATTTAGGAGTGTTGGGTGTTTGTGTTTTTCATTTTTTTTTAGCTTTCAACACGTTTTTTTTCAAAAAAATTCTTACTTTTCTTGTTTTTTTTGGTTTTTCACACTTTTTTGATTACAAACTAGTGTTATAAACCTTATCTAACAAGAAAGTTTCAATCTTTTTGAAAATTTCTAGCTTAAAAATTCGAACTTTGGTATTGTACTTGTTTTCGAGATCTCAAGATTTTTTATAAAAAATCATCAAGTTTGGAACTTTCTTCAAGTTTTGGTGATTTTATGCATAGAAGTACAAGTATCTTGGAACACAAACTTGATTTTGGAGTGCTTTTTGTTACACGAATTTTGTGCCATTTATCGAGAAGTTTAAAACACCTTTTATCGAGAATTTTTCAACAAGTATCTTCAGACGATTCCGTGGTTTACTCGGTGTTTTTCTTCCTTGTATAAGTTAGAAAAAACACTTCGACTTGGGATACTTTTCTAAATTGTATAATTTAGATAAGTTTGGACTTTCTCGATAAGTGAAAATTTTCGAGATCTTGAAAATTTTTCGAGAAACTTGATAATTTTCGCAAACTTGAAAAATTTTCGAGAAACTTGATAATTTTCGCAAACTTGGAAAATTTCGAGAACTTGAAAAATTTTCGCGAACTTGGAAAATTTTTCGAGAACCTGAATTTATCGAGAAACTTGGATAATTTTTTCGAGAACTTGTGTAACTTATCGAGAACTTGGGTGAATTTATCGAGAACTTGAAAAATTTTCGAGAACTTGGGTAAATTATCGAGAACACAGCAAAGTTTCAAGAATTTTGACAAAAGTGAGGTTTTTGACGACCAAACTTCAAACGGCCATAACTTTTGAACCGTAACTCCATTTTCGACGAATCAGCTGTCAAAACGACCGTCAGACAGAGGAGAACGACACGCTAAATGATTTATCGATTTAGGCGAAGTTTCGAGGCCTAAAAACGCTCCGAGAAGAAGTTATTGAGGTTTTAAGGTTTTCAGTCAAAATTTTCACCATAAAAACTTGCATCAACTCACTCTAAACTCTACTCCTATTTCGTTGGAACGATCCAAGAATCAACTTTATCCATCTACACTTCATCAATGGCATCTCAACAAGACATTCATGCAGCCGGTGCGGAAAACCGACCTCCTATGCTTGAAAAAGGTGGATATCTCCCATGGACAAGCCGCATGCTTCGTTACATCAAAACTAAAGATAATGGAAAATTAATGATCAAATCCATAGAAAAAGGTCCATTTCAGCCAAGACAAGTTCAAGTTGCCGGTGATCCAAACTCAACAAATCCTACTGAACCATACATGCGTTTACAAACAGAAGAAGATTACACTGATGAAGACAAGGCGCAGATCAAAGCTGATGATATGGCAATGCATCTAATCCAAATTGGATTACCTCGGGAGATCTTTGCTGCGGTCGACAGTTGTGAAACTGCTCATGCTATGTGGGATCGTGTTAGAAGGATTTGTCATGGAACAGAGATTGGACAACAAGACGTTGAGAACAAACTTCTTACTGAATGGGAGAACTTCACATCCACTAAAGGTGAACAGATTGAGTCATACTACACAAGGTTTTGCACGTTGATGAATGAGTTAATCAGAAACAAGTTGACACCTCGAACAATTGCAACAAACATCAAATTCGTCAATAACCTTCCAGAAGAATAGGGTCGTTATGTTACAATTGTTAATCAGACAAAGGACTTACATCAGGTGAATTATGATCAACTCTATGACTTTCTGAAGCAAAACCAAGCTGAGGCTAATGAAGTTAGGAAAGAAAGATTGGCAAAGAATTATGATCCTCTCGCACTAATTGCTAATACACCAACACCATTACAAGTGAACACTCAACAACCATCATCATCCATTCACAACTACATGCAACCATCATGCATTCAACAACCAACACCGGTCTACCAACAACAATTCTACCCACAACAACAAGAAGTTATTCCACAACAGACATACCCACAATTCCAAGAACCAGAATTCACTGACAATGATGAAGCTGCTGCAGCATTGACTCAAGCGTTTGCTTTTCTGTCAAAGGCATTCCAAGGACGCTATTCTACACCAACAAACAACAACCAAAGGATTTCATCGAACACTCGCAATAAGCAGATTGCTCAGCCGAGTTTCAATATGGGCAACGGAGGCCAAATGGTTGGTGTTTATGGGAATCAGCAAGGATATGCTACTGGAATTAACATGGGGAATCAGAATATGCTGAATGCAGGGAATCAGAATGCAGGAAATCAGTATGGTCAGTATGCAGGGAATCAGTTGGGCCAGTTTGTTGGAAATCAGAGGGGTCAGAATGTTGGTAATCAGGCAATGGGTAATCAGAATAGGAACGTTGCAGCTCCAGTAGTTGGGAATTTGGGAAATGTGAATCAGGGTAATCCGGTAAAGTGTTTCAACTGTCAGGGTGTAGGTCATATGGCAAGGAACTGTCCTACTAAGCCGAACAAGAAAGACACAGCATACTTGCAGAAAGCATTACTGTTGGCACAAAAGAATGAGGAAGGGTTTCAGTTGAACGCAGAGGATAATGACTTTATGGCTTATGGATGACATGGAAGATAGAGAAGATATCGACGCGAACTGCATATTCATGGCGAATCTTCAGGAAGCTAAGTATGACACGGATTCTGACACACTTCCTGTTTATGACACCAATGCACCATCTGAGGTATCTAACATCAACACATGTCATAATAATGATATATTTGATATGTCTCCTCATGAGGAACATCATTATGAGAAGCAAGCACCCACTTATGATACATTCCTGGACACGCCAAGTAGTAGCAATACTCCTTCAGCAACTCTAGATATAAATCATAATGGAGGCTTCGTTTCACAGCATGCTGCGAATGATGAGGAAACACGGGCTTTGTTTGAATCATTATTGAATAATTGTCGTATTGAAATTGAGAATGTGCAAAAGGTCAATCGCAATGTTAAGGCCGCGAATGTTAAATTGACCGCTGAGCTTGAGAGTTACAAATCAACCGTTAAAGCTTTTGAATTTCATACCAAAATATTGTCTGAATTAGAAACTGGTTATCAAAATTCCGTTTCAGAGAAACAACAATTGCAACTCAAGTTTGACACACTTGATGTTAATTCTTTCAAAAAGATAAAATCTTTAAACACGGAAATTTCTGATTTACAAAACCAACTTTCTAAACAAAAAACAGCTTATTCCAATCTTGAAAAAGAAATGGATGAGTTGAAAAAGGATTTTGCAAAGAAAGAAGACAAACTTTTGGAAGAAATCGTAGAGTCAGAACACATGATTGCTCATTTAGAGGAATTAGTGGTTAAGTCGGGTCAGTCGAGTCAAACAATGAAAATGATTTCAAATCAAATTAATCCGATTTACCATACGAAACATAAAATGGGTCTTGGTAACAACACCCCTTGTAATCTCAAGAAAGCTCAGCAAGAACAGAATGTTTTGTACAATGGTAATGTGATTTATACCAAACATGATCCTCTCGTCGTTCGGGATTCTGTGCTAACGATTGAACATGTCGAAGAGAGCATTAATAAAATGAAACAAAAGGATTTGAAACCCATTGATTACAACAAATTGAACAAACTTTCGGGAATCACTTTTGTTCCACAAACAGAACCGTCTATGTTTTCCATTAAACGACCATTTGCGAAATTCTTGTCTAAAAAGAAAGTTGTTTCCAAATCTCTTTCAAAATTAGAACAAATGTCCTCTAACAACACTTTTAAAACAAGTGAGGCTAGAAACATTCTCGATGACGTTAAAATGAGAATTCAAGAACTTCAAAACATTGTTAAATCCAAAACTTCCATCGATATTAACAACTGGCATTCTAGTTTTCACATCGAACAGCAAAAGGTGTTTCAAAACGAAATTACTATTCCACTGAATAACATCAGCGCGAGTGTCAAAAATTTTGAACACATTTTCTTAAAAGAAACGGCCGACTTTGTCAAGGACCACAAATCCCTGGTAACCGAAGCTAATGATATTCGTGAAAACATGATTGTTTTGGAAAATCTAAATGATTCTCTCTTCGAAGCTGTTATGACCACTGACATTATGTCCATCATTTTACAAACATATTCCGTTCAAGACGATGAAAGACTGAGAGCTGAGACCTCCGAAATTGTTTCAAAATATGAAAATGCTCTTATAAAGCTTGAAAAAGAAAATGTGTCATATTTTAAACAACTTGATCGAAAAAAGGAAGAATGCAAGTATGACAAATTGTCGTATGAGCATGCCTTAAAGAACATGAAAGAGCAAAATGATCTTTTGAGGACTCAGCTTGAAAGTCAAAAAGGAAAGGGTGAGGAAACTAAGTTTGCAAAACCGTCAACTTCGGAGAAACCAAATGTTTCAAACACGGTTCAAAAACCAAAGATGTCAATTTCAAGGTTTGCTCCAAAAATCGATGAGAAAAAGAATTTGACAAAACCAGTCACTCCAACACCCTTGCCCAAGCAAAGTGAAAATGAAAAGATTGTTGATAAAGGAAAAGCGGTTGTCGTAACACCAAAAGTGATAGCACCTGGCCTTTTTAGGATTAGTCTCACTAATGCGTCTGCCTCCACTTCTAAGACAAATGAGTGCAAAAAGGATACTTCTAAAAAGTCTAGTGATGCTAAAAAGGACAACAATATAAATCCTAACGCGCGTGCCTTACCTTCTACAGGATTAGAAAGCACCTCTAGGAGCAGCAGACTAAAGCCTAAGAGCAATACAAGGAACAATAGAGTCTCGCCTGTCTCTAAGAGTAGTAGCAAGAATAAAGTTGAAGAAGTAGAAGAACACCCTAGGAATTTATCGCTTTGTAATAAGAAACATGATTCATCTGAATGTAATGTCGAAAGTACTGGTTCTAATGCATGTAATGACTCTGTTTGTCTAATATGCAAGAAATGTTTAATTAATTATGTTCATGATGAATGTGTTTCTAAGAATGTGAATGTTACGCCTAAACAGAAGTATGTTCCAAAGGGAACTAGTGCTAGATCCAGATATATAGAAAGATTAGTTGCACGATTTAGGACTACCACTATTAGTCGAATGCCTAGGAACTATCTTAAGTTTTGTATGTGGATTCCGACGGGTAGAGAGTTCACTCTTAAGGACGGCAAATTAGAAATAACTCAAGCTAAACAAGTAGCAACTGTCTATGAGTGTGATTCTGCTTTTACTCCTAACCTCATGGAACCAAATTCAACACGGTTTCCAAATACAAACTCTTCTGTTCTTGGTAGGTTATCGAAATATGTCTTTGGATCGTCGACTCGGGTTGCTCCAAGCACATGACCGGGAATTTAAAGCTGCTGATCAATTTCGTCTGGAAATTCATGGGAACTGTACGATTTGGAAATGATCATGTAGCAGCTATTCAGGGTTATGGAGATCTTCGGTTTGAGAATTTTTTAATCACTCGAGTTTACTACGTCGAAGGGCTAGGACACAACTTGTTTTCAGTCGGGCAGTTTTGTGATGCAGATTTAGAAGTGGCATTCAGAAGAAACACGGTTTTTATAAGAAATTTGGTTGGTGATGGTCTCTTAACTGGTAATCGTGGTACAAACTTGTATGCTATCGACATCAACCAAATGGCTTCTACATCACCAATTTGTCTTATGACAAGGGCAACCGAAACTAAGTCCTGGCTGTGGCATAGACGTTTATCCCATCTCAATTTCGACACCATCAACAAGTTAGCCAAAGACAACATCGTCACCGGACTTCCTAAGTTCAAATACACCAAGGAACACCTATGTCCATCATGCGAACAAGGAAAAAGTAAAAGAGCATCATATAAACCCAAAACCGTACCTAGTTCGGAAGCAAGGTTACATATGTTGCACATGGACTTATGTGGCCCAATGAGAGTTGAAAGCATTAATGGGAAGAAGTATATTCTCGTTATTGTTGATGATTATTCAAGATATACTTGGGTAAAGTTCTTGAGATCAAAAGACGAAGCACCAGGCATCATCATCACCTTTCTGAAGCGTATTCAAGTTCTACTTCAAGCTCCAGTAAGGATTATAAGAACAGACAATGGCACATGATTTACAAACCAGGAGTTAAGAACTTACCTCGAAGATGTTGGAATTACACATCAAACATCAGTTGTTAGAACTCCACAGCAGAATGGGGTAGTTGAAAGAAGAAACCGAACTCTTGTCGAAGCTGCTCGCACAATGCTGATTTTTTTCTAGTGCACCATTATTCTTATGGGCTGATGCTGTAGCCACTGCTTGTTTTACTCAAAACCGATCCCTAGTCCATCCGAGATTCAATAAAACCCCATATGAGCTAGTGAACAACCGTAAACCTGACATCTCTTACCTTCACGTGTTTGGCGCTTTATGCTATCCGACGAATGATAGAGAAGATCTAGGAAAGTTAAAAGCTAAGGGTGATATTGGAATCTTCATTGGATATTCAGAAAACTCGAGGGCATTCAGGGTGTATAATAGAAGGACGAAAAAGATAATGGAGACGATGAATGTGAAGTTTGACGAGATTTCACAAATGGCTTCTGAGAGATACGCTCTAGAACCCGCGCTTAATCCGATGGCTTCTAATCAAAACAGATTAGGACCCGCACCAAACCAGCAGACTTCTGGACACATCAGTTCAGGACTCGTACCTCAAGGAGCTCAGTCAACAAACACGGATAAACCTTCAGAACAAGAACTGGAAAATTTCTTCGAGTTAATGTTTGATGAATATTATGGTGGACCTTCGACAAATGCATCTCAACAACATTCCGCTGCACCCGCTCAAAACCATCAACCACCACCACCAACACAAGATGCATCCACAACAATCGAAGCTGAAGCACCAACTACATCAACATCATCTACATCTACTCAAGTAACTCCAGTACTTGAAACTGTTGTACCAAACGTTGATGAGCAAAACCAAAACACAAATTTTCAAGAAGAACCAACAAATAATTCAAACGATGTTACGTTAGAAGAAGAAGAAGAAGTATTTGAAAACCCGTTTGGAACAGACTCTGCTGAATCTTCTTCAAGGTTACAAGAACCATCTAACACACATTCGTTCAACCAAAGGTACCCTTCTACGTTTCAATGGACAAAAGACCATCCATTAGTACATGTTATTGGTGATCCTTCAATGCCAGTTCAGACGAGGAGACAACTTGTCACCGATCTCGAATTGTGCATTTACATTTGCTCAATAAGCACCAAAGTACCTAAGAACATTCGGGAAGTAATGGCAGAAAACCCATGGATTGAAGCGATGCAGGAGGAATTTCTTCAATACCTGTTACATGATAGTTGGGAACTTGTTGAACGACCACTTGATAAACGAGTTTTTGATCTCAAGTGGTTGTGGAAGAACAAACTGGATGAGGAAATGACTGTCATTCGCAACAAAGCTCGTCTCGTGGCTAAAGGATATCCACAAGAAGAAGGGATAGATTTCGAAGAATCATTCGCGCCCGTAGCTAGACTTGAAGCAGTCTGGATTTTCTTAGCCTATGCCGTTCACAAAAACATCACAGTCTATCAGATGGACATTAAGACTGCGTTCTTGAATGGAACTCTGAAAGAAGAAGTGTATGTGAGTCAGCCAGAGGGATTCATCGACAAAGATCATCCAGACTACGTCTACAAGCTCAAGAAAGCAATTTATGGTTTAAAACAAGCTCCAAGAGCGTGGTATGACGAACTATCATCTTTCTTGCTCAAAAACAACTTCACAAAAGGAACGGTTGATGACACCTTGTTTATCAAAAAATTCAAAGATGACATTTTGATCGTTCAAATTTACGTGAACGACATTATTTTTGGATCAACCAATCCTAACCATTCAATACATTTTGAAAATCTCATGAAAAGCAAATTTGAAATGTCCATGATGGGGGAACTAAAATTCTTTCTTGGTTTACAAATACATCAATCCCCTCATGGTATTTTTATCAATCAAGCTAAATATACAATAGAGATTTTGAAAAAACATGGAATGGAAAATTGTGATTCTGTTGGTACACCAATGGTCACTTCACCAAAAATAGGTGCTGATTTGTTTGGGAAACCTATCGATCCGAAGAAATATCGGAGCATGATCGGTTCTCTCATGTACCTGACTGCTAGTCGACCAGATATTCAATTCGCTGTATGTTTATTAGCAAGGTTTCAGGCAAAGCCTACCGAACTTCACCTCAAAGAGGTTAAACGGATCTTTCGGTACCTACGAAGCACCATTAACATGGGACTTTGGTATCCGAAGGATTCGGGGTTTAATCTAACAGCATTTTCAGATGCAGACCATGCTGGTGATCAAGTTACAGCAAAAAGTACATCAGGTGGAGCACAATTTTTGGGTGAAAAGCTTGTAAGCTGGTCGTCAAGGAAACAAGATTGTACTGCGCTATCAACCGCCGAAGCCGAGTATGTGTCTCTATCTGCGTGTTGTGCCCAAGTTCTTTGGATGAGGACACAACTCACAGATTATGGCTTTACTTTTGACAAAATACCTATGTATTGTGACTCAAAAAGTGCCATAGCCATCTCGTGCAATCCCGTACATCACTCTAAGACAAAGCATATCAAAGTCCGCTACCATTTCATCAAAGAACACGTGGAAGAGGGTACTGTTGAATTATTTTTCGTTAAGACTGATTACCAACTCGCCGATCTATTTACTAAAGCCCTTCCAAAAGAACGGTTTGACTACTTAGTTCGACGAATTGGCATGCGAAGCCTAACTCCTGACGAGCTAGAACGTCTTCTCGAATCTTCTTGAAAAATGATTTCAAAATCGCTTCGCTGTAAATATTTTTGAAAAACAAAATACAAAATTTGAAAAACCAACAAAAACAAAATACAAAAATATCAAATTTTCAAAAAATACAAAAACAATATAAAATCAAAAAATCCAAAAATATTCTTCTCACGACATGTCTCTCGTATAAATCAATATTCTGTACGTTTCTAGAAATGTCATTCAACAATGATACGGACATGTACAGATGCTTGAGCGGGAGTTCTTTCAAATGTTTTTCTAAAACATGTCGTTTCTCAAAATTTTCTTCACAATGGCTTTCGTATACATCAGTACGAAACCCGTACTTCTATGACGACTTCTGATTATTTTCAAATCAAGGACTCGTACGTTTAATGACGAACTCTTTTTCAAAAAGTTCGAGAGTTCGAGTCTAAACAAACGAAAAAGATTTCAAGCATAAACTCGTTTTCAACCAAAATTCTTGAGCACTTTTTCCAAGATTTCTCAAAAGATTTCTCAAAATCTCTCAAAATGAGTGCTCAAGATAACTCCCTCAAACCCTTAATTAATTTTAAATATGCTATCATTAAGGGGGAGTAGAAAAAGAAAATTGTTCCAAAATTCATGCAAAATAGAATCTGTCTTTCTCTCCAAAAAGCCTTTTATTAATCAGTTGACATCAAAAATATCACGCTATGCTATTTTTGAGGGGGAGAAGACATGATTAAAATGTGATCAAAGATGTTTAAAATTTGTGACTGAATCTCAAAAGAGCTCGACTCAGATATTACCAATGAATTGACGAAGCTTAAATTGTCAGTAATCGAAAGGACTTGTCTTGGACGGGTAATAATTTCAAGCTAGTCTAACTAGTGATGTAAGTGTGTCTCGAATAGGACTTGTCTGAGTAGAATGTACCGTATCGAGAGACTTTCTTTGAACTTGACCAGGACGGGTAATAATTTCAAGCTAGTCTAACTAGTGATGTAAGCGTGTCTCGAATCGGTCATGTTCGCTGAAAGTGGATCAATTCAAAAAGTGCAAACTCCTCACGCATGTGCAAATCTCTTAAAAATCCATGAGCACGTGTGAAGGGGGAGTCCTTCAAATGAAATGCAAAACTCTCGAAGTGTTAACAAAGTATGTTTTATTATCATAAACACTTTGAGAGATTTTTCACGAAAGGTTTTATGGCATGTGATCAACAATAGGATAGTCATGGAGTTATAAGGTGACTAAGGTTAGGAAAAACCGTCCTATGATCCGCAAGAGCCGGAGGGATCTACCCAAGGACAATTCCAATAGATTAGAATTAGAAGTCCTTAGGAATGATTGAAAAAAGGAGAAAATGAGAAAGGAGAAAGAAGGGGTTGAAGAATTAAAAAGAAAAGTTATGAAAAAGGGTGAAAAGAAATAGCCCTCCATATGTTCAACCTTAGAGCAGACACCGGGTTCAACTCATATGCTACTGGTTGTTACTAAGGTGACACCGGTATTGAAGACAAAGACGTCATGGACCCAGTGACGCACTGCACTAAACCTTCTTAACCACTCAAGTTCTCTTAAAAGAGCTTGTTTCATTCTCACGGGGAACCGGTGTAATCTATCGACCTGTCTCTTAGAGATGGTTGATATTGAAGCAGGAGACCTCTCCCTAATCTCCGCATAGGAAACCAAATGTGCACTTATCGAGTCTAGAGCTCCGAGATTCATCAAAAGATCTCATAGGAACACATGATATTTCTACACTGGTTGTTCATCATTAAGGACGCCAGATGTAAACTTTAGAGTCCTACGCAGATCTTAGCAATCTGCCAGAACATTTATGAGAGGATTCACTTTTGTGATTCTCAATGATTGAATGGAAATTCCTGCCAGGGTTAACATCAAGCAGCCCTGACAGCAGGTCACTTCGGTAATTCTTTATGGGTAACGCTTAGTGTTCGCGGTGGTTTCAAATGGTCTACAGTCGTGGAGTGATCCCCAGCAACTCACCCAGTCATTGAGCTACTAAGTAGGTCTTGTAAGCTCTCTCGAGAGTATCTGACATGGGAACGGCCTTGGTAAGGGTTAGAAGGAGTCTTCACACTATGCTGTTGACGATCTCTAATTCTTATCCGTAAGTACCGGATGTTTTTTTGCTAACTGTTTATATGCAGGGATACTTCATCTCCATGGCGACAGATTCCACATGCTCATACATACATCTGGAAGTTAAAGAAAGCTCCCTCAAAGATCTATACAACACAAAGTTCAAAGAAAGATTCTACGCCAAAAAGAAGAATCTACAAAGTATAAAGTCTAAAGATCAAGGTGAAAGAAAGGGAACTACGTGCATATGAATATCAAAATCCAAAGATGTATGAGCATGTTGGAATGGCAAACAACCACCACAGACGCAGAAGTGACAAATGGCAGATAACTCCACATCACAAAGGAACAAAGAACGATGAAAATCAGTTATCAAAGATCACAAAGCATGAAGGAACAAAGACTAAAGACTATTCTACAACGACACACAAAGTTAAAGACAAAGAACACGGAAGACCCACTCACGTGGAGCATCATTCGAATGACCACCCCTTAGGGGGAGATTGTTAGCATTAAAAATATGTATTATGAAGTGATGGTCATTCTCATAATGTAACTTTGTGTCGTTTGTTAAGATTAGTAATAGTTTAGTCATTGGGCCTTGGACTTGGCAAGCTAATATGTTATGTGCTATGTTTCATAAGCCTAGTTATCCAACCATGTAACCAAGTCCAAGCCCAAGCCCATAGAAAGCCCATAGGGCATCTCATGTTAATAACTATTTAAACACCTCAAAGGCTCATTTGAGGTGTGTGCTTGTGTGTGTATTTGTGTGTGTTTCTTAATAATATTCTCTCATTTTCCATCTCTCTTTCTACATATACACGAAATACATATAAGTCACCAAGTCACCATCTTTCTTCTTCTAATCTTCTATATTTGTGATAAAGTTGTGATATTTAAGGTCCTACACTCTTCATCTTGAATTTGTAAACGTATGATTTGTTTAGTGATTCCATGCGAAACAAACTGTTCGGGTTCGCTAATAGATACAATTGCGCCAATGACATCTATGTATTATAGTGTAAGGACTCATATACGTTATTCACAACACATAAGGAGAAAATTACATAAAATAATTGTAACATATGATTAATTAGAGCGAAAATAACATACCAACTGTATCAGCTTTGGTTCTGAATCGCGAAATAATGTACTTGAATGGTACAAATATGAATGATTGCATTTTTTGCTGCAATGCATATATAGGATTCAACAATGTGTTGTTTGAAAACACAATCTTGTACCGATTGTTAAACAAAGGGTATAAACCTTCATTATTTGTCACATTAAAGTCGCTAACAATATACCACATGCCCTCCTGTAATGGTAAATCGTATTTGGGCAAATCACACTTCCTAATGATGCATAGCATGCGGTTTCCCTATTGCAAAACACGTTCTCGACACACGCCCATGTAATTCCATCCGACATTGTTTTATTTAGAAATCAAGACCAAACCTTCTTACTCATGTTTTGAGTTTGTTTTGTGTCGACCAGAAAAATAGAAGGCAAGGTAGCTAAGTTGAAAATCAATAGGGTCGATCAAAAGAACAATTAAATGATTGTTAATAATACAACATAGGTCTTTTATGTGGATCGTTAGTCGCAGGTTTAAAAACATGTTACAAGATCGATAATGAAAACAACAAGGGTCGATTATATGATCAATGTTGGTCGAACAAGATTCGATTATACTTAACATGTTGGGTCGAATACACAAGGAATAAAACAAGGGTCGACAAAATAGTTATGGTCGATTATGAACAAAACGGAAAAAGAACCGATTACCTTAGTGGAACTCGAGCAGGAATACGAAAACAATATGCCCAACCTTTGTTCGATTAGGACTAAAGACAGAAACACGAAGAAAATTTGTTCCCACACCTCGTTCGATTTAACAAAGAGCAGCAGTAGCAGAGGTTGTCGATTATTTTTTATGTTTATTGTTTTTGTTGGTTTCTGTTGTACGAATGAAGGAAAAGAACAAAGGGGCCAAGGGGGCCTCGACTTAAATAACCGAACAGAGGAGTGCCCCACATTTTATGTAACGTTAGAGTTTTAATTTAGGCCATAAAGATCTATCAAGGGGGTTGGTCAAAGGAGTTTCACAATGGGCTTTTAAAAATTTATAAGTATAACAGATTTCAGTTATGGGTTTAATAGGGGGTGTATAAATAGAAATAAAGGGGTGTTAAATGGGCTTCAATGTATGGATTAACAATGGTTTTTTTTAATTATTTTTTTAAAGTTTTAGATTTTTATAGTTTTTATTTATTATGTATATGTATATTATAAGTTATGTAGGTATTTACACATTTGGTCCAATAGTTTATAAAATTTGAAATTTATCCAAAATTTTAGGTTTCCGAATTTTAGGGTTTTACAATTTTAATATCGTAACAATTATATAAACGAGTAAACATCATCAAATCATGCAGCGGAAGTAAGAATCATAATACATTTAATTAGTTAACTGAATTAAAAGAATATGTGTACCTTAATGATTTCTAGCGAAACAAGAAATCAAACAAACAAGAACCAATTAAACCCTAAGTTCAGGGACGGAGCCAAAAAAAAATATGACCGGGTGCACAAATTTTTTTGAACCGTAATATAATAGAGTAAAAAAGTGAAATAAAACGATATTTAATTATAACGATAAATAAATGAACATATTACCTTCTAATAAACCTATTTAATCCTTGGGCTTTTGTGTTTTAATTTATTAAACTTGTTTCATCTTTGGGCTTTTGTCATATTGGGGATTTTACGAAATTTTATACTGTATTTATTTTTTATTTGTAAGTATACGAACTAAATAATACTAGAGACATATTTTGATGCACCAGGTGCATTTATGATACATTTAGGAAAAATTGATAAGTTTTTCAAAAACTAACACTATATCGAAAAAATCCATGGGGTGTACGTGCACCCGCGGGCACACTCTTGGCTCCGTCCCTGCCTAAGTTAGGGTTTAGTAAAATTCGACTACACCTAAGTCGAATAGGGAAAAGATCACAAACAAAAGTATGTTTGTCCTTCGTTCTCATACATACGTATTACAAGAGTTTCAATTAGAAAAGCTAGGTTTTTGAATCACAAACAAACCAAACACTTTGATTGAGCTAATGAAAATCGACCCTAAGGGTTTAGGGGGTATATGATCGGCAATAGCTCAAGGGAGGAGAGAAGAAGAGAAGTTAGGGTTTGCAAGGAACCAAGAATGAATTGAACGAATACAAGAGGCCTTGTATTTATGATAATGGAAACTTGGAGTCCAAGTTAGGGTAGGACTCCCCCACCTCCTTTTGTCGGCCGAATATAGGATCCAAGAGGGATTTCGGATCCTTCTTGGCTTCTTTCCATATATTCGTCTCTCTAACCACCGTTAGTCAATTCCCGTTAAGTACTAATGACTGTTACGTGTTTTTTTTGTGAATTTAATAATTAAACATAACTTAATATATTAAATATTAAAACATTGAAACTTATACGTAATGTGTGTAATCACGAAGTCTCGTGTTCATCCGGTCATACTTTATTAATTTTATATCCACAAACTAACAGCTCCCACTTGGATATACATTAATATAGTAATAACATTGGTTAGTCTAGCATAACACCCCAATGCCCCCAGAACGACCCTGAGTGTGGTTTCCTGGAAAAAACCTTTTGATGAATCATCATCATACTTAGCCTTTTGTTTCTAATACTACGTTAATATGGATATGGATCTAAGTCATTACATAATTAACTATTCTGTTTCTCGTTATTTATGATTGAGCAAGATTACCAAATCATCTGAACGTATTCCAGATAGACCTTGGGCATGGCCATGCAAACACTTGTCAACTCTATGAGGGGCCAAGCAGTATTATACTTCAAAACAAATTTGAAGGAACAAATTCTTTCTTGACTACAAGCATAACCCATGAACTTTGCATCACTTCTGAAAACAGCCCTTATAACTACCAGTTACGGATATCGTTAGACTACCTTACAAAAAATGAGATACATCCACAGTAGTTATCTGATATCTTAAGTCTGAGGATAAATATTCATGATTTACTTTAATGACAAATATCCATAAAGTACAATCATGTGGTTGGGATCTGTCCTATATTCAATTTCAATTTATTGAATATCATGTGAATTTGGCATGTCCTACGCATCAATATACTTAAGTATATTCTACCAAAACTCTGATTTGTCTTAATTCAATGATATTCGCATATCATTGATTGACAAAGGACTATTTAGAATGACATAAGTTATTAATGGATTAAACATGCAAATATAGGATACAATATTATGAATGAAAATAAACATAACAAAATATTTTATTCCATTAAGATAATAATTGTTTGCATCATTTTTTATCCAAATACTAACCACAGATTTACATAAAACTACTAGCTAAACGAAGTCTAATGCCATTGGCATGTTGAGTAAGCTTTTCCTTAGGTAAAGCCTTCGTAAAAGGATCAGCTAGATTGTTATCTGTGTGAACTTTGAGTAAATTGATTTCACCTATTTCGACTTGTTCTCGAACATAGTGATATCTTCTTGGAAAGTGTCTGGCGCCCTTCATGACTCCAGGTTCATTGGCGAATGTTATTGAAATCTACTACTTATCTTTACTTTATCACACGTAAATCCTCAATATGCTTATATAGCCCTATGGCACGAGGCCATACCACCCCTTGTGTTATAGAGCTCGGCGCTTCACAAAGACATCAGGCTTTTCTCTTATATATATATACTCCCTCTATCCAATAATTATAGTCCACTGTTCACTTTTTAAGTCTTCGCTTTGCAACTTTTATTTTATATATTTTTATTTGTGTTATATAATACTTGATAAAAATTATACCAATCATATATTTTGCATCAAGTAAATATATAATACAAATAAAAATATTTAAGGTCAAAGCTGCAAATCGAAGACTTCAAAAATCAACAGTGGACTATAATTATGGGACGGATGGAGTATATATATATTGTTTTTTTTTGTGTTTTATATTAAAAATTATGGGTCGAAAGTGTCTTATAACTTGAGTGATGGAGGGAGGATGTTTTTAGGTTAAGTTATAGGTTTTGAGTATATGAGAAAAAGTTGATGTGGGCACTTTTTGCTATAACACCGTCGGATAACATCAAGGATACCTAGTGCTCTAATAGCTATGATCCCTCTTGAACGTGTCCAACACTTGTGAGTGTAAGAAACAGGGAAAAAGTCTTTTTAGCCCATTTGAGAGTAGTGGAAGACCATAGACAAATCAAAGTTGACTAACTAAGTTTTTTAGTTTCCACCCACAAAATTGTCCAACACTTGTGAGTGTAAGAAACAGGGAAAAAGTCTTTTAGCCCATTTGAGAGTAGTGGAAGACCATAGACAAATCAAAGTTGACTAACTAAGTTTTTTAGTTTCCACCCACAAAATTGTCCAACACTTGTGAGTATAAGAAACAGGGAAAAAGTCTTTTTAGCCCATTTGAGAGTAGTGGAAGACCATAGACAAATCAAAGTTGACTAACTGAGTTTTTTAGTTTCCACCCACAAAATTGTCGGACAACATTTAATATCACATTATGGAAAATTGGAATAATCATCAAATGGTCTAGCACTAAGCTTATCCTTTTTCAAAAAGTTAAGTGTTGAAACCCACTAGGTACACCTTTGAGTCTGGCTAGAGAAAAAGGTCGAAACCTATAGACCTTTACTTGATGGTACGGGTTCAGCTATTGAGAAGGTTCGAGTTGAATACGGGTGGAAACCGCCACGTTGTGATACATGTAAGATCTTTGGTCATACTTTGGTTGATTGTCCTAAAGTTTTTTTACCTGCTGTTCAGTCGACTAAGACTGTTAATGATGGTTTCAAGACTGTCAATAACAAGAAGAAGGGAAAGCAAGGTGGTTCAACAAATCCGGGTAAAGGAGGGTTTACTAAGCCTGTTGTGGGTAAACATTTTCGATATCAACCCAAAAAGACTCCTCCTAAACCCAAGAAAGCGGATAGTACAAAGAAGAAGGCTGTTGTTGTGTCTAGTACGAGTGGTGCGCCGATTGTTACATCAAACCATTTTGATGGCCTCCAAATGCATGATAATGATGACTTTGGTATTCCTACCAATCAAGTGACTAAGGATGTGAATTCTGGTAGTACAAAGGAAGCTAAGGAGGATTGGACTCAGATGACTAGTAATGCATCGCATGAACCGCTTGAATCAATGGGTGCTAATGAGGTTGGTCCTACTCCTATTGTTGATAAAATTGGGAAGCTTGAAAAGCTTATTTTTGATGGGAAAGCTACTCTCGTTGATGATGATGGTCATCCTATTAAAAAGGTTGATTTTCTGGCTCCGTCTTCTTCTTCTACGAAAAGGGGTAACCCATTCTCTAAGGTAGGAGACATTGTTGTTTCTGATAGTGATGATGAGGAAGTTGTGAACGTTTTTGATGAGACAAGGAACCTTTTTGGTGGTGGTCATGACCGTGAAGATGATTATGATGACTATGATTATGATAACTATGCGGATCAGTTCTACGATCTTCCAGGGGATTTCAAGATCCAAGGCATTCGTAGGAAGTAATTTTGTTTCATAGGAGTCTAATCTTATCATTTGAGTAATGGTTTATGTTCTTGTGTAGAGAATATGAAGTGCCTTGTTATGTAAGCTTTACCGCCGATGCGTGGGAATTGCACCAGGCTTTACCTCTCGAGGGATCTCGAAAAGCTTACAACCCCCACCAGGCAGTGTACCTGATCGTTGTAGTATAGTATAGTGACATGTACCGGGGGATTAATCGTTCAACTCAGGAATAGTGTCGCTAGGATTAGAAAATCTAAAAACTAGGTCTAGAGGTGAGGCATGATTCTTTTTGTATTTTTATATTTTATAAAAGCAAATAAAATTCTCAGGTTTTGGAAGAATGGGCGGAATTAGTTGCAAGTCAACTAACCCAATTACTAAGATGCAATCAAAATAAAATGACAAAAATGAAAATAAAGCTAATTAAACTAGTGGTGTGAACAATATATGGGAGAATTGTGTTTAGTTAGATTTCACTAGGCCGTCACCCATTTTGCTCTTGACGCCCTTGTTCTGACGCCGTCACGATTTCTCTGGGCCGTCATCCATTTTGCTCTTGACGCCGTCATCTACTGTTCCCAGCAAGGAAAATTAAGACTTTGCCGTTGGTTTTAGTCGTTTTTATAGTATAGGTTTATTACCGAAGAAACACTCGTGAAAGTATGTTCCCCGGGTCGTTATGACCCAACGAAGGTAAGACGGCGATTGAGTCGGCTTTGAGTCGCGTGATTGTGAAGTGAATGGAATTAAAAAGATGATTTGGTTGGTTTTTGATTACACTACTAAAAGGATTTAAAACGCAGTTAAAGTAAAAAGAAACAATAAAACGACGCAAAGAAAACAAACAAATAAAATAAGCATTGGATAAAATAACTAAAGAAAAACGAGATTTAAAACGCGAAAAGAAATTAAGACTGGAAATGAATTTAAGAACAATATGTTTGCTAAGCGACGTGAATAAGTTCATCAAGTGTGGGTCAAGGATTGACGACGAATTATTTTTCTTAAACAAGACTATTTTCTCACAACGTTGGTTTATTTTGAAAATAATCCTTTAAAAAGAAAATAATTACTAGATTTGTAATTTGATTATTCTCCGGCTTTTGCCCTTCAAATAATAAAATTAAAAGTCTAAATAATCATAACAATTATTAATCACGACCACTTTTAAGTAATTCACACTTAACTCACAAACTCGTGCCACCAAGCAAACACTAATAAACTACTCGAAACTCATATTAATAAGATAAAGTTACTTGATAAAATAAAAAGACTCGATAAAAGAAACAAACTAGATAAGCCAAAATAAAATTCGGCAGAGTTTCGCCTTAGCATAAAGCATAAGAGAACCTCACTCGATAAACGATGAGGCAATGATTATCGTACTCGATAATTTTGGCTAACTTGCCAAAAGAAATGAAACTTGATAAAATCAAACTCGATAAAAAATGAAAAAGAAAAATAAATAAATAAAAAAAAAGTCAAACTCGATAATATTTAAAAAAAACTTAACTCGACAAAAAATTGCAAATTGGTCCTTTGACAAAAAACGTAACTCGATAATATATTAAAAAAAACAAACTCGGTATTATTATTGAATCCAAACTCGGTAACAATTTAGAAATCAAACTCGGAAATAAAATTTGCAAAAGTCAAACTCGGTAAGATTTTTTTTTGCAAAATGGTCCCTGACTCAAAAATCCTAACTCGATATTTTTTATTTTTTTCTCTAACTCGATATATATATATATATATATATATATATATATATATATATATATATATATATATATATATATATATATATATATATATATATATATATATATATATTTTTTGTAACTCGATACTTTTTTATTTTTAAAACTCTAAGTTCAAACTCGAAAATTTAAACCAAACTCGATAGAAAATCTGAAAAACCAAACTCGACAAAAAGTTTGCAAATGAGTCCCTAAATACAAAACGTAACTCGATAAAAAAAAATTATAAATGCTAACTCGATTTTTTTTTTTAAATCTAACTCGAAAAGAAAAAAAATATATATTTATATATATTAAAATCTAACTGATAACTTTTTATCAAATGACAAACTCGATAAAAATATATATATAAAAAACTAACTCGATAAAAACCGTAACAAAATACCATTTTGATCCAAAATAAAGCCTAAAAACTAATGTTTTTCACCAAATTTAACACTAGACTAACTAGTTTAATCATAAACTTTAATTCCCACCAATAAAAACAAGATTTTAACAACTACAAATCATAAAATTTAGAGAGAGAAAGCTTTAGAAAGAGAAAGTAACATAAAAACACATGACTTCCCAAAAATAAAACTACACTACTCCTACTACTATGTGGACCAACCCTCCACAACCCTAAGACTAACCAACCTCTCAAATGAGGCTTATGAGATCTATTTATAGGCTAGGGGCTAGGGCTTCTCTAATCTTTGAGTTTGTTGCATAATTAGCCCCTAGACTTTTACAAAAAATGAGAAAACTACTTAAAACATATTAAAACGCTACAAATGCAACTAAATACTACACGTAACGATCTTGTAACTTGGAGGAGTTGAGTTGACTTTTCTTCCAAAGTTCTTCAAAGGACCAAAGTTGACAACTTGCTGAAACTTGGAGGGCCATTATTGTAAAGGTCTGCAATTTCAACTAAGAGTCTCTTTTGTTATTCTCTGAATCTCTAAGGATTACTTTTGTCATTTTGGGCTTTTCTTGGATAAATTTCTTCCTCGGCTTCGGCTTTTTACCTTTTTCCAATCTCGTGCTCGTTTTTGTCGGTTTTTGGCTTGTTTTTGTTCATTTTTCACATATCCGTACCTACACATACACAAATACAAAAACATACATTCTCTTGGCATATTTGGTTAGTATTTGGTGTATTTGGTCTGTTTTAAAGCCTAAAAATGATGTGTGAATAAGCACTCATCAAAATCCCCCAGACTAAGGTATTGCCGTGTCCTCACGCAATGTCATCACCTCACGCTTAAGAGATAAATAATTTCAAAACCTCTCTTTACTGACGTTGTAAAGTAGCAATGATGTTCAAAAGAGATATTAAAATCATTTATTCTCAAAAACGCTCCGTTTTCCGATTTTCATGAATAATAACTACTACTACTATCTTTTGTACTTTTTCATTTTTATATGTGACGGTTTGCCTTGACTTTTATTATCAATTCTTATCTGTTGATAACTTTCAGGGTCAACGAGTAGAAACACTTCTCACAGAGAAGAGACCGTACGGATAAAAATCGTCATCCTTGATTTTTCACAAGCTCCCAAACTAAGCGTAAAATCGAAATCATTGTTTATCAGAAGTTAGATGCTAACACTGCCCACAAAAGTTACTTGTGTATTACCTCTTGTCCCCAGGTCCTAAGTTTTGTATCTAAAGATTTTAATTTGTGAGAAATGAATTGCTTCATATTTTCTCGTTTCGATATTTGTTAGTCCGATAGTGATACCTAAGTTAAAAAGATAAGTAGTTATTCATTTTCTCTTAAGAACCACTGCAATAGAAATTCGGTCCACATCAAGGAATTTGGGGTACATACAATATCAAAGATATAAGTTGCGGAGTACAATCACATGCACCTCATGTGACTGATTACTAATCACTTATCACATGCACCTCACGCGCCAACAACTTATTTATACATACATAGCTCTTATTCAACAATACTTTAACTTTCATTTTTTTCTTTCTCACTTTTTTCTTTCTTTCTTGATTTTTTTCTCTCATAACATCAATGGAAGCTTATCGGGTAGCTCCAAAACCACATAGATAATCAACTTTTGACTTTTGATTTTTTCACTTTTTGCTCTTATTTTTGATGTTCCTTGATATGTACCCAACTTCTAAAGCAAAAATTCTCTTAAAAAAATAAAGAACTAAATATTATTCAAACCGAAATACCACTAATTAACCTAGAACATCTATTATATATGGGTGACGTTTCTGATGGGAACAAGGAGGCCACAAGTACCTCTCGTGGGTTTTTTAAATCCCAGTAATGCAATCCGTGTATAGCACGAAACTTCTAAATAAACTCTATCATTCCTCGATCTCCGCAAATTTAAAATCCCAAGTAATGAGATCCGCGGATGCTTAGCCATAATCTTTTGATTATTTTGGTTAAGGGAGACGAGCTAGGGCTCAACACGCCCGGTCAAGTCGGAACATTTATTTCTACTCTAGCCGGTAGGAAAGTCAAAACAAGGTGTCAAAACTTTATTATTCATATCATATATTTTTTTTTCATTTTTTCATCTTTTTTTTTATTTATTTTTTATTTTTTATTATTATTTTTTTACATAACAAAGCGGTGACAAAAATTAAAATTTTTGATGAAAAACGGAGTTGCGTAAGTTAACAGCTCAGACGATGGTACAGGTCAAATCGAATCGAAGATTCACCCCCCACACTAAAATGAAACATTGTCCTCAATGTTTTAAGGGTACGGGTAGTCTACGTAAAATCTAAGGCCGTTTATTAAGTATGCCAAGAGATAAACGTTAGTCGATAAGATATTGGATATGGTGAATTTCCAAAAGAGCAGCGAAGGATGAGACTCGAGTGGAGAGAACGACAAACCACGAGCACGAGAGTCCTCAAACTTCGGGGAAATTCCTGAACATTCATAAACAACCACGAAAACACGAGTTTGGAAAGGGTCGCCCCCTCACGTCACGTTATTAAACAAAATAGAAAATAAAGAAAATGAAATGGATAAGCATGGGGTACCTCCCACGAAGCGCTTGTTTTTGTTCACCGAGTCACATGAGCTTGACTCGATCCCCGAATTAATTCGTCCTTGGGGAGAGCAGATAGAACGGACAACCGGCATAAACGGAGACGCCGGGGTCAAAAACGGTATCCTCACTCCCGGTGGAGTGGAAAAGTGAAGAAATGAGGGGATAAGCAAAGAACGGATGAAACACCCAGATGATAAAAGCAAATTCAAGTTCAGAATCATGGGTGGGTTGGGTGGGTAAAATATCAAGCACATGAACATCATGTTCAGAAATCTCGTCCACCACTTCAAAAATATCTTCATTCATATCTGATTCAAAAACTACATCGAGTGGTTTCGCGGGCGGACGAGAAGAAAGTGAATCGAAAAGAATATCATTCTCGTCATTCTCAATACCCGGTGGTATCGAGTCATCCGCAGCAAGAAATGGATCGACATCCTCTAAAAGAGGGTTACGTAACGGATTATCGAAAATAGATATAGAGTCGATCTCAAAGATAAAACGCTCATAATCCGGAAGAGAGATATCAACATGAATAGTGGGATTGCCACTACTCGTCTCTTCAAATCGAAAAATTTCAAGCTCGGGTAAGAAATCACTATCCATATTGGGGATAGGAGAAGAAATCGGAGGATCATTCAACGCCTCGATCTTAGAAATAAGAAGATAAACTTTGGATAATTTCTCACGAAGAGCTTCATCTTGAATTTCAGTGTCAACTTCTTCATCATTCTCTTCTTCTAAGCTGACGAGCTCAGAAGGTAACTCCTCAATGTAATCAATATCTCCACAAGATAAAGAAGTACAATCGTCGTCGGAATCAGAATGATTATTAGCAAGACAAGCCTCGATCTCATCTAAAAAGACATCGCTCCTCTCAACTGGTTCTAGAGAAGGATGGGAAGAGTCGGAAATGAGAGGATCAGAGGATGGAGTGGGATTGCCACTCGGAGATGAATCTGAAATTTCAAGAACGTCTACGTCGACCTTTTTATTAGCATATAAAGCTCAGATATTCTTCATATGCTCTTCTGCTAATAATTCTGCAATACTCTTTTCTTCTTCGACGGGTGTGGTTTCAGCAGATGAAGTGTAAATACCCCCAATTTGGATGGAATCCTCATCATCGTCGTCATCGTAAATAAAAGCCTTTCGTAATTTAGCATTTCTTTCTTTGGCAAGTAATTCTTCCATTGACTTCTCATGAGGATCAGGAGTATAGGTAATACGATTAGCCACCCACTCTCGTACCGTTTCGATAACGGATTTCATTTCATCAATAAATTCATCCGGAACTTGAAACTTATCGGGAGTTTGTGGGGGTTGGTTAAAACCATGAGAATCGTAACATGAATTCGGCTCATAATAATTTTCAAACGATCCCTCACAATTTTCAAAATTTGATGAATTATCATTGAAATAAGGTTCTTGCTCATAAGAGTTTTGAGGAGGGTAATTGAAATTGTTTTGAGGATAATCGAAAGAGTTCGGATCATAATCGGAGGTGAATGTGGGTTCAGTTCTCGAAGCATAGCACATACAAAGTCCACGAGTAAATCCACATTCTTTGCAAAAACACCGTTCACAAAGTACTCCTTCTTCGGAGGGATTTCCACAATTAAAAGAAGTCGGATCCATAAGAATTATCGGTTTAGAGGATTAAAGAAGAAGAATCAAATGATAAGAGGAGAAGAAGATTATTTTTTAGTTTTTAATTATCGAAAAAGAAAATTAAAATAGAAAAAGAAAATCTTTTTGTATAAACTTTGTTTTTTTTTTTTTTGAGAATATTTATAAAAAACGATAACTTCTCGGGAGAAGGATCTTCAAATCACCAACAAAAGATACAAGTACGACGCTCTCGTTTCAAACCTTCCCCGGCAGCGGCACCATTTTGGTTTTAGTCGTTTTTATAGTATAGGTTTATTACCGAAGAAACACTCGTGAAAGTATGTTCCCCGGGTCGTTATGTCCCAACGAAGGTAAGACGGCGATTGAGTCGGCTTTGAGTCGCGTGATTGTGAAGTGAATGGAATTAAAAAGATGATTTGGTTGGTTTTTGATTACACTACTAAAAGGATTTAAAACGCAGTTAAAGTAAAAAGATACAATAAAACGACGCAAAGAAAACAAACAAATACAATAAGCATTGGATAAAATAACTAAAGAAAAACGAGATTTAAAACGCGAAAAGAAATTAAGACTGAAAATGAATTTAAGAACAATATGTTTGCTAAGCGACGTGAATAAGTTCATCAAGTGTGGGTCAAGGATTGACGACGAATTATTTTCCTTAAACAAGACTATTTTCTCACAACGTTGGTTTATTTTGAAAATAATTACTAGATTTGTAATTTGATTATTCTCCGGCTTTTGCCCTTCAAATAATAAAATTACAAGTCTAAATAATCATAACAATTATTAATCACGACCCCTTTTAAGTAATCCACACTTAACTCACAAACTCGTGCCACCAAGCAAACACTAATAAACTACTCGAAACTCATATTTATAAGATAAAGTTACTTGATAAAATAAAATGACTCGATAAAAGAAACAAACTAGATAAGCCAAAATAAAATTCGGCAGAGTTTCGCCTTAGCATAAAGCATAAGAGAACCTCACTCGATAAACGATGAGGCAATGATTATCGTACTCGATAATCTTGGCTAACTCGCCAAAAGAAATGAAACTTGGTAAAATCAAACTCGATAAAAAATGAAAAAGAAAAATAAATAAATAAAAAAAAAAGTCAAACTCGATAATATTTAAAAAAAACTTAACTCGACAAAAAATTGCAAATTGGTCCTTTGACAAAAAACGTAACTCGATAATATATTAAAAAAACAAACTCGGTATTATTTTTGAATCCAAACTCGGTAACAATTTAGAAATCAAACTCGGAAATAAAATTTGCAAAAGTCAAACTCGTTAAGATTTTTTTTTGCAAAATGGTCCCTGACTCAAAAATCCTAACTCGATATTTTTTATTTTTTTCTCTAACACGATATATATATATATATATATATATATATATATATATATATATATATATATATATATATATATATATATATATATATATTTTTGTAACTCGATACTTTTTTATTTTTAAAACTCTAAGTTCAAACTCGAAAATTTAAACCAAACTCGATAGAAAATCTGAAAAACCAAACTCGACAAAAAGTTTGCAAATGAGTCCCTAAATACAAAACGTAACTCGATAAAAAAAAAATTATAAATGCTAACTCGATTTTTTTTTTTTTTTTAAATCTAACTCGAAAAGAAAAAAATATATATATTTATATATATTAAAATCTAACTAATAACTTTTTATCAAATGTCAAACTCGATAAAAATATATATAAAAAACTAACTCGATAAAAACCGTAACAAAATACTATTTTGATCCAAAATAAAGTCTAAAAACTAATGTTTTTCACCAAATTTAACACTAGACTAACTAGTTTAACTATAAACTTTAATTCCCACCAATAAAAATAAGATTTTAACAACTACAAATCATAAAATTTAGAGAGAGAAAGCTTTAGAAAGAGAAAGTAACATAAAAACACATGACTTCATAAAAATAAAACTACACTACTCCTACTACTATGAGGACCAACCCTCCACAACCCTAAGACTAACCAACCTCTCAAATGAGGCTTATGAGATCTATTTATAGGTTAGGGGCTAGGGCTTCTCTAATCTTTGAGTTTGTTGCATAATTAGCCCCTAGACTTTTACAAAACATGAGAAAATTACTTAAAACATATTAAAACGCTACAAATGCAACTAAATACTACACGTAACGATCTTGTAACTTGGAGGAGTTGAGTTGACTTTTCTTCCAAAGTTCTTCAAAGGACCAAAGTTGACAACTTGCTGAAACTTGGAGGGCCATTATTGTAAAGGTCTGCATATTTCAACTAAGAGTCTCTTTTGTTATTCTCTGAATCTCTAAGGATTACTTTTGTCATTTTGGGCTTTTCTTGGATAAATTTCTTCCTCGGCTTCGGCTTTTTACCTTTTTCCAATCTCGTGCTCGTTTTTGTCGGTTTTTGGCTTGTTTTTGTTCATTTTTCACATATCCGTACCTACACATACACAAATACAAAAACATACATTCTCTTGGCATATTTGGTTAGTATTTGGTGTATTTGGTCTGTTTTAAAGCCTAAAAATGATGTGTGAATAAGCACTCATCAAAATCCCCCAGACTAAGGTATTGCCGTGTCCTCACGCAATGTCATCACCTCACGCTTAAGAGATAAATAATTTCAAAACCTCTCTTTACTGACATTGTAAAGTAGCAATGATGTTCAAAAGAGATATTAAAATCATTTATTCTCAAAAACGCTCCGTTTTCCGATTTTCATGAATAATAACTACTACTACTATCTTTTATACTTTTTCATTTTTATATGTGACGGTTTGCCTTGACTTTTATTATCAATTCTTATCTGTTGATAACTTTCAGGGTCAACGAGTAGAAACACTTCTCACAGAGAAGAGACCGTACGGATAAAAATCGTCATCCTTGATTTTTCACAAGCTCCCAAACTAAGCGTAAAATCGAAATCATTGTTTATCAGAAGTTAGATGCTAACACTGCCCACCATGTAATCAATTAGATAATTAACTAAGGGTTTAAACAAATAACAATAATGCACTAAGGATGAGTGCATACACGGAAGGCTATGGCGATTTGGTTGTACATTTAAGTGGGGTGTAACAAATTCTTCCTTTAAGTAAGATGCTTAAAGGTAGAAACGGAAAGATAGGCTCGGAAGGGTGTACTAGGGGTTTCGTGTACTAAAAATGAGTACAACGCTAAGGTATGGGAAAAATTAGTTGACTTAACTAGCCAAGTAATATGACTTAAATGGCCAATTAATTATGATACGGGTTTAACACAAGGGTGATCATAATGCCTCTTATCATGTAGTAAATCCTACTACACAAATGTAGTCTCACTAGCGGTCTCGGGATGCATCACTAACGCAAGTTCTAGAATCTAAATGCTACCGGTACACACATAAACACTACTAATAAATGCTTTTCCTATCAAATCTAAAGGTAAATCTCACATATTTGGGTGGAAAATTTTTCTCAATAGTACGGTTTTGTGCTAGTCATACGACTCCTATCCATGAGACGCTTGCTAAGGCTAAAGTTTCACTCCTAAATGTTGTAAAAAAATTTAAATTTGGCGCTAAAATTACACTAACAAGTATTTCTCATAGTTTTATTACACATCTACCATCAAACAAACAAACTCAAGTGAAAGTGTATCCTATGAGGTATCATCATTTACCCTCCCCTTACACTTAGGATGAACATTGTCCCCAATGTTCAATTAAAGTTTGTAAAAGTAAAATAGGTAAAAGAATGATAACAAATACTCCCCTAATTCGTTCGGTGTGGATAATGTGTCAACAAGGTTAGATCTTCCTCCAAGAAAATGAACGTTCAAAGCTTCCCTTCCAGAAATATAAATCATCTTCTTGTCATATATAACTTGTTAAACCTGAGAAAACAATCACAAAAACCCAAAGCATCAACATTAGGAAATTTGGGTCTCCCTTATACTTATCTAAGGATGGAAAGTTGTGTAAAGGTTGAGGTTCCGGTTCATCAACATTAGGAAATTCCCTAGAACTAGGAGTAAGGTTATCACTACAAGTATTCAAACCTATATCCTCTAGTGGTGCCTGGTCCAAGGGTTCTACCTCCATCGGAATTCCTAAAGTTTCTTCTACTTCTTCCGGGTAAGTCACGGGAGGTGTGTGTGCCTCAAATGATGGTTGAGTATTTTGTGGGCTTATGTTATTGACCTCATCATTCCATGTGTTAAGATCACCTATATCCTCAACATGTGTTTTATTATAATCTAACCCTAACATTTTCCCAAGTATCTCAAGTGCTTCTCTAGGCATCTCAACTTCTATATCCGAATCATAAGGATCATCCTCAATATTCTGACTACTATATACAAATTGCCCAAAAGATTCATCATCTGTTTCTTGAGATTCATCATCATCGATCATAAAACCTAGGTCTTTTTGATCAATGTGATCATGTTCGGCTAAATCCTCCTCAATTGTTTTCTTAGGTAGTGATAAAAGCAAACCTAGTGCTTCATCCAACTTATGATTTGTTGCAACGGCTCTCTCCATAATTCCTTGGCAAACTAGGTCGCATTTCCTATTGGCCTCACTAAAACTAGATCTTAAACATGGAGGTTGTTCATAAGAATCTATCCTAGGTGAAGGCTCATATGATTCATAGGTGTCTCTAAATGAGGTATTTTGAACTCTTTGTTGTTCTAGCCACTCAACCTTATCTTGCAATCTTAGAAGTCTAAGTGTAAAGTCCATTTGAAGCAAATTACAAACAAAGTCACAAAGAAAAGATAGACTACGAGAAAGCTACAAAATAAAAAGAAAAAAAAAATCTCACTTGATAGGAATCTAATGAGTAGACCTAATAAAAATCAAATTAAACC
The DNA here is from genome assembly GCA_030686995.1 of Artemisia argyi. Taxonomy (NCBI): domain Eukaryota; kingdom Viridiplantae; phylum Streptophyta; class Magnoliopsida; order Asterales; family Asteraceae; genus Artemisia; species Artemisia argyi. Next base: position 1,227,324 of record CM060686.1, on the reverse strand, counting down.
TAAACAATAACTATTCCCCGGGCTGCGGCGCCAAAAACTTGATGCGTGGGAATTGCACCAGGCTTTACCTCTCGAGGGATCTCGAGAAGCTTACAACCACACCAGGAAGTGTACCTGATCGTTGTAGTATAGTATAGTGACAAGTACCGGGGGATTGATCGTTCAACTCAGGAATAGTGTCGCTAGGATTAGAAAACCTAAAAACTAGGTCTAGAGGTGAGGGATGATTCTTTTTGTATTTTTATATTTTATAAAAGCAAATAAAATTCTCGGGTTTTGGAAGAACGGGCGGAATTAGTTGCTAGTCAACTAACCCAATTACTAAGATGCAATCATGTTAGCATTAAAAATATATATTATGAAGTGATGGTCATTCTCATATTGTAACTTTGTGTCGTTTGTTAAGATTAGTAATAGTTTAGTCATTGGGCCTTGGACTTGGCAAGCTAATATGTTATATGCTATGTTTCATAAGCCTAGTTATCCAACCATGTAACCAAGTCCAAGCCCAAGCCCATAGAAAGCCCATAGGGCATCTCATGTTAAGAAGTATTTAAACACCTCAAAGGCTCATTTGAGGCGTGTGCTTGTGTGTGTATTTGTGTGTGTTTCTTAATAATATTCTCTCATTTTTCCATCTCTCTAGTTACACATATACAATCCATATACTCTCACCAAGTCACCATCCTTCTTCTTCTAATCTTCTATATTTGTGATAAAGTTGGTATATCTAAGGTCCTACAAGTGGTATCAATCGCCTAACAATGATTTAGGAGTGTTGGGTGTTTGTGTTTTTCGTTTTTTTAGCTTTCAACACGTTTTTTTCAAAAAAATTCTTACTTTTCTTGTTTTTTTTGGTTTTTAACACTTTTTTGATTACAAACTAGTGTTATAAACCTTATCTAACAAGAAAGTTTCAATCTTTTTGAAAATTTCTAGCTTAAAAATTCGAACTTTGGTATTGTACTTGTTTTCGAGATCTCAAGATTTTTTATAAAAAATCATCAAGTTTGGAACTTTCTTCAAGTTTTGGTGATTTTATGCATAGAAGTACAAGTATCTTGGAACACAAACTTGTTTTTGGAGTGCTTTTTGTTACATGAATTTTGTGCCATATATCGAGAAGTTTAAAACACCTTTTATCGAGAATTTTTCAACAAGTATCTTCAGACGATTCCGTGGTTTACTCGGTGTTTTTCTTCCTTGTATAAGTTAGAAAAAACACTTCGACTTGGGATACTTTTCTAAATTGTATAATTTAGATAAGTTTGGACTTTCTCGATAAGGGAAAATTTTCGAGATCTTGAAAAATTTTCGAGAAACTTGATAATTTTCGCAAACTTGAAAATTTTTCGAGAAACTTGATAATTTTCGCAATCTTGGAAAATTTCGAGAACTTGAAAAATTTTTGCAAACTTGGAAAATTTTTCGAGAACCTGAATTTATCGAGAAACTTGGATAATTTTTTCGAGAACTTGTGTAACTTATCGAGAACTTGGGTGAATTTATCGAGAACTTGAAAAATTTTTCGAGAAATTGGGTAAATTATCGAGAACACAGCAAAGTTTCAAGAATTTTGACAAAAGTGAAGTTTTTGGCGACCAAACTTCAAACGGCCATAACTTTTGAACCGTAACTCCGTTTTCGACGAATCAGCTGTCAAAACGACCGTCAGACAGAGGAGAACGACACGCTAAATGATTTATTGATTTAGGCGAAGTTTCGAGGCCTAAAAACGCTTCGAGAAGAAGTTATTGCGGTTTTAAGGTTTTCAGTCAAAATTTTCACCATAAAAACTTGCATCAACTCACTCTAAACTCTACTCCTATTTCGTTGGAACGATCCAAGAATCAACTTTATCCATCTACACTTCATCAATGGCAACGCAGCAAGACATTCATGCAGCCGGTGCCGAAAACCGACCTCCCATGCTGTCAAAGGGTGGATACTCACAGTGGGCTAGTTGTATGATGCGTTATCTTAAGAGCAAAACAAATGGAAGTCTTCTCATCAAATCCATTGTGGATGGACCTTTCAAACCATCACAAGTACTAGACCCTGGTGATCCAAATGGTACCCCCCAGTACAACCATACTACAGAGAACAGAATGAGACTGAATACACTGTGGAAGACAGAAAACAGATTGAAGCTGATGATCAGGCATTTCATTACGTCGTTCTTGGTTTACCTGAAACCATTTATGCTACTGTTGACAGTGAAGTAAGTGCTCATGCAGTCTGGGAAAGAGTCAAGAGGTTAATGTATGGGACAGACATCGGGAAACAGGAAATGGAAACACAACTGCTTAAGGAACTTCGCAAGTTTACTTCAATTCCCGGTGAATCCATAGAGACGTACTACCACAGATTCTGTAAGATCATGAATGATTTATCAAGACACAACCTCAGTCAGACAAATATTGCTAACAACGCCATTTTTCTGAATGAGTTACAACCAGAATGGGGAAGATATGTCACTATTGTTTATCAGACAAAGAATTTGCATGAAGTTACTTATGATCAAGTGTATGACTTCTTGAAGCAAAATCAAGATGAAGCTAATGAAGTAAGAGCTGAATTACTAGCTAAAAAGCATGATCCTCTAGCATTAATGGCTGATACACCAACACCAACACCTACACCAGTGAACACACAACAACAACCATCATCATCTTCCACTCACAACTACATGCAACCATCCTACATTCAACAACCAACACCGGTTTACCAACAACAATTCTACCCACAGCAACAACATGTTATTCCACAACAGCAATACCCACATTTCCAAGAACCAGAATTCACTAACAATGATGAAGCTACTGCAGCCTTGACACAAGCGTTTGCTTTTCTGACAAAAGCATTCCAAGGACGTTATTCTACACCAACAAACAACAACCAAAGGATTTCATCGAATACTCGCAACAGGCAGATCGCTCAGCCGAGTTTCAATATGGGCAATGGAGGCCACATGGTTGGAGTTTATGGGAATCAGCAAGGATATGCTACTGGAATTAACATGGGTAATCAGAATATGCAAAATGCATGTCAGTATGCAGGGAATCAGTATGGTCAGTATGCAGGGAATCAGATGGGTCAGCATGTTGGAAATCAGAGGGGTCAGAATGTTGGTAATCAGGCAATGGGTAATCAGAATAGGAATGTGGTAGCTCCAGTTGTTGGGAATTATGGAAATGTGAATCAGGGTAATCTGGTAAAGTGTTTCAACTGCCAAGGAGTAGGTCAAATGGCAAGGAACTGTCCTACTAAGCCGAACAAGAAAGATCTAGAGTATTTGCAGAAAGCAGTTCTGTTGGCACAAAAAGAGAAGGCAGGGTTTCAGTTGAATGCAGAGGAACATGATTTTATGGCTCTTATGGATGAAATGGAAGACAGAGAGGATATCGATGCGAACTGCATATTCATGGCGAATCTTCAGGAAGCTAAGTATAACACGGATTCTGACACACTTCCTGTTTATGACACCAGTGCACCATCTGAGGTATCAAATTTCAACACATGTCATAATAATGATATATTTGATATGTCTCCTCATGAGGAACATCATTCTGAGAAGCAAGCACCCACTTATGATACATACCTGGACACGCCAAGTAGTAGCAATACTTCTTCAGCAACTCCAGATGTGAATCATAATGGAGGCTTCGTTTCACAGCATGCTGAGAATGATGAGGAAACACGTGCTTTATTTGAATCATTATTAAATAATTGTGGTATTGAAATCGAGAAAGTGAAAAAGGTCAATCGCGATGTTAAGGCCGCGAATGAGAAATTGACCAATGAGCTTGAGAGATACAAGGAAAATGCAAAAAGTTTTCAATTTCACAAAGAACGCGAGTCAGAATTTGAAATTGGTTATAAGAAGTTACTTGTTAAAGATAGGGAATGGAAAACCAAGTTTGCTAATCTTGAAATAAGTTCAACAAAAACCATTAACTCTTTAAAACAAGAAATTTCTGATTTACAAAACCAACTATCTAAACAAAAATCAGCTTATACCAATCTTGAAAAAGAAATGGAAGAGTTGAAAAAGGACTTTGCAAAGAAAGAAGACAAACTTTTGGCCGAAATCGTAGAGTCAGAACACATGATTGCTCATTTAGAAGAATTGGTGGTTAAGTCGGGTCAGTCAAGTCAAACAATGAAAATGATTTCAAATCAAACTAATCCGGTTTACCATACGAAACATAAAGTGGCTCTTGGTAATAACAATCCATGTAATCTCAAGAAAGCTCAGGAAGAACAGAACGTCTTGTATAATGGTAGTGTTTTCTACACCAAACATGATCCTCCCGTCGTTTGGGATTCTGTGCAAACGATAGAACATGTCGAAGAGAGCATTTCTAAAATGAAACAAAAGGATTTGAAACCCATTGATTACAACAAATTGAATAAACTTTCGGGAATTACTTTTGTTCCACAAAAAGAACCATCAATGTTTTCCATAAAACGTCCATTCTCAAAAATGTTTTCGAAAAAGGTAGTTGCTTCCAAATCAATTTCAAACATGGAACAGATTTCTTCAAACAACACTTTTAACACAAGTGCTGCAAGAGGATATCTTGATGATCTTAAAACCAGAATTGGGCAACTTAAAACGACTTTAGAATCTAAAACGAGACTTAATGAGATCAACTGGAATTCCACGGTTCATTTACAGCTTAAAAAGATTCTCGAAAATAAATTTGCTCCTCAAATTAATAACATCCATGCTCGAGTAATTCATTTTGAACAAGCATTTTTGAAAGAAACAGCTGACTTCGTCACGGATCACAAATCCCTGATAAAGAAGGCAAATGAATCTTTTGAGCAAATCAATGTTTTGGAAAACATAAATGATTCTCTCTTCGAAGCTGTTATGACCACTGATATTATGTCCATCATTTTACAAACATATTCGGTTCAAGACGATGAAAGACTGAGAGCTGAGACCTCCGAAATTGTTTCAAAATATGAAAATGCTCTTATAAAGCTTGAAAAAGAAAATGTGTCATATTTTAAACAACTTGATCGAAAAAAGGAAGAATGCAAGTATGACAAATTGTCGTATGAGCGTGACTTAAAGAAAATGAAAAAGCAAAATGATATTTTGAGGGCTCAGCTTGAAACTCAAAAAGGAAAGGGTGAGGAAACTAAGTTTGCAAAACCATTGACTTCGGAGAAACCAAATGTTTCTAACACGGTTCAAAAACCAAAAATGTCAATTTCACGGTTTGCTCCAAAAGTTGATGAGAAAAAGGATTTGACAAAACCAGTCACTCCAACACCCTTGCCTAAGAAAAGTGAAAATGTTAAGATTGTTGATAAAGGAAAAGCGGTTGTCGAAACTCCTAAAGTGTTAGCACCTGGCCTTTTTAGGATTAGTCCCACCAGTGCGTCTGCCTCAACATCTAAGACAAATGATAAGTGCATAAAGGCTAATTCTAAAGAATCTAGGATTGCTAAAAAGGACAACAATATAAATCCTAATGTGTGTGCCTTACCTTCTACAGGATTAGAAAGCACCTCTAGGAGCAGCAGACTAAAGCCTAAGAGCAATACAAGGAACAATAGAGTCTCGCCTGTCTCTACGAGTAGTAGCAAGAATAAAGTTGAAGAAGTAGAAGAACACCCTAGGAATTTATCGCTTTTTAATAAGAAACATGATTCATCTGAATGTAATGTCGAAAGTATTGGTTCTAATGCATGTAATGACTCTGTTTGTTTAATATGCAAGAAATGTTTAATTAATGATGTTCATGATGAATGTGTTTCTAAGAATGTGAATGTTACGCCTGAACAGAAGAATGTTCCAAAAAGACCTAGTGCTAGATCCAGATCTATAGAAAGATTAGTTGCACGATTTAGGACTACCACTATTAGTCGAATGCCTAGGAACTATCTTAAGTTTTGTATGTGGATTCCGACGGGTAGAGAGTTCACTCTTAAGGAAGGAAAATTAGAAATAACTCAAGCTAAACAAGTAGCAACTGTCTATGAGTGTGATTCTGCTTTTACTCCTAACCCCATGGAACCAAATTCAACACGGTTTCCAAATACAAACTCTTCTGTTCTTGGCAGGTTATCGAAATATGTCTTTGGATCGTCGACTCGGGTTGCTCCAAGCACATGACCGGGAATTTAAAGCTGCTGATCAATTTTGTCTGGAAATTCATGGGAACTGTACGCTTTGGAAATGATCATGTAGCAGCTATCCTGGGTTTTGGAGATTTTCAGTTTGGGAATTTTTTGATCACTCGAGTTTACTACGTCGAAGGATTGGGACATAATTTGTTTTCAGTTGGGCAGTTTTGTGATGCAGATTTTGAAGTTGCATTCAGGAGAAACACGGTTTTTATTAGAAATTTGGTTGGTGATGATCTCTTAACTGGTAATCGTGGTACAAACTTGTATGCTATCGACATCAACCAAATGGCTTCTACATCACCAATTTGTCTTATGACAAGGGCAACCGAAACTAAGTCCTGGCTGTGGCATAGAAGATTATCCCATCTCAATTTCGACACCATCAACAAGTTAGCCAAAGACAACATCGTCACCGGACTTCCTAAGTTCAAATACACCAAGGAACACCTATGTCCATCATGCGAACAAGGAAAAAGTAAAAGAGCATCATATAAACCCAAAACCGTACCTAGTTCGGAAGCAAGGTTACATATGTTGCACATGGACTTATGTGGCCCAATGAGAGTTGAAAGCATTAATGGGAAGAAGTATATTCTCGTTATTGTTGATGATTATTCAAGATATACTTGGGTAAAGTTTTTGAGATCAAAAGACGAAGCACCAGGCATCATCATCACTTTTCTGAAGCGTATTCAAGTTCTACTTCAAGCTCCAGTAAGGATTATAAGAACAGACAATGGCACAGAATTCACAAATCAGGAGTTAAGAACTTACCTCGAAGATATTGGAATTAAACATCAAACATCAGTTGTTAGAACTCCGCAGCAGAATGGGGTAGTTGAAAGAAGAAACCGAACTCTTGTGGAAGCTGCTCGCACAATGCTGATTTTTTCTAGTGCACCACTATTCTTATGGGCTGATGCTGTAGCTACTGCTTGTTTTACTCAAAACCGATCCTTAGTCCATCCGAGATTCAATAAAACCCCATATGAACTAGTGAACAACCGTAAACCTGACATCTCTTACCTTCACGTGTTTGGCGCTTTGTGCTATCCGACGAATGATAGAGAAGATCTAGGAAAGTTAAAAGCTAAGGGTGATATTGGAATCTTCATTGGATATTCAGAAAACTCGAGGGCATTCAGGGTGTATAATAGAAGGACGAAAAAGATAATGGAGACGATGAATGTGAAGTTTGACGAGATTTCACAGATGGCTTCTGAGAGATAAGCTCTAGAACCCGCGCTTAATCCAATGGCTTCTAATCAAAACGGATTAGGACCCGCACCAAACCAGCAGACTTCTGGACACATTAGTTCAGGACTCATACCTCAAGGAGCTCAGTCAACAAACACGGATAAAACTTCAGAACAAGAACTGGAAAATTTCTTTGAGTTAATGTTTGATGAATATTATGGTGGACCTTCGACAAATGCATCTCAACAACATTCCGCTGCACCCGCTCAAAACCATCAACCACCACCACCATCACAAGATGCATCTACAACAATCGAAGCTGAAGCACCAACTACATCAACATCATCTACATCTACTCAAGCAACTCCAGTACTTGACACTGAAATACCAAGAGTTGATGAGCAAAACCAAAACACAAATTTTCAAGAAGAACCAACAAATAATTCAAACGATGTTACGTTAGAAGAAGAAGAAGAAGTATTTGAAAACCCGTTTGCAACAGACTCTGCTGAATCTTCTTCAAGGTTACAAGAACCATCTAACACACATTCGTTCAACCAAAGGTACCCTTCTACGTTTCAATGGACAAAAGACCATCCGTTAGTACATGTTATTGGCGATCCTTCAAACCCAGTTCAGACGAGGAGACAACTTGCCACCGATCTCGAATTGTGCATTTACATTTGCTCAATAAGCAACAAAGTACCTAAGAACATTCGGGAAGCAATGGCAGAAAACCCTTGGATTGAAGCGATGCAGGAGGAATTTCTTCAATACCTGTTACATGATAGTTGGGAACTTGTTGAACGACCACTTGATAAACGTGTTCTTGACCTCAAGTGGTTGTGGAAGAATAAACTGGATGAGGAAATGACTGTTATTTGCAACAAAGCTCGTCTCGTGGCTAAGGGTTATCCACAAGAAGAAGGGATAGATTTTGAAGAATCATTCGCGCCTGTAGCTAGACTTGAAGCAGTCCGGATTTTCTTAGCCTATGCAGCTCACAAAAACATCACAGTCTATCAGATGGACATTAAGACAGCTTTCTTGAATGGAACTCTGAAAGAAGAAGTGTATGTGAGTCAGCCAGAGGGATTCATCGACAAAGATCATCCAGACTACGTCTACAAGCTTAAGAAAGCAATTTATGGTCTAAAACAAGCTCCAAGAGCGTGGTATGACGAACTATCATCTTTCTTGCTCAAAAACAACTTCACAAAAGGAACGGTTGATGACACCTTGTTTATCAAAAAATTCAAAGATGATATTTTGATCGTTCAAATTTACGTGGACGACATTATTTTTGGATCAACCAATCCTAACCATTCAAAACATTTTGAAAATCTCATGAAAAGCAAATTTGAAATGTCCATGATGGGGGAACTAAAATTCTTTCTTGGTTTACAAATCCATCAATCCCCTCGTGGTATTTTTATCAATCAAGCTAAATATACGATAGAAATTTTGAAAAAACATGGAATGGAAAATTGTGATTCTGTTGGTACACCAATGGTCACTTCACCAAAAATAGGTGCTGATTTGTTTGGGAAACCTATCGATCCGAAGAAATATCGGAGCATGATCGGTTCTCTCATGTACCTAACTGCTAGCCGACCCGATATTCAATTTGATGTATGTTTATTAGCACGATTTCAGGCAAAGCCTACCGAACTTCACCTCAAAGAGGTTAAACGGATCTTTCGGTACCTACGAAGCACCATTAACATGGGACTTTGGTATCCGAAGGACTCGGAGTTTAATCTAACAGCATTTTCAGATGCAGACCATGCTGGTGATCAAGTTACAGCAAAGAGTACATCAGGTGGAGCACAATTTTTGGGTGAAAAGCTTGTAAGCTGGTCTTCAAAGAAACAGGATTGTACTGCGCTATCAACCGCCGAAGCCGAGTATGTGTCTCTATCTGCGTATTGTGCCCAAGTTCTATGGATGAGGACACAGCTCACAGATTATGGCTTTACTTTTGACAGAATACCTATGTATTGTGACTCAAAAAGTGTCATAGCCATCTCGTGCAATCCCGTACATCACTCTAAGACGAAGCATATCAAAGTCCGCTACCATTTCATCAAAGAACACGTGGAAGAGGGTACTGTTGAATTATTTTTCGTTAAGACTAATTATCAACTCGCCGATCTATTTACTAAAGCCCTTCCAAAAGAAAGGTTTGACTATTTAGTTCGACGAATTGGCATGCGAAGCCTAACTCCTGAGGAGCTAGAACGTCTTCTTGAATCTTCTTGAAAAATGTTTTCAAAATTGCTTCGCTGTAAATATTTTTGAAAAAAAAAATACAAAATTTGGAAAACCAACAAAAACAAAATACAAAAATAGAAAATTTTCAAAAAATACAAAAACAATATAAAATCAAAAAATCCAAAAATATTCTTCTCACGACATGTCTCTCGTATAAATCAATATTCTGTACGTTTCTAGAAATGTCATTCAACAATGATACAGACATGTACAGATGCTTGAGCGGGAGTTCTTTTTAATGTTTTTCTAAAACATGTCGTCTCTCAAAATTTTCTTCACAATGGCTTTCGTATACTTCAGTACGAAACCCGGACTTCAATGACGACTTCTGATTATTTTCAAATCAAGGACTCGTACGTTCAATGACGAACTCTTTTTCAAAAAGTTCGAGTCTAAACAAACGAAAAAGATTTCAAAGCATAAACTCGTTTCAAAACAAAATTCCTGAGCACTTTTTCAAGATTGTTCAAAAGATTTCTCAAAATCTCTCAAAATTAGTGCTCAAGAAAACTCCCTCTAAACCCTTAAATTGATTTTAAATGAGCTATCATTAAGGGGGAGTATAAAAAACTAAAATGTTCCGATTTCATGCAAAATCAAATCTGTCTTTCTCTCCAAAAAGCTTTTTATTAATCAGTTGATATAAAAAATATCACGATATGCTATTTTTGAGGGGGAGAAGATATGATTAAAATGTGATCAAAGATGTGTAAAGATTGTGGCTGAATCTCAAAAGAGCTCGACTCATTAAGTACCAATGAATTGATGAAGCTTAAAATGTCATTAATCGAAAAGACTTGTCCTGGACGGGTAATAATTTCAAGCTAGTCTAACTAGTGATGTAAGTGTGTCTCGAATAGGACTTGTCTGAGTAGAGTGTACCATATCGAGAGACTTTCTTTGGACTTGACCAGGACGGGTAATAACTTCAAGCTAGTCTAACTAGTGATGTAAGCGTGTCTCGAATCGGTCATGTTCGCTGAAAGTGGATCAATTCAAAAGTGCAAACTCCTCTCGCATGTGCAAATTTCTTAAATATTCATGAGCACATGTGAAGGGGGAGTCCTTCAAAATTACAAAACTCTCAAAGTGGTAACAACAATGTGTTTTATTATCATAAACACTTTGAGAGATTTTTCACAAAAAGGTTTTATGGCACGTGATCAAGTATAGGATAGTCATGGAGTTATAAGGTGACTAAGGTTAGGAAAAACCGTCCTATGATCCGCCAGAGCCGTAGGGATCTACCCAAGGACAATTCCAATAGATTAGAATTAGAAGTCCTTAGGTATGATTGAAAAAAGGAGAAAATGAGAAAGGAGAAAGAAGGGGTTGAAGAATTAAAAAGAAAAGTTATGAAAAAGGGTGAAAAGAAATAGCCCTCCAAATGTTCAACCTTAGGGCAGACACCGGGTACAATTCATATGCTACTGGTTGTTACTAAGGTGACACCGGTATTGAAGACAAAGACGTCATGGACCCAGTGACGCACTGCACTAAACCTTCTTAACCACTCAAGTTCTCTTAAAAGAGCTTGTTTCATTCTCACGGGGAACCGGTGTAATCTATCGACCTGTCTCTTAGAGATGGTTGATATTGAAGCAGGAGACCTCTCCCTAATCTCCGCATAGGAAACCAAATGTGCACTTATCGAGTCTAGAGCCCCGAGATTCATCAAAAGATCTCATAGGAACACATGATATTTCTACACTGGCTGTTCATCATTAAGGACGCCAGATGTAAACTTAAGAGTCCTACGCAGATCTTAGCAATCTGCCAGAACATTTATGAGAGGATTCACTTTTGTGATTCTCAATGATTGAATGGAAATTCCTGCCAGGGTCAACATCAAGCAGCCCTGACAGCAGGTCACTTCGGTAATTCTTTATGGGTTACGCTTAGTGTTCGCGGTGGTTTCAAACGGTCTACAGTCGTGGAGTGATCCCCAGCGACTCACCCAGTCATTAAGCTACTAAGTAGGTCTTGTAAGCTCTCTCGAGAGTATCTGACATGGGAACGGCCATGGTAAGGGTTAGAAGGAGTCTTCACACTATGCTGTTGACGATCTCTAATTCTTATCTGTAAGTACCGGATGTTTTATTGCTAACTGTTTATATGCAGGGACACTTCATCTCCATGGTGACAGATTCCGCATGCTCATACATACATCTGGAAGTTAAAGAAAGCTCCCTCAAAGATCTATACAACACAAAGTTCAAAGAAAGATTCTACGCCAAAAAGAAGAATCTACAAAGTATAAAGACTAAAGATCAAAGTGAATGAAAGGGAACTACGTGCATATGAATATCAAAGTCCAAAGATGTATGAGCATGTTGGAATGGCAAACAACCACCACAGACGCAGAAGTGACGAAAGGCAGATAACTCCACATCACAGAGGAACAAAGAACGATGAAAAATCAGTTATCAAAGATCACAAAGCATGAAGGAACAAAGACTAAAGACTTTTCTACAACGACACACAAAGTTAAAGACAAAGAACACGGAAGACCCACTCACGTGGAGCATCATTCGAATGACCACCCCTTAGGGGGAGATTGTTAGCATTAAAAATATATATTATGAAGTGATGGTCATTCTCATATTGTAACTTTGTGTCGTTTGTTAAGATTAGTAATAGTTTAGTCATTGGGCCTTGGACTTGGCAAGCTAATATGTTATATGCTATGTTTCATAAGCCTAGTTATCCAACCATGTAACCAAGTCCAAGCCCAAGCCCATAGAAAACCCATAGGGCATCTCATGTTAAGAAGTATTTAAACACCTCAAAGGCTCATTTGAGGTGTGTGCTTGTGTGTGTATTTGTGTGTGTTTCTTAATAATATTCTCTCATTTTTCCATCTCTCTAGTTACACATATACAATCCATATACTCTCACCAAGTCACCATCTTTCTTCTTCTAATCTTTTATATTTGTGATAAAGTTGGTATATCTAAGGTCCTACAAATCAAAATAAAATGACAAAAATAAAAATAAAGCTAATTAAACTAGTGGTGTGAACAATATATGGGAGAATTGTGTTTACTTAGATTTCACTACTCCCTAGATATCTTTTACAGGTTAATTACTTGTTACAGTTGCGTGGATGAGGGGTTATATTCCTTAATACCAATCATGGGGTGGCGTACTTACTTCCCCAATTCTATAAGCTCTTACTTTACTCCTATGTCGAGCCTGCAAGAAGCTCCTAACATGGGATCACTAGAATTCGCTCATACATTAAATACAATCATAAAAACCTAGTACTCATCGGTTCATGTTTCTTAAGATGTTTAAGCAAGTTACACAATGGAGATCTGCCAGTTTTCTTAAGCCTAACATAGAAATCATTCATCCATTACAACTATAAACAAGCAATCAACCTATAATTAACATCTAGGTTTTATTACATCTAAGCAAACACATAAGAGATCTAGCCTAGCATGTTAAAATTAAGACAAGCGTAAGATATATTCAAACAACACATAGACATATTGAATGAATTGAAAGGATACTTATCTCAATTGAACATGAAGGATTTCAAGGGGTGAAGACCCTTGAAAATACTGTTACAAACGAGCTAGGGTTTATAAAGTTCGACCCTAAAATTCTCCACACACGTTCCTCTCTTTTGAATGAAAATTAGAAAAGTATATATAGATTTCACGAGGTGACGGCGTCAAGAGGAAAGTTCTGACGCCGTCATCTCGCCGCCAAAAATCTTCTCGGATTTCCTAGATCCAGATCTGTCGCCGTCATATGTAATCTTGTTCTAGGCCGTCACCCATTTTGCTCTTGACGCCCTTGTTCTGACTCCGTCACGATTTCTCTGGGCCGTCATCCATTTTGCTCTTGATGCCATCATCAAAACCTTCTTGACGCCGTCATCTACTGTTCCCAGCAAGAAAAATTAAGACTTTGCCGTTTTCTTTACTTTTATGCTCCAAAAACGTCCAAAATGCTTCCTTTTCCATAATTCACTTCCAAAGTACCTAAAATCACAAAAAGAACGATTTAGGGCAATATTTGATCAAATAAATTCCAATTTCGGCTTAAATGACCCCCTAAAAACGGATCATTTTTCGCCTCATCAACCGCCTATGTAACGGGCTGAGATATGGGATTTACTCATATCCTTTGTACTTAAACGTTTCTTTTTGGAGTAATATATTTACCGGGTCTTTTGACCTTTTACCAAAAAAAAATCAAAGTCTTTTTTGCCCATTTAAGAGTAGCGGAAGACCATAGACAAATCAAAGTTGACTAACTGAGTTTTTTAGTTTCCACCCACAAAATTATCGGACAACATTTAATATCACATTATAGAAAATTGGAATAATCATCAAATGGTCCAGCACTAAGCTTATCCTTTTTCAAAAAGTTAAGTGTTGAAACCCATTAGATACACCTTTGAGGTTGGTTAGAGAAAAAGGTCGAAAACGATTACGAGGACACCTCAGTTAGGTCACGTAAATCAAAGTCTAAGACCTGTGCCCTCCCCAATAATCTGAAGATAAAAAACCTCTTTTGTTTAAATTAAAAAAAGAAAAAAAAAATGAGAATAAGGTGGTCATGACTTGTTTGAGAGGGCACTCTTAACATGAAAAGTTTAAAATGAGACTTTTGTTTGATTCTTTCAAGTTTCAATTTATCTCGTACTACGAAAGTGTTATTGTGAAAGACTTGGGTCATATGTCAAAGCTTTTTAGTGTACTAATAAGTTTATATATTGCTGTTCAAAATGAGTTGGTAACTTTGTATGGCAATATGAAGTAGACACACATCACAAATAAAATAATGGTTTATTGGTAGTTTAACTAATGAGTACAAGTTTCCTTTGTTGCTTAAAAGCTAATACAAACTAAAAATAAATATCACAGTTTTTATTTTTTTTACTACTCCGAATCATAAATATTTTCTATTTCTTTTTAAAAAGTGAAGAAGGCAACTGAATTTCCATAAATTTATACGATACGTATGATATTAACACTTTTGTTTCCACTGATTCTACTTCGTATTAAGCAGATTATGCACCTTTTCTTTTTCTTCTGAAAACCATTGATTAATATATATCAAATTCGACCTTTTACAAGGAAGCTTTGTCACAAACACACGTACATGCACACGTGCGCGAACACACATATATACGAATTTATTTGTTATAAAGCATTCTAGTTTGAATTTATTTTTAGTTCATCCCACATACTTGACACTTATGGATCCCATGCATGATAACGTGTTCTAACACGTAAGAGTAAGCAACGGGGAAATAAGTTTTTCTCTAACTCATTTGAGAGGTAATCAAATTATGATCAGTTCAAGACTCTTTGATGATCAAAGATAGATCAAGGTTGACTTGTTGATTTATTGACATCTTAGTTTCCACATACAACATTGTACATTGTGGGATATTCACACTGGACACTCGAAAAATCAAAATAAGACTTGATTGGTTCATATGCTAAAGCTAGCTTTTTATTGTACCTAACAAGGCAACAATCTATATATTCTCGAGTTTATACGCAGTATACATTGTACCAAATTATTATCCTATTAATTAATGTTTGGTAGACCACCATTTAATTTATTTAAAAAAAAAACACACCTTTGAATGGCCATGCCCGTGTTTGATCTTGAAAACGAGGATTTACATGACTTACGCGAATGGTGTGCGTGTAATTATCGCATGAACCTGATAAAGTTAAATGGGTAAATGTCACAGTTTTAAGGAAATATGATATCGACCCCTAAGTCTCCTAATCTCCACAATGTCCGAACGTGTGTTACATGCGAGGAGGAACACATCCATTTCTTTTTTATATATACACATGTAGGAGAAATTAATCATAAAATTATTGTTAACCTCGCTAGTTTGTAAAGATAATATTTTACACGTGAATTAGATTGTGTCTTGTGCCTATAAATACCCCTCATGACTCTCCATGAGGGGTGTGGTTAAGCATTAGGTTAGTTGTATTGTTTCATTTTTATCAATAAAGTTTCCTTTTCCTTTTAATTCTATCTCTCTCTCGATCTACTTTCTCTCTAGAACTATCACTATGTTTATCTTTAATCATCAACCTAAACCTTCCGAACCACATATATCATACAACTTTACGGTCCTACAGGTGGTATTAGAGCCTTGGTTGTTATTTGGTTGATTTATGTGGCTCGTATGCTTGTTTTAAGCTGTATTTTATACCATTTTTGTAGTCGGAAATTTTTTTCCTACTTTTGTGGTAACAGTTTACGAGCTTTGGTCACTTTGCCAAGGAGTTGGAGGTTGTAAACTAACTAGTTACAATAATATCCTTACTAGTCAATTAGTGTGTTGTACTTATGTTTTTGATATCTTTTTATGTCAATTTAACATTTACGAGCTTCGGTCACTTTGCCAAGCTGGTCTGAAATTAAAATTCACACTCTAGCTTAAGCTTTTACAAACCATCAGCTCTAACTAATATTTGTCGTGGAAACTGGAAATAGGTGCTCTTTCAAAATGGTTTATAAGCTATTATGTTAAAAAGCATATGTATATTGAAATAAGTTGATCCAGACACCCTTTCAAAACAATGAGTCATTTTGAAGCAGTGGTTGAAATGAGCTTCGGGTTGGCTAACTTGTCTACTTATGCTCCATTTTTTATCTTTTAATTGATAATTTAAACATTATTTCCGATTACACAGTTCAGTCATAACAATTATATCAATTTCATAGATACTTGTTAATAAGCCAACTTAAAAGCATAAAAAATACAACATAAAAATCTGTTACAAATTGACTACCGGAGAAACTGTTTTTTCATTTTTGTGATGTATATCCTTAAAATTCACAGTTTCATAAGCAAACCAGTTAGAGGGGAGGGAGTGATAACGCAAAACTTGCGTTATTCTTACGTGGCACTGCCTCAACGCCGTTTTCTTGCGTTTCACCATTTCCTACTAGGCTGCGTTGGAGAAGAATTGTAACATGCGTTGGAGTAGTAACGTGCGTTACTACTGGAATGAATCAAAAAATTTTACAACAACACCCCCTAACGTTATTATGTACTACAACACAACCGTTTGAAGCCAAACGGCTAGAATTCAAATTTTTTTTTTAAACCTTATAAATACAACACATTATTTACAAATATATACACACTTAGCATTCTCACAGTTAACAAATTTGCACACAATTATGGCTTGTAAACTACCACATACCGTTGAGGAACTGCAACGATTTATCAAAAATGAATACGAGAATCGCGACGTGGATCGCCAAAATGCTATTGTTGAAGTCATCAAGAAGTTGGAGGCGGCGAAACAACAAAAAAAACGACTCAGACAACGCTACGGAGAGTGCACAGACATCTCAGAAGATAGGAAATATGTGATCGACACGTTCTTATACGATGAATATAGTAAGGAAGCTGCTGTTATTGAATCACTATGGGTTTGTGTCAACCAGATTCAGGCCGAAATCTCCAACAAAATCCGTTGGAGTTTTGAAGAAAATGTTGAATCTGGTAAGGTTGAACAACAACGATATCAACAAGAACAACAACAACAAGGTGCATCTAGTTCATCTGCATTAGGATTTGTTGTGCAACAACAACAACTGCCTCATCTAGCTAGATCACTTCTGGCTAAACTTGGAGGAAAATGTGCCGGCTAATGATGGTGGATGGAACTCTGAGGATGAGCGAGAGCTGAGTAGGTTGGAAGCTCAGTTAGAGCAAGAGAAGTTTGTGAGGTACTCTGCGTATGACAACGGGTATGACTCCAACAACTCTCAAACTTGAGATCACCCAGACTACAAGTGAAGTTAGGTTTATCTTTAGGTGATGTTTTAATTCAGTATCGATTTTAATTTATGTTTATGTAACGTTTAAGTATTTCTGTTTAGTATGTTTATTTTAAATAAATTTATTTTTTTAAAAAAACATTACAATACATTACGAAAACAAGACATACAACACAAATAACAGATACGATACGAAACAAGACATACGATTTGAAGCTTTTATTCGGCCCATCTGGGGTGGGTTCTCAAAACCTCCCAAGCTTGGAACATATTTGAAGCTTTTCCCATTATAGCGATCTTTAAAATTTCTCATTGCATTCACGAGGCAAACAGTGTGATCGTCCTTGGTTGTTCGCAGCAAATGTTGATAAATACCATTGAATACAACACATTCACAGTTGAGACTGCTCCACTTACTAATGATCATACCTCTGTTTCGATTGACACCGTCAGAACGTTCGTTAAACATGGTTACAACCCGGTTCCAAAAAGACATTGCATTGTGGATAACAGGTTCTTCATGAACTGTAACCCAAACTTGAGCTAGCAATGTTTCTTCTTCTACTGACCAACGATTACTCATTTCAAATGTTTGAAGTTTGAAAAAAATTTGTAATTTGTTATGCTATTTATAGCCGTCTGAAACACTAGGAGCGGGATACATTTTAAATTCAATTTTAAAAATGAGCGGGATACAATTGAAATTCAAAATAAAAAATGAGCGGGATATATATTTAAAATTCAAATTCAAATACAAGCGGAATATATTTAATAATATATGGTTTGAAAATTTAATGAATGAAATTGTTGAGGGTAGAATTTGTAAAATTGTAAAAAGTGGTGTTATTGGGTGTTATGATTTCCTGGTGTTTTTGGTGTTATTTTATTTAGTGTTAAAATGATGTGGCGCTGACGTGGCAGTGGTGTTGGTCTTGGTGTTATTAGATGTTATCACTCCCTCCCCTCTTAGGATTTAAACAAGAAAGATTAAAATTGTGTATTCTGAACCACCACGTTGTAGCTCTGTCCCTTCATAATTTACCATGGAGACCAGCACCAAGACTTTGACGGTTTTGGAAATGATTCCTGGAGGTAAAAAGATGCGCCAAGTTGAGTAGTGAGCATGTTTGCTGAAAACAAGTCATGTTCTATTACGGGTCAAAGTGAGCATGTTAACAAGTGTGTGTAGTTGAAACTGACCTTTATTGGCTTTCTATATGTTCAATCAAAATTGACCCGTTTCTTTTTACACAAGATTTTGGTTCAACCCGTTTATAAGTAAATGTATGGGTTGAAATTGCCACTAGTTATTTGCAACCTTACAGAACTGAGATATATCCATCGGGTCCAATAACAAGCACAACATACAGATTTATAAAGATAAATTTGTACAGACAATCTAACTGATAACCATCACTTGCCTACTTTGTTGAGGACCAACAAGTAGTAGTACAAGGCCATTCACGTGCCCGTTGACTACACCTTTTGACCCGATCCTTGGCCCTGATTCAACCTCCACAGATGACCTTTGTGGATCATATCAATCTTAGATCTTAAAGGACTTGTATCCGTCTTCCGGGTTTTTCGTTCCCTCTTTCAAGTCACCCATTGACCGACCACCAAAAACTACTTGCCGTATACCCAAATACCTACCAAATAAGAACCCACACACACAAAAAGACAAGAAAATTTGTGTAAATTAGCTTATACGAACTAAAGGACTTGTATCCGTCTTCTGGAGTTTTCATGGAAGGATGACGGCATTACATTGATCGAAGCCCTTATCTTGTTATCCGCGTCATAGAGAGGATTGTATTCCATCGATGTATTTGCCAACTGCAAGTATGAAAGACCACTATCAGTATCATTGTATCACTGTACAAGATACAAATATAATGTTTGACGTTTTAATAGTCAATAAACCCATTTGTGAGTGTGCATGAGAATGTGTCTTAGTTGATCATATTTATTACTAACATTTTCCAAAGAAAGAATCTCTAATACTACTATAATTAACAACACATCTTATTTTCTAAAAAATTATAACGCGCATTCTATTTACATATTACATACACATGCAATGACGTCATTCTATTTACATATTACACATCTAATCACATTCTCAGGTACTAAACACATACATGATACATAATCTTAAGTGATACTATAACAGCACTCATCTTATTTTCCTTAAAAATTATTGCGTTTCATTAATTTATTAGTAATCACACATGCAATGACGTCATTCAACTCGATCACTAGCTATATATATACATGACATTCTTCTCAACTTGTTATTCAAGACACATATTTCACAATTCAAAAACATACCATATTATTCATTTCTTTTGTATTTTTAGGGTTTATATTTATATACCATTATGATCATGGTGAATGTGGCTAAGATTTGCAACGTAATTCATGGTTTGAAAGCAGTGTTGTTGATGGTGTTGGTTCAAACAATATATGCAGGAGTTAATGTGCTTTACAAATTGGCGGCTAGTGACGGCATGCATCTCCCTATTCTTGTCGCGTATCGGTCTCTGTTCGCTGCTGCATTTTTCTGCCCTGTCGCCCTTTTCATCGAAAGGTTTCGATTTCTTTTTCTGACATCAATACGCACAAAAACTTTGTAGTGCTTTGTTTATGTAGTATGTTTGACGTTCTAGCATGCACACCAATGAAATTGCTTGTTTATACATGTAATGTATATATATTCGACATGCTTTTCTCTCCGAAAGTATTATTATTATTATTATTATTATTATTATTATTATTATTATTATTATTATTATTTATTTATTTATTTATTTATTTTTTATTATAATAATCACTTTATTGAAAAACAAATAGGATTTTACAAGAAATTAGTGGGGAGCCGAGATACCAACTGAGCCTCCACACCTCTAGCTACAGCAAAACCAATCCTACTAAAAATATGTGGAGCAGCACGTGCTCCAATGTCTTGAGTCATAGAGAATCGTCTAATGCGCTTTAATAAAGTCACTCCATCCTTTTCAAGTTCTCCAAAAGAAGAGAATGAAAAGGGGAGGAACCCATATCCGATATCAGCGCATTATTATTATTATTATTATTATTATTATTATTATTATTATTATTATTATTATTATGGAAACAGATTAGCTGTTTTCTATTGCTTATTAAGGCTATGTTTGGCAAAAGTAGCTGTGAGCAGGAGCATTGAGCAGGAGCAGTGAGCAGTAGCTGTGAGCTGTGAGCAGTAGCCAAAAAAGCTCACAGCTTCATAAAGAAGCATTGGGAAAATGAGCTTTCCTAAAAAATAGCAAAGCCCACAGCTCTCATGCCAAACAAACATCAAAAACAAAAAAGCTCATTCTCACCGCTCATTACCCAAAAAAGCTCAAAAAAAGCTCCGTGCCAAACATAGCCTAAAAAGGCAAAAAAATCTTTATGAAAATAAACAAAATAGTGTTATCAATATTTATTTTATTTTTGAAAGGAAACAACAAAATAAAACCCCAAACGGGGAAAAAATCAATCTTTAATTTACGTATAATTTAAAAGTTTCTTTAAAAAGGGTCCCAGCTGGAAAACATTTGTTTTTCATTCCAAAATTGGTAATTTTAGAAAATAAAAAATAAAATAAAGAAAATAACAAACTATTGTTTTAAAAGTAGCAGATTTTTCTCATTTCAGTTATTGATGGTGAGTTATACATGTTTCTCAACTCTTCAATACTTTTGATTAGAAAACACAAAAGGAAATTTAGTACTGTACAACAAATTAAAATTTTATTTTTAAATTCTATTCTATGCTCTAATTTTTGGTAGTGTTTTCCACAGGAAGAAAAGGCCTAAGTTGACATGGATGATACTTTTGCAAGCTTTTGGTTGTGGCTTGTTTGGGTATATATGTCTTCTTTTTCATTTTATCTATAGTGATTATTTAACAATTAACATTAGAACAAAAAATTGTAAAGGCACTTCATATATGATTTATGAATAAATCATAAATAGGGGCGGAGAGAGGGAAGGGGCACGTGTATAGTGTTGTTTTTTAAATTTATCAAAGTGTGCCCTCGAGCAAAACTTTCTAGCTCTGCGAGTGAAAAGTAGAGTTGTGCTTTTCTTTTTATTGCAGAGGTCCGTTGTCACAAAACTTATACGTAGAAGCCTTATCCTTAACGTCAGCTACATTTGCTGCGGCTACCACAAATCTTGTCCCTGCCATCACATTCGTTCTAGCAGTTTGCTTTAGGTAACCAACTTTCTTGCTATATCGATCATAAAGTAACGTATTATTGTACTTGTAAATTTATATTATATTGCAACCTTGAGAGAAATTCATAAATCAAAGCTAAATATTTTGTTTGAGGTTTTCATAGTGAAATAATGTTTGAGTGTTTTTAGATATATTTACCTGTAAAAGGATCCCTAACTGACTATTTAAACTATAATAACTAGGTTTACTGCCATTATTAATCCTTAAATAAGTATTCAAATACTTGTATAGATTTTCTAAGCCTATGCAATATAAGTTGTTGAAAAATGTTGAATGTTATATTCAGAATGGAAAGATTGGGCTGGATGACACACCCTGGAACAGCAAAGATCATTGGAACTATATTTGGAGTTGGTGGGGCCATGTTGTTGACCTTTTACAAAGGAGTTGACCTTCACATGTGGAAAACCAATGTTAATCTTTTGAATGATCAACACCATGCATCAAATAGTAAACACTCAAGCAATAGAGTCATGGGTTCTCTATTAGCCATGGGTAGTTGCTTTAGTTATTCCATATGGTTAATCCTCCAGGTAGGTACAAATGATACAATTCTTGTGTATATTTAGACCACCATATGATTGAATGTGGCATATGAAACTAAATGTCTTGTGTATGTCGTTTTGTGAACAGACAAACATGGTGAAAAAATTCCCTTGCCCATATTCAGTCACGGCTCTTACATCGGCTATGGGTGGGGTTCAAGCACTCATATATGGGTTATCTATTGAAAGACATTGGGGTGATTGGAAGCTCGGGTGGAATGTTAGACTTCTAACAGCGGCGTATACGGTATCTCCTTTAACATGACTATCATTGCACTCAGAATATATAGCTCACGCGTACTGACGTTTGCTATTTAAGTTTATTCCTGAAGTCCTGTAGATGAAAGACATTTTGCCATTTCTTGTTAATTAAGTTAAATAGCACCGTACGTACACGTATGTTATTATTTGATCAAAATTTAACTTTAAATAATAGATCGACACTTGAAACACCACCACAAGTTGTGAAGCATGTTTTGCACATATTATTAATTCATCACAATTTTCTTTAATTTTGTTAGGGCATTGTGGGATCTGGAATAATGTTTACGTTAATTGCATGGTGTGTGCAAATGCGAGGTCCGCTATTTGTATCAGCTTTTAATCCTCTTATGCTTGTTCTTGTGGCTATCGCGGGATCTTTAGTCCTGAATGAAAGCCTACACTTGGGAAGGTTAGTTATTTTGCATGTTATCAATTTAGTGAAGAAAAAACAGAAACAATTTCAAGTAAATTTTAGAAAAGGGCTCAAAAGAAGTTGCTTCTTTTTCTACAGTGTATTTGGTGCTATATTGATAATATTTGGACTCTATGCTGTACTATGGGGAAAACGCGAAGAGGGAAAGAGGGTGGCCCAATTGTGTCCATTAAACGAATCAAGCATAGAAACCGGTGAAGGCGTCGTTGATGGTGAATCAATGCGCTCAAGTCTTGAAGTGCTTGCAGATAGTGATTCAAAGCACTGACATAGCAACCTGAATAATTTCAGGTTTAGTAATAACATAGTACATTATAATCCTTACAACCAATAAATCAAATATACATAATGTAAAGCATAAACGAGCCAGCGACGATTAGGAATTTCACGTACCCAATGGGAAGTCGTGCCATTGCTTCGGTGAGATTTAAGCCAAATTAGTTCTGGTTGGGTTTTTTCATTTGCTAATGAATTTATGATAAGGTTGGTGTATGACATCTTATTTTATAATGACCTTTGCTTAGCCATATTGTTCTACCCAATAGATGTGTTATTTTGACCTTTACAAGTATATGTTTTGAAACAAAGTTCTTATACTTTAGCGCGGTGTTGTTGGTGTTATAGATAATTGCTTTACACCGGAATACTTGGTTCGGAGTATGATGAGTGACACGTTGAGGGTCATTTTCATGGCTAAATCACATCCATTTATATTTGCGGCCGTTTGGGTACATCTTGATTAATATTTTGTTTTTTTGTCATATTCATGATGTATGAAGTTGTGTTATAGAATGGAATACCCCTGAATTTCTTCGTCTATGACATGACACTGCAACATAATTAATCTCATATACACTTGTTCCAAATTCAAATGATTTACCAAATTCATCTTCTTTGCCATAGTGATGCATTTGCCAGCTAGGCTAATTCTTGGTTTAACTAAAGTAGTTTAGCTGTCAGTTATGTTTAGCTGAATTTCACATATGTAGGTATGTTGGTAATCATAAATACAATAGGGAGCACTTTTCGGATATGTGTAGTGCTAGTTGAGCCAACATATATGGACTTTAGTGACAAACAAGGCAAATAATCAAGCAATTTACTGCACAAATGGTGGCGTGTGTGCATGGAAAATGTTATGGAAAGTTCTCTGTCATGTGTTCGATTTTGAGTTTGTGCCATTTGATGAGCACTGAAAGTTTGATTTTGCGGATCTTTTGAAGGACAAATTGGGATAAAATTGTGGAGTCAAATGGATTGTACAAGACAAAAATGGAGGAAATTACCTGCTTCAATGAAATTCAGTTCATTTTAAAGAACCTAAATATCCAAGACTTGCTTGTGTTGTAAATTTGTGGATCATAAGGTTGTAACATGATAAGTGTATGAAGGAATACCAATGTGCTGCGGAAAGCAACAATGTGGAACAAACACGAAATCTGTGAACTAAGATTGATGTTGTTGTTGGAATTATTATATCATGACAATCATATTAATAAACCATGAACATCAAAGTGAGCATGAGCGGAAGCAATTATAATAGATCGAATAACATGTAATTAATTAATCATTAATTTAAATAGTAAACATACCGTAGTGATTCTAGCCCGAACAAGAATCAATGCAATCTCCCGGAACCAATGAACCCTAATTAGGGTTTATAAGGATTATATGAATTACCCCTTACCTTTTTGTAATTCAATCCAAGAATCAAACAATAGTGTGTTTGATTCACGTTCTTGTACACACGTACTAATTCAAGGAAAAGTTTATGCAAGTAAATCACAAAACAATTTTTGGAGACAAGAAAATCGAAACCCTAATGGGTGTTCGGTTTTGGTTCGACCAAGAAAAGAGAAGGAGAGAAAAAACCCAAGTTGTGTGTGTACAAGTTATGAGAAAAACCTTCACCTTGGGTTTGCTTATATACTAGACATTACTTGGAGCTCAAGGCACAAAGGAGGTGGGTTGACCTCCTTGGGCCGATCGGCAATGGCACCCCCTAGGGGATTCCGGAACCTTCTTTTGTTTCCATGTATTGTCTAGTAATTAGTTTCCTAATCTTCGTTTAATAATTAATTAGTCATTAATCAATAATACTAATTATTATTTAATTGTTTTGTGTTTAATAATTAATTATAACATTTTATAAATAATTATTACATTTCCTCTTCATACGTATTGTGTGCAATCTCGTGATCTCAAGTTCGATCCTAACACACGACTATTATTATTTTGTCTATAAAACCAACAGCTCCCACTTAGACATATCATAATAGTGTGATCACATCGATTAGCGTCTTGCAACACGTCGATGCCTCTAGTACAACTTGAGTAAGGCTCCTGGAAAACCTTTTAATGATTTCTCATTATTATTATCCCTTTGTTTCTAATACTACGTTAATAAGGATATGGATCTAGGTCATTCCTTAATTAACCATTCTATTTCTCGTTCTTAGAAATTGACAAGATTACCAAATCTTTTGAACCTTTCATAAAAGACCTTGGGCGTGGCCACGCAAACACCTTGACAACCCTACGAGGGGCCCAGCAGTATTAAACTCCAAAAATTAATTTGAAGGAACAAATTCTTTATTGACTACAAGCAAAACACACAAACTTTGTAACACTTCCGAAAACAACCCTTATGACTACCAGTTACGTATAGCGTTAAGTTGTTCCACAAAAATGTACTACATTCATGACCGTTATCTTGTATCTCAAGTCTAAGGATAACTTCTTATGATTTACTTAATGACAAGATCCATAAAGTAACATCATATAGTTGGGATAAGTCCTATATTTAGTATCATCGAATATCATCTGAAATGACATGTCTATGCATCAATATACTTAAGTATATTATATCAACTTCAGATTTGTCTTAATTTAATAATATTCTCATATTATTAACTGACAACGGACAATTCAGAATAACTCTTATTCATGGATTTAAACATGCAAAAATAGGACAACAATAATTAATAACAGAAATAAACATACCAACATACTTTATTTTATTAAAATAATAATTGTTTACAATATCCTTTATCCAAATACTAATCACAGTTATGCATGAAACTACTAGCTAATTTAAGTCCAATTCCATTGGCCAATTCATTAAGCTTCTCTTTCGCTAAAGCCTTAGTGAACGGATTAGCTAAGTTTTCATCTGTGTGAACCTTCAACAGATTTATTTCACCTTCGTCAACCTTTTCACGAACAAAGTGATACTTCCGTAGAAAATGTATGGTGCCTCTCATGACTCCAGGTTCATTGGCAAATATGATTGCAGCAGAATTGTCACAATACATATTAATAGGTAATTCAATTGAAGGCATAACACCAAGCCCAGAAACGAATTTCCTAATCCAAACAGCCTCCATAGCAGCTTCCGAAGCAGCAATGTATTCAGCTTCTGTTGCAGACATCGCAATTGTACTCTGCTTCTTGCTCCTCCAGTCTACAGCTCCTCCATTAATAACAAAGACATAACCCGTCTGAGACTTCGAATCATCTTTATTACTTTGAAAGGATGCATCACAGAAACCTGTAACACAAAGTTCTGTAGATGGATTTCCACCATATACCAAAAACATATCTTTTGTATTCCTCAAATACTTAAGAATATGTTTAACAGCAATCCAATGTTTTTCACCTGGATTCTGTTGAAATTGACTGGTAATATTTTGAGCAAACGCCACATCTGGCCTTGTGCACTTAACCGCATACATAATAGATCCTACAGCCGAAGCATAAGGAACTTTACTCATGCGAGCCACCTCATTAGGTGTTGAAGCACAAAACTCATTACATAAGCCATGTTTTACTTCCATCGGCAAATATCCTTTCTTGGAATTTTGCATATTGAATCTTTTCAATATTTTGTCAATGTAAGCACTTTGACTTAATCCAATTAACCGCCTTGATCTATCTCTATAGATTTTGATTCCCAGAATGTATGCAGCTTCTCCTAAATCTTTCATAGAAAAGCACTTTCCAAGATATGCCTTTACTTCTTGCAAACTTGGAATGTCTTTTCCCATGATCAATATGTCATCAACATATAGAATTAGGAAAGTTACATTATCACTCCCACTAGCTTTGTGATACACACATGGCTCATCAAGATTTTGAGTGAAACCAAACTTTTTAATTTCAGCATCAAACCTCTTGTTCCATTGTTGTGATGCTTGCTTTAATCCATAAATGGATCTCTTAAGCTTGCAAACACGATTTGGAAATTCTGGATTTTCAAACCCTTCTGGTTGTGCCATATAGATGTCTTCATCTAGATGACCATTTAAGAAAGCGGTTTTCACATCCATTTGCCAAATCTCATAGTCATAGTACGCTGCTATAGCTATGAGTATTCTTATAGCTCTTATGTCTGCTACAGGAGAAAACGTCTCCTCG